>CM035412.1:151600781-151835781 GCA_020310875.1 Ceratopteris richardii
ATATGCATACATACCTTCACAAATCAGATGCAAACTGGATCCAAAGGTATAGAAATGCATCTTCATGAAGCATAAAGTGATTCTGATGATGATCAAAAGACTCTAAGAAGGGATTTCAATCTTTGGAACTCCAAAGGCAAAGCCAAAGTGTAAGAGTTGAGAGATGGGGTAGAATCATCTCAACAAACCATAAGAAAGTCTACTAGAGAAAAAAGGAAGCCAGAAAGGTATGGGTATGGCACTTCTTTGGTCACTAAACACTCAATATTATAGCACATGATTCAAACTCCAAAGAGCCTTCTTCCTATCAAGAAGCCAGAATGGAAAAGTGCCATGGAAGAAGAAATAGAAGCCTTATAAGAGAATTAGACTTGGGAGTTTGTACCCAAGACTCCATCTATGAAGCTCATTGGTTCAAAATGGATATATAAGGTTAAGAAGAATTATGATGGTTCCATTAATAGGTACAAAGCAAGGCTTGTGCCAAGGGGTTTTCACAAACCCAAGGTATTGATTATGAATAAACATTTTCACCTGTTGCAAAAATGCCTACTATTAGAGTACTCATGAGTGTTGCATCTTCCAAGGATTGGAAGATATATCAAATGGATGTTAAAAATGTATTTTTAAATGGTTGGATATTAGAAAAGGTATATATGGATCAACCTATTAGTTTTGAAGACCAATCATACCTTGAAAATGTGTGTAGGTTGAGGAAATCTTTGTATGGCTTGAAGCAAGCTCCTAGAGCTTGGAATCATAGACTTGTTACTTACTTTTGAGATAAAGGTTTCAATGTAAGCAAGGAAAATCCTCTCCTCTTCATTAAGAGGAATCATTCAGAAGTCTTATACCTATTTGTACATGTTGATGATATCATAATAATAGGAAATGAGGCATAAGGAATCAAAAATATTAAAGCTCAAATGAAGGAGGAATTCAAGATCAATGATCTTTTTTTGCTCACATACTTCCTAGGGTTGTAAGTAGTATACACAGGGAAAGTTCCTCACGCAAAGGAAATACATTGGAGATATGCTCCCTAAATTCAAAATGGATAATAGGTTGCACGTACTCCCATGGAGGTAAATTTCAAGTTAAGTGCTCATGAAGGTGAGCTAATTGAAGATGTAACTAGCTATCAAAGTCTAGTTGGAAGCCTAAACTATGCTACATTAACTAGAGTAGATATTTGTATGGAGTAAGTGTGTTGATTCAGTTCATGCATACTCCAAGGAAGCCTCACATGGAAGCAACCAAGAGAATCCTAAAGTATTTGAAGGGCACAATCAATGAAGGGCTATACTATCCATATACATCTTATATAGATTTTAAACTCTTCTCTGATGCAGATTGGGAAAGCTCTAAAGATGAAAAGAGAAGTACCTCTAGATACCTTAATTTTTCAAGTACAAAATTGATCTCATGGTGTTCCAAAAAGCAACCCATAGTTGCTCTTTCATCAATAGAAGATGAGTATAGAGTCTTGATGTATAGAGATATAGTATTAGCTCATTACAACTTGCTGCTAACCCAATGTATTATGCCAAGGTTAAACATATAGAAGTTCATTATCATTATGTTAGAGAGGAGATTATGAGCAAAGAGATTCAACTCTCATATATATTAACTCATCAACAATGTGGAGATATGATGTGGTTTCTTCACTTCACTTGAGCTTGCCTCTAAAGGGAATACTATCACGTGCTAAAAACTCCTCCGATCTTGTAATGGGAGTTTGAAAGATCATTTATACTACTACTAATGGTAGTTATTTCACATTTTTTGATGCCTTATATGTGTCAAGGATCAATAAAAGATTGTTGTTAGTTAGAGCATTAACCAAGATTGGCTTTCTTCTGAAATGTATTGATGATAGATGTACAATCCATGATCTCTTGAGTGATGACATTATTATTGTTTCTGGCATTTAATGTTATGGGATGTATAAGCTCATAAACTATGTAGAAATTATGAATGCCTCAACGTGTAGCCCATGATTCTCAAGCCATCTCAAATGCAAAGATTTGGTATGCATGCCTTTGTTATCTAAATTTTTCCATTTTTCTTCACCTACAAAAATTTGAAATGGCTTCATCTCTACCAAAACTTGGGGCACCTTCTCAACATGTATATGAAGGCTTACATTTTGGGCAAAATGCAATGTTCCTCACCAAAAGATGGTTTAGTTAAATCTGCCCTTAAGTTGCAAGTTTTCATAGTGATGTTTGTGGTCTCATGTAGACACCTTCATTTGGGAACTTACCTATACTTTGTGAATTTCATAGATGTCTTGTCCCAGCATGCATGGATTTATCCATCCAACACAAAGTTTGAAGTGTTCATGTGCTTTAAAATTTTTGGTCATGCTTGAAAATTTCTCAGCATGTTAAGTGGACACCCTTATTCTTATTGAGGGGGAATACATGTGTTATAAGTTTAATGCATTTCTAGCTAAGCGTGGGATAAAACACCATGCTTAGTACTATCTCCTATAGCAACCATGACTTGACTTTGGCTTGTATAAGTTCACAAACATATTCATGTTATAACTCATGTAGTTTGAGCAACCACTATCTACACACCAAGTTTTGTTGTTAAACTTCCTCTTATGTGTCTCTATATGCATAGCCATAAGAATGTTCTCCTTCTATGTCTGAATCTCTTCTAAGACTTGCACTATGTTGTTGGTCCGATACATGTGGTCTTGGCCTCTTCCTCTTTGTCATCCTCTAAAACCACCTCTTCTATTTGGGTTGGAGAAGTATTCCCTCGCATATTGACAACCTTTACCACAATAATTACAAATAAAGTTACCTTGTTGGTTTGGTTAAGTCTGTTGATTTTGTTGTGTTGTTCTTCCTCCTCTATGTGGAGGGAGAATCAAGCAAAAAGAGAAGAAGAAAAAGATCAAAGAACAAAACATCTCAATAAAAAAATATCAATAAGAAAGAACCACCCTCTGCCCAAAGCCCAGCAGGGGCACGCATCAGGCTACAACGCCCAAGGACCAGGTCTTGAAGAGTGGAAACAAAGAAATATAACAACAAGGACTTTTCATGGGAGAGTGCACATAGCTTCCTTATCCACGAGGTGCATGCGGTGGAAAGAAATCAACAGGTTAAAGAAAAGCACCAGGTCCCGAGTAATGGAGGTTCCTTAAAAGAAAGAATACATTGCATCTGAACCTTTGAGGCCTCTACAGAAGCGTGCGGTGAAAAGAAGTAAATAGGCTAGAGAAAAACAACAGGGTCAGAGTTATGAAGACAAAGTAATATCCCAAGACCAAAAGTTAGAAAGAGGTAGAGGCTGAGAAGTTGAAGCGGGTGACTAACAACATCACATTCTTAGCCACTGAATGCGTGTGTGGCATCCCGGCTTAACACAGCAAACTCAGACATGAAGCAAATCCTATCAAGGGATGACATAGACAAGGAGGGGGAGAGTGTTACAGAGAAAAGAAGTACAAAAGAGGAGCCTCAAAAATTTTCAAATTATGAGCATAATTTTTCTTCTTCAAAATCCTATGAAATTACCTTAAAGCCATGTAAATGCACTAGAGGAGTCCTCTAGATGCATAAGCCCAAATAATTGTAACATAACTCTTGTAAAATATTAGGAAATTAGAGTTAGTCAATAAAAGTGCCGGTCTCTTGTGTGAAAGGATCATTTTTAGGGCACATGTATGTAAGTCACTTCGTGACTTTTGTAAAGACTTCTGGTCAAGGTGAAGAATTGAAGAAGAATTTCGAATTTACTTCTTTCCTGCTGATTTCCTCCTTCTCCATGATCTTTTGTGTGTGTGTAATGCTTGAAAATGTGTGTGCAGGACTGTTGTCTCTCCCTTCCCATCGCTTTTGAACTACCGTAGTGCGTGTGTGATCCATTACAAGTTGCAGAATGAGGGTTTCTCGCCATTCACTATTTTGATCATAACTTGAAGCGTGTTTGTCATATTTGAGTGAAAATAGCACTTATGGATGGATGTGTCTCATAGAGAGCTTCGAAAAGAACTTGCTATTGATTATATTCGAGGTTCAGAGCTGAGAGAAAAGTTTGAATTTGTGGTTACTGCTATAAATGGTATCACGGCATGCATCTTCAGAGGATTAGTGAGCTGGAGAGGTAGTTAAGTCTTTTAACATGCATTGTAGCTGAACCACTTCAGTTACCATCATGTGTGCACATGTCTTCATACACTTGGTTCTTATGGTTCCTCGGATTGATAATTAAATGTGTATTAATCCACCACTATCTACACTTGTGGGGCAATTGAGGTCTAGTCTCATCAACACAAGTCCCTAAGGCTTCACGACTTAGGTAGACACATGTTTGGTGCCATTGCAGGGGAAGAAACCTAACCAAGGTGCCTTCATGATGGTTAGAGATCTGGAGTGAAGGAATCGTACTTGTAGAGGTGAATATGTTCAGTGGCAAGTAGTTAAGTATTTCAGCACTTGTTACTTCACACTCATGTGGTGTGTAATGAGTTTTTAGGTTTAGGGTTAGGAGTAAGGAAGTAAGGGAAGAGTTAGGGTTAGGCAAGAGAGAGGAGTAGAGTAGGGAGAAGTAGAATACACCAAGAAAAATCCCAAAAAATTGTCAAAATTAGTTTAGTGTAGGTATTAGGCAACCCAAAGCTATAAAAACCCAAAAAATTAGTTATGTTGGTCATTTGTCAAATCTTGTATCATGAGGAGAGCAACGACCTGTGTCGCAGCGATGGTATTGTGCCTAGCAAGTGAGGAAAAGATCTAATGAGCCCAAAGTTTAGGCAAGGCATCTTTGAAGGTGAGTTATACAAGTTTTTGATATCAAAAACACCTCCAAGACACACACGCACGTGATTAAAATCATTTTTGATATCATGAGGTATAACAGAGAGCTTTTTGAGATCCTTTAAGTGATACAGGGGCTTAAGAGTGAAGGGATGAGGTAAATAAACACTTTGCACATAAAAAAATTTAGTTTTGAGTAAATTTGGTTATAGTATTGTGATCGGTTGAGTTTTGGTATCGCTAATACTCGTCTGGTATCGTATCGTGGGTACCCACTTGAGGTATCAAGATACCATCTCGGTATCGTATCGTCAAGTGTTGGTATCACGATCACGGTTGCCCAGCGGTATCGTATCACGGTATCATCTTGTATCCTATCGTGTCAGTCACGATATCGTATTGTTGATCGAGCAGTATCATATCGCGTGAAAGGTTGGTATCGTATCACCAACTCAGTATCGTATTGTTGACTATTTTGGTATTGTATCATCACCTACTCTGGTATCGTATCATGTATGAAGTGGTATTGTATCATCCACATGGTATCGTATCATCTGATCCTTTGGTATCATATTGCTCATAGAGTTAGTATCATATCGAGAGTCACTTCAGAATAGTATCGTGTAAATCCTGGTATCGTATCATTCATATAGCCGGTATTGTAGCATGTATTGAGAAGTATCGTATCGTTGACTGTTTTGGTATCGTATCATCGGGGGCAGAGGTATCGTATCATCTGCAAGTCCAGTATCGTATCATGCCACTTAGTGGTATCGTATTGCCAAAGGCTTTTGGTATCATATCAAGCCAAGTCTAGTGTCATATCGTCTGTGTGGTATAGCCAGGAGTGGTATCATCCAGAACTACTCAAGCTATTTGGGAGCCAAATTTGAAGTGATTGAGGAGCTAATTAAGGGGAAGTAGGGAGTGGACGTAGACCCAAAGGGGTGAATGAACTTAAGATCATGATAGGTTCTAAGTAGTTGAAGAAGTATCATTTCATCGATAGGAAGTGCAACCCAAGCGAGCCATCACTCGATCTACACGAACACCTCTAGTGACTCAGAGGAGGAACTACCCATGGCCTCAGAGGACACGCATGGTTTTGTTCCTAGAGAGAACTTTATGTCAACCGTCGAGGGTGAATAGTGCACCTCTCTACAATATGTGTCAACAAATCGACAAGGAATCCCTATTTACCTTGATGGCTTAAATAGGTCTATTGCAAGAATGGTAAAATCTATTGAATCGTCAGTAGTGCCTAGACCTGCAGCGAAGTACGAGGGAGGAGTGTACATGGATAAGTTAGGTCATATCTACATAGTAACAGAAAACCCAGATCAAATCAACGAGAGAGGAGTGCTAGAAGGACAAGGAAACTCGAGAAGATCTAACCCTGAAGAACTTGTGACTACCCCAAGGGGCAAGTCAGTGGTGACTCGATTCTTGAGAGGGGATTTGATACCTCAAGATGACTACCTATTGGACGCATACCTGCTCCATGGGTCAGTCCTATTGTTACGAACTGATTCACCCACACGAGGATAGGAAGTAAGCCCAATGACTTTCTATGAGTTGAAGGATCCCGAAGATGAGTCTACAGTTACATACCTATACCAAAACCAAAGGAGGTATTGGCTAGTAGGTGCAGTTGATAGCTCTCGATTGAAATACATGGGGTTGTCTTTTGGAATGCATCAAGAACTAGAGAATACAATGTCAAGACAAACAAGCCATCGAAGTGTTCCCAACCAAACGTATGTGCAATTCACAATGCCAAGAGTGCAATCACACAACCAAACCCACCTAGGAATAGGTAACATGAACTATCCACCCATTACATCAAGGCCACATCCAGGTGTGCAACCAGGAATGCCTCCAATTAGACCAGCAATTCCTATGATGCCCAGACCACCAGAACCCATAAGAAGGCTAAGACCGATTCAAGTTGTTAAATGCATGAGAAATCACTATGATCTAACGAGAGAACAATATGACCGCATACCAGAGTTTAAGCAAGTATTATGAGCCGAACAAGTGGATGACTTCTTTGTGCAGTATGAGTTCTTTGGACTTACCCTCACGAGGACGGCTTTGACTTGGTTCCAACCATTGGATCCAAATAAATTTGGAAATATCGAGCAATTTTTCCAAGATTTCATTGGAGAATTTACCAAAAGAGGGATTAAGCACAACTCGTCGTCCTTAATCCGTAGTTTCAAATTGAGCCCAAATGAAACCATGAAAATAGCAGCCTGAAGATTTAATCAATATCTCGATAGATGCCCAGTGACAGAAAGTCCCTCCCAGCAAAAAATGATATCATTATTCTTGTTCATATTAACTAATGGAACATTGAGGCCCTAGTTTACGTGAAACGGCTCCAAATATTGAGTGAGTGTCTCTAGGAATGCATTGACCTAGAAGACAACCTAGCTAATGACCTTAAAAGTACACCAACCTCTACTAAATCTGAGGACACTAGGAGTATAGTGATGACTAGTTCTAGTAATGTGGAGGAGCTAGCACATTTGGTAGCCTAGAAGTTAGGAGTCCACGAACAGAGGAATTACGAGAACCCACCGATGAGGATGCAGCCTATGTGGTGGAGATCACTCATCTCACATGTGTGTAAGAGGAGGAATAGGCATGCCACAATCTTATCTTTACAATAGGCAACCAGCCCAAGGACCCAACTTGTATTTCCATATTGAGAAGAAATACACTAACCATACTAGTGAAAATTGCCCAATAGCAGGCAAGGCCCATGAATCAACCTTAGTATAGGCCTTATGGATATCCTCCTAGAGAACAAAAGAGATCTCAAGATACAACCCCTATCCAGGCCCACCAAGAGCACCTAGACCTTATGAACAAGGTGGATATCGACAACCATAGCTAGTATTATGACAACAACCACCCCACCCACAAAATGTTGTGCTAGCCAAATATACTCAACCTGACGAGAACATGGAAAGAGCCATAGTACCAGCTATGCCTTTAGCTAGTACAGAAGCAACGAATCAGGGATATGAGCAGACTCAAGGAGAATACTATCCCTATGACACCAGTGTGGATGAGTATGACCAAACTTATGACTCACAATATTATGGTTATGAAGGGTATGATAGTCCCTGTGGACCATAGTATGCGAACCTAATGTACACTGCACCTAAGGCACCATCACCCATGAGACCACCCATTAGGCCGCCTTTGCCAAAAGGACCATGCTATAGATGTAGAGGAGATCACTTCATAAGAGAATGCACTCTACCATACAACCCACCACCTCCTAGAACTTGGAAAGGGTACTGCAATGAATGTGGAAAGGAACATCATTTTAGATATTGTCCAAAAATTCCCAATAAGACTCATAAGACAACATAAATCAACGTGATTGAAGTGATTGAAATGTTAGGAAGTGATAAGGGGTACACTGTACCTTTAAAAGCCATTACATGAGCACAAGCCAAAGGACAAGAGCGATTAGATTCCGAACAAGAGATGAACAAGAATCTAGAACCCAAGATACAAGTAGTGGAAGATTCGGAAGATCCACGAGATGGTAACCAAATGAAGAAGACGCAAGGTTGGAATACCCAAAGGGAGAAGATTAGAAACAAATGGATAAAAAATAAAAGTAAGGATGACAAGAAGGATGTAAAATACTGTAAGAAACCTGAGAAGCGAAAGCACAAGAGAATACACCACCTAAGTCCCACACCCAGAAACAAGACAAACAAGGATCAATCTTAGCTGATCCAATACCAGAAGACCTAGACATGTGGTTGAAAGCTTATCAAGCTAGAATCACGATAGGGCCAAATATAGAGCAACATGAGAAATTCTACCCACAAGGGGAATTAGAAAAGGAAAGATTGGCAATATGCAGAAAGCTCATAGAGGTAGCGCAAGCCACTCTAGAAAAGACTATCCCTCCCCCTCCAAAAACATGAATATCTGAGAATCAATTCAATGAATGTTTTAAAAAGAATGATCAAGAACCAACTAGAGTACCTTAAGAGAATAATAGTAAGGAAGAACAACAAAGTGCTCAGAACAAGCCATCTTCAATAATCCCTGAACTAGAAGCCGATTGGCCACAAGATGTGTGGGCCAAGATTCAAGAAGACTGATGGAAAAAGAATGAAATTCAAGACCACCCTTGGAGGAATTAGACATTGAGGAAAACCAATTGACTCAAAATTTGGAAGAAGTTCAAGAAGAGGTTTCTATGTTAGACCGAAATAGGGAGGAAGTACACCGTAATTCCACTCTACCTAATTACATGGGAGAATATGAGAAGGGGTCGATAGTTTTCCATGCTCCCACAATTCATGGCAAGGAAAATTGGTCTTTAGGTTAGACCTCTCACAACCTACCAGAACTCAAAAAGACGAAGGTACAATGTCTTTTAATTGTGGAAGAGTTACAACGAGCCAAACCGCAATTATGGAAATAGTTAGCAAGTCAATTGAAATTAGAAAATGAGGAGAAGAAAAAGAAAAGTAAAGAAACTGAAGTCCTTGCTACCATACAAATCCATGGGATAAATTTGGAGAATTCAGTGAGGGAGATGAGGGTAATACATGCTTACCCATCACATATAATGGATATATGACTAAAGCCATTCTAGACATAGGAGCGGGTGTAGGCATAGCCACCAAGGAAATTTGGGAGAAATGGGGAAAGCCAGCCCTGCGACCAACATGTATGAAGCTTCAATTAGCAGATGTCCATGTAGAGAGACCCCTAGGAATACTCGAGAAAATTAAATTGACTATTTGCAGAGTATAATTCGAACACACTCTAGCCATATGTCAATTTGGAAAAACAAATAACTACAAGATGATATTACGACAACCCTTCATGAGACAACTCAGGGTAGTACAAGACTGGGGAAGAGACGCATTATACCTACAACATCACGGAGTTACTACCAAGATAAATTTGCATACATTTTCATATAGGAACGTACCCCCACTACAATGGAATCCCACACACAAAGAAGAGGATGATTTGTCAATTCATAGTGTAGGTTCAAGTGACCAATCATGGATGCACGAAGATGCTCAACTATGGATGTGTAAAGCAGCAAAGTGGGAACAAAAAAAAAATCAAATATGGCCCATTGGACATCAAATTACCAACCCGTAGATGATCCTATGTATATGCCTCAAATCTTTTTGGATGCAGTGTTTGAACCACAGGGGTGGATGAAGATTCTAGCCACATTAGATGTGTGTGAGAACAAGGAGGTACTAACCATGAATGGATGTCTGGATGAAGAAGGTTATGATGTAAGTTTTTACATGGTAGTCCTTCAGAAAGTAGAGGCAAGAGAACTATTAGAAAAGGAATGGAAGGAAGAGTACAAGAGCATAGAGATGGAGCCAAAATTTGACTGAGAGGAACTATATTTGGAAGCAATTCAAACCGATGAAATAGAAGGAACATTGAAGGTATTAGCAATAGGAGCACCTTAGATGAGACCAAACCATGAGGAGATGATAGATAACGCAGAACCAAACCCAAACCTTTTTGAAGTCCCAGAACACTTCAAAAGATATGAAGTAGAAGAGAGAAAAGCTATTTAGATGCCTAAAAGGGAGGCCAAACAAGGAGAAGCATATGACAACAAGGAACAAACGAAGAATGTGGTAGTGACCATGGAGAATGGAGAAGAAAGATGTACTCATGTAGGAAAGGATGTGTCACCAGAAGAGGAAGCAAAATTGATAAGCCTAATTCGAGAATATCGAGATGTGTTTGCATGGACCTACAAGGATCTCAAAGGTGTAGATCCATCCATTTGTTCTCATCAAATCCCCATGACACCTGATGCAAAACCATCGAAGCAACACCTATATACTTATAAGGATGTCTATTGGGCAAAAATTAAGGAGGAGATAGAGAAATTGTTAGTAGCCGGATTCATTTATGAGATAGAACACACATAATGGATGTCACTATTAGTGGTTGTACCTAAGAAAAATGGGAAATTGAGAGTGTGTATTAACCTAAAGAAGGTAAATGCAGCCACAATCCATGATAGCTACCCATTGCCTATCACTGACCATCTCTTGGAAAGAGTTGTAGGCAAGGAAGTCTATAGCTTCCTAGATGGATTCTCAGGGTACAACCAAGTAGTTATTGCTACAGAGGACCAGCATAAGACTGCCTTCGCAACTGAATGGGGAGTCTATGATTTTAGAGTGATGCCATTTGGACTCACAAATGCCCCTACTACTTTCCAAAGGCTGATGTGTCACATATTTAGGGAATTCCTAAGGAAGAGTATGGAAGTATATGTAGATGACTTGTGCACATATTCAGGTCTGAGGCAAGAATACATTCCGGAGTTATGAAGGATATTTGAGAAGTGTGAGCAATATCGAGTGTGCCTGAATCATGAGAAATGCATCTTTATGGTGAGACAAGGAAAGATCCTAGGACACATCGTATCTAAGAATGGAATCTCCACTGACAAGGATAAGGTAAAGTGATCCTAGAGCTTCCAAGACGGAAAAATGCTAAGGAAGTGCCAACTTTTATGGGTCATTGTGGATACTATCATACATTTATTCACATGTATGCCATAGTTGCCAAGTTGCTATATGGATTATTAACCCAATTTACATGGACGGATGAATATGAGAAGGCATTAATGAAATGAAAAGATGATAAAGTACAGCACCTATTTTGAAGATACCGATCTGGAATAAACCATTTCATATCCATGTAGATGCCTCCAACTATGCAATAGGATGCATCCTAGCTCAACCTGTAGATGAAGGAAAATTAGACCATCCTATGGCATATGCAAGAAGACAACTAAACCAAGCAAAAACAAATTATATGACTACAAAACGGGAAGGTTTAGGGATAGTGTATGCAGTCAAGAAATTTAGACACTACCTTCTATCCAACAAGCTCAAGTTCTTCATCGACCATCAGGCCCTATTATACCTAGTCAATAAGCCCTGTAACACAGGAGAACTAGTAAGATAGTTTGTGTTGCTAATGGAGTTTGATTTCAAAGTAGTGGTAAAAAAAAGAAATACTCACGTAAAAGCCGATCATTTGTCAAGGTTAACACATGGAGAACCACCTTACGGACTTGCAGATGACCTACCAGATACATATTTGTTCAACTTAGAAGTATTTCCTTAGTGGGCGAAAAAGTTGATTCCTATACTCACACATGAACCACAACATCGAATCAACAAGGATACGAGGAAAGGATTTCTGAAATCATGTAACTTGCACATTGTGGCAGGAAGTGTGTATTTTAAAGAACCCAATGGTGTATTGTTAAGAGGCTGAACAGAAGAATTTAATTGATCAAGCTCACGTAAATAGATGAAGAATGCATAAGGGTCATGGAACACTAAGGGAATTAAAACGATTGGGATTTTATTGGATAGATATGCCAAAAGATGTTCATGAGTATATTAGCAATTGCACAGAATGTCAAGAAAATACTCCAAAAGACCATACATCATTACAATTATCTACAATAACACTAGAATGGAGTAGGTCATTGGTGAAGTTCTTAAACACATGCAAGCATGAGGAAGGAGCAAGCCTAGCTAGAAAGCAATCCCTGGAAGTAATGAGCAAGGACTAGGTTATACTGGGAAGGCAACTATTCAAAAGAGGAAAGGACAATCAGCTATGAATATGTGTGCATGAAGGAGAGTACTTGCCTATATTAGAGATGACACATTTCCAGGCTTATGGTGGCCAACTCTACATATGGATGTAGACACTTATGTACGGAGTTGTGAGCTTTGCCAGAGAGCCAAGTATCCTATTAGGAGAGATGATATGCCTCTAAGACCCATGATTTGTGCGAGAGCCTTTTCTAAATGGGGTAATGATTTCATAGGATCTATTAACCCACCAGCCAAGGGATCACATGCTGAGTACATAATAGTGGCAACAAATTATCTTACCAAATGGGTAGAAGCAAAAGCAACAAGAAAGAATGACGTGCAAACCATGGCTAAATTTCTCTTTGAAAAAATCTTTACTCGCTTTGGACTACCTATAGAGATAGTAAGTGATAGAGGGACGCAATTCATTAATGAGGTAATAGAGTCCTTAATGAATGAATTCCTAGTGATTCATTAAAAATCAGCCCCATATCACCCTCAAGCCAATGATCAAGCTGAGAGTTCCAATAAATTTTTGTGTAGGATGTTGACAAAAATAGTCAACAATGGAAGGTCAGATTGGGACAAACAATTGCATTATGCAATTTGGGCCTTCCGTATGGCTTACAAGACAGCCATTGGAAATACTCCATTTAATCTAGTTTATGGACAAAATGCAATCTTGCTAATTGACTTTTTGGTACCTATTCTATGATTAGCACAACAGTATGAGTGGATAGGCCATGAGCTATCGAAGCAATTAGAGAAAATTGAGAAGTTACACAAAACAAGGCTACAAGTAGTCACGGGCATTTATGCAGCTAAACGGAGACAAAAAGAATATTATGATGCACATATCAAAGACAAAGGTTCAAAGGAAGGAGACTTAGTTCTTTTCTATACATTGAAACAACATGCCAAGGAACTGCAACAACGCAGATATGGACCCTCACTGATCAATAGAATCTCAACGAGTGGAGTGGTGAATCTAGCCACATTAGATGGAGATATACTTCCCAACTACATAAGTGGATGTAGAGTGAAACGATATATGGAGCCATTAACAGAGCAAATGTTAGCACAACTTGTAGGAGCACAAAATCGAAAGAAGGAAGAGTAGAGGATTCAAGAAGAAACACTCCAAGAAGCCTTAGAGCACATCAAGTGATGGAATGAGTGGATAAGACAAAGCGATGAACGATATCTATAGGGAGAGGAACCTATACCCATGGCCAACTATCAAGTCAATAAGGCCAGCAATGAGAGCCTTAGTATCTCCCAACCATACTTAAACCTAGGCATCGGCAACAAAGAGTATCAACTGGTAGATGCATTGATTGACTCAGGAGCGGCCCTAAATTGTATACGAAAGACGTTAATCATGCATCTTCACACAATCATAAGTTCCACTAAAGCATGCATGATAGGAATTGGAGGACAGGTTATAGAATGTGTTGACGAAGCCCAAATATCCCTTCACCTAGGAAATTCTACTATGGAGCAAAGAGTTTTGGTATGCAAGGACGAAGAACTAATAGAAAATCTGATCCTGAGGCAAGACTGGATTATTGAGAACAAAGTGAGCATTCATCTTGCACAAGGATACATATTAGCCAAAATAGGACATAAGGAAATCTTTAGCTTTTTGGAAGAAAGGCCCTCTCACATGCATGAGGCTAACAAACCTAAGGAAGAAACCCTAGAAAAGGAGTTAGAAAATGAATCAATTGAGATCATATCCAAAGAATACCCTAATCTAGAATTGCCTGCAAATAAGGAGGTGTTGCTTGCTAATGTGCCCTCTTTTCCCATTAGATATGAACCTAAGAGAGAAAGTGAGAACAATTCTTCTAAATTCACCTACATCAAAAGAAGAACATCCACATGGAGGTCTACTACTCGAACATCACATCCATGTAATACTCGTCCACAATGGGTTAAGAAGGATAGAATGACTAAACTAGATGGACAAACACAGAGGCAAATTAGCCACTCCGTGAAGACCGGAAGAGACAACCATTACTCACCATCGCAATCATACACACAAAGAATCCTTCGTGTATGGCTACCAAAGTCATTGGTAGGAGCCCAAAAAACACAGCAACATATATGGATTCCGAAGAAGACAAGCAGCAACTCAAGAGATAAGGAAGCTTAGTGCAATATCATATTCACAGCATGAAGCAAAGAATTCTACAAAGAACCACCAAAGGTATCAAATGAGCACAACAACTACAACTCGGATCACAAGTAGAAAGGAAGCAAGGACCAAAGAACAAGGAATGCAACAGAACCGAATGCCACAGGCACCAACTACAAAGTGGATATGGAGACCCAAGAAGAAGCAAGAAAAAGAACAACAAACAAAGCGCAATTCCACTTGCACTCATGAAGAATCCATTGCACCTAAAGTATGCATGATAGGGCTACATTACAAGGCCATGCATTTGGCATATTATCTCTTCAACAAATTAGTGGTGCACATTTCCATCATTGGAATAGGTCTTAGCTTCTACTGCCATAGGAATGACCTCACATTGTAAATACATAAATGCTTCAATTAGAACTAAATTTTGATTTCTTTCAAGAGGGAAAATCAAAAGAAGTGTGGTAAGAGACCTTACTTAAGCAAGGGGGAACTGAGTGATGCAAGAAACAACATATCATCAAACCACACATAACACATGAATTGGTTTCTACAATAAGCTAATTCTTTCTTTATTACAAGTGCAGATGGCTTCTGAGGATTCCGAAGCAAGTGTTCAAGAAGAGGTGTTGGACTTTCCACTGCAAAGTGTGACCGAATCCAAAGGTGATTGGTTTCAAGAGGACCAGCCTGCAGGAGAGTATCTCTTCTTAGTAACCATAAAGATCATGGACACCGACCATCAATTCCGAGTCACGTCCCAAGATTTCAAAGTCATACATGAACTCCCATTGATCGTGGATATAATGACAAAGGCAGGTATTCAAAAATAATTTGAGCTACCAATCTATAAGACAGACTTGCAACGATGCACTCAGGTGATGAATACCCTCCAACCAGCCTTACATAACCCCTTAGTGCCAGAGGCAAGAGTCCTAGATGCAGCAGGATAATGGGTGATCATCCAATTCACTCATGAATTGATCAAAGAAGCTTTTGGATGGGAAAAGCATGGGAACACAGACTTGAAGGATGAAATCGATGGAACCAAGACATGAACATTCATGGACATTAATCCTACAGATATAGAAGAAGAAGTCCATCTGATTCACCAACACTTCTACTTCCCAAACATGCATCGCTACACAGCACCACAGAAAATCATAGTGCAACTCTTATCTTATGCTATCAAATAGATTGGTAATCAAGTGAACATGACGCCATACATCCAAGAATGCCTATTTGAAGCTAAAAAGCAATGGAACCACAAGAAGTTCTTTAATGGAAGCGTAGCATTGACCATACTCGTCTACCATGCATTAGGCATTAGGGAACATTTGCAAGAGATGCCTTCATCCTCAGAGATGGCTAAGTATGCTAAGTTAGCCACCGTACCAAGGAAAAAGAAGGGAGTAAAAGTGGTAGAAGAGGCAAAAACCAGCTCTCAACCCCGAACAAGAGGAACCAAGAGACTAAGAGAAATGATGAAGGTAGAAGAAGCAATTCCTTCTTCAAAGAAGATCCATGTACTTCCAAGGACAAAGATCGAAAGAACCACGCCCATTATGGAAGAGGAGCTAAAGGAAGCAATGGAAGAAACTCACCAATACATGGAAGGTCGAGTAAACCTGACAGTGCAAGGGCATCCCTACCATCAATCCCATAAAGAAACTGTGCAAGGGAAGAGGCTAACAAAAGTCCATAGAGAACTCGGACTCGTGAACTCCAATTCATCTTCCGATACCAAAGAAGATCAAGAGCCATCCATGATGAATGTGGACATCAAAAGTGATTCAAAAGATGATGGCAATTGGGATGAATTGAATCAAGTCACGGATTCCTTTAGAGTGGAAGGTACAAAAGTAGATCAAAATCTTGATGACACAATAATGGACACAACAAGGCAAGGATCATCTAAAGAAGAAATTCATGTATTCAAAATGAATGAAGGGACGAAGATTCAAATCACAGTGACTCACTTAGATGGAGAAGCCCTAGTAAAGAGGCCAAAGGAAGAGAAAGAACAGAAAGAAGTGAAAGATACAGAAATTCACTCCAATCCGGGTGGTAGCAAAGCCTTCTCCCTTAGATGTTACATTTTCCTACCATTCACTATTTTGCTCATTACTTGAAGTGCATTTGATTGAAAACACCACCGTCTCGTTGAGAGCTTTGAAAGGAACTTGCTATTGACCATATTTGGAGTTCAGAGCTAAGAGAAAATTTGGACTTTGTGCTTACTACTGTAAATGGTATTGCAGCATGCATTTTCAAAGGATTAGTGAGTTGGAGAGGTAGTTGAGTCTTTTCACATGCATTGTAGCTGAACCACTTCACTTACCATCATGTGTGCACATGTCTTCATACGCTTGGTTCTTATGGTTCCTCGGATTGATAATTATACGTGTATTAATCCACCACTTTATGCACTTGTGGGGGGATTGAGGTCTAGTCTCATCGACACAAGTCCCTAAGGCTTCACGACTTAGGTACACACTCTAGTAGCATCAAAGCTTCCTCTTCCTCTTGCATTGTTGTTGAATCTTCCTCCTCCTCTCCAATTTCCTCTACCTCTTGCTCTATTTGATGAAGTGTAAAAAGCTTGTCCTTGACTACCTCTTTGCGAATGATAAGAATTTCCACCTTCTATGTTGATTTCTTCAGTCATCATGAGCGTTTGTAAATCTTGAAAGGATGGTAGATTCTCTTGAGTCATGATAGATGTAATGAAAGACTTCCATGTTTCATCTTCTCTCAAGCCATTTAAAATGTTATTAAACTTTATATCCTCACTACGAGATGTGTCAATAGAGGTGAATGCTTCAATAAGAGATTTTACCTCAAGAACATAATCATTAACTGATTGTTGTGGCTTCTTTTTTACTCTTGTCAACTCTCCAATAATTTATGTTTGCCTCGCTCTATTGGTGGTTGTAAATAACCTTTCTAGAGACTCCCAGGCTTCTCTACTAGTATTGAAACCTCTTATATGTCCAAGCATAGTATTTGAAACTATTTGTGATATAATAAATAGAACTCTTCTATCTCTTTTGATCCATTCTTACTCTCTTGCTCAATCTACTTGTGCAGGAGCTTTTGGTAATAGAGGCTTCACTTTTGTACCTATTATCAATCCCCAAAGACCTTTATACATGAGATAATCTAAATTTCCACATAGAATAATTTCTTCCATCCGTCAACTTCTAAATCGATGCACTCAAATTTGCCATGAATTATTGTAAACAAAGAAGATAATTCAACAAGATTTATGAAGGATCTGATAAAAAAACAAAAGCTCTAATACCACAATGTTATGTTTACAAACTTGTAAACATCAAAGTACACAACAAAAAATGATGAGACCTCGCAAGATCTTTAAAAGATCGAACAAATACTTCCAAACTTCATAAATCAAACTTTCCTACAAAGTTTCAAGAAAATAGAAATGGGTGACTGTAGCAAAATAATCACCCAAAAGAATCTGAGTAATATTAGTTTAAACCATTAATATATTCTGAAACTAGAATTTCTATCAAAATAATCACTAAAAAGAATCTGAGTAGAATTGATTAAAAGCATCCCCTTACAATCCAAAATTTTCCAAGAACTACCCAAACACGATAATGATCGAAATATCTCACAAAGAATATATTGTTTAAAGAATGAAAATCTAAAATTTATTCAAGTAAGTACATTAAAAAACCAGGATTAAAGTAACCTTCTCTAGTGAAAATTGCACCACAAAGATCTAAATTTATAAAATAAAAAGATGAATCCATGAACCAAAGTATGCCCGAATACCATGTTTTTCCTCCTAATTCACTAATCAAGGATATGTTAATGGTGGGAAACAATCTCTACTAAAGAAAATGGATTGACCTTCAAACTATTGTTTCCTTCATAATCTTTCATTAATGAGGTTCTTTACCATGCATATGTGATAGTAAAAATGGTGAATTTAATGATAATTATGACAACTCAATTCTAAGATCTATGGATTGTTCACCATCTTAGTGATCCACTTTGAAGTAGCTATAGATAGGGGGTTGCACTACATAGTGAAAAAAAATGGATCATAATTACCCCACCTTCACATGAAAATTGGATTTAATACCTAGCAATGAAGATGTACTCCCATGATTCAACCTTACTGACTTCAATAGCAAAACAGTAAACATTTAAAAGGCACACGTAATAAAAATAAATATGAAAAATTCACAATGCGAAATCTCAACACATTGTGTGTTCAACCAACCAATTGTAGCATATTCAAATGTATAATTTACAAGAGTTTGAAAAAACAATTTATAATCGCAAATGAAGTAAACAAAAAAAGAATTACCAATGCATTTTTAAGTTCACTTAATATAGTGATGTTAGAGAACCAACCAACACTCAAATTTCTCATAAGAAATTTAAGACATAGGCACTTAACAAATGTTGTGAAATTAGGCCAATACTCAACCCCAAATCTACAATTAGCCATAATTGATGACTTCAGGATCAAACAAGATATGCATGTGCTACCAAGGATGAAGTGGGAACCAACTCAATTTGCAATTGAAGGTATGCTAATGTGACTATATTGATGAAGGACATGATTCCAAGGGAAAAACGTATGCTTATCAATCTAACAATGTGAGACATCTAAATTATGCATAAACTTTCTTAAATGATAAAATTCAAACTTAATACGGCCATGTAAAGAATATATCAATCAAATATCCCTCAGTTGTCGAGGAAGAACAAAATCAAATCCATCTCGAGCATGATGAATACTCAATCATAAATTTGTCTGTGACATCCATATACTTGTTTTTGTGTGTATAAACTCAATGCCCAAAAAATAGCATAGCACACCAAGATCTTTCATGTCAAATTCCTGCATAAGAAGTTGTTTTACCTCTTTAATGCTTTCTTCATTATCATCACCTACAACCAATTCATCAACATAAATAGCCATAATTGTTATGACATCATCACCCTTTCTTGCATATAATGAATGATCTGCATCACACATAGAAAATTCAATGGTGGCTAAGTAATCAACAATCCTTGCATGCCATGCACGAGGAGATTGCTTCAGCCCATACAAAGCCTTTTACAACCTGCAAACATATCCTGGTGGTTGGTCCATGTATACTTCTTCCTATGACTCACCATGTAGAAAGGCATTCTTCACATCCATCTGATGCAAAGTCCATTCTTTTGTTGTACCTAATGCAACAAGTGTTCTCACAGTAGATATTTTAGCTACAGGGCTGAATAGTTCCTCATAATCAATGTCATATGTCTGTGCATATGCTTTTGCTACCAATCATGCTTTATACCTACTTATGTTACCATCAGCATTGTGCTTTACCTTGTAAACCCACTTGCAGCCTATGGGTTTCTTTCCTTGCAGAAATGGAACTAGCTTCCATGTATCATTTCCATAAAATGCAACCATCTCCTCATCCATAGCTTTTTCCCAATCTGTATTTCTAATTGCATCTTCAAAACAAGAAGGTTCAGCATCTTGTATTACCTTGGTCATGTAGGCACAATGAAGAGCCATATAATTATCATACATCAACCATTGCACTGAATTCTGCATCCTCCCAGATCTTCTTGGTCTTGGATCACTTTTCCTTATATCATCTGCTTGTGCCTTTCTTACTCTCGGAGTCTTCATAGAGGGAAACCCAAGTTCCTCATCAAAACTCTTTTCTGAACTACTTGAATCTCCATCAACGTCTTCAAAACCTACACATGTTTTACTACCAGCAGAAAGCTCTTCTTTACCTTTCTTGGATGTATTTGATGAATTTTCTAGACTGAAATTTCCATGCAATCTTCCACTCCATGGATTTGAGTTGGAAACTATTGCTCGATGATTCATCTGGTCCACTCAGAACTTGAGATTCTGCCCTTTGTTTTTTAGCATTTTCTTTGTCATTTGATTCAAGATTAAGTCCATCTTTGGCATCTTCATAGAAGCTTGACATTTCATCAAATACCACATTTCTGCTCACCTTCATCTGTCATGTGAGTGGGTTATAACATTTATATCCCTTTTGCTCAAGGGAGTATCCAATGAAGACACATTTTTCTACTTTCAGATCAAGCTTCATCCTCGACTCATCTGGAACATGTACATATGCAATACAACCAAAAATTGTCATATGTGATAAGTTTGGCTTTTCTTGTGAACTTCTCTTCTGGTGTAACTTGATGTACAAAAGCAGTTGGAGTTCTGTTCATGATGTATACATCCGTATGCACAACTTTTGCCAATAACAATGAGACATATTCCTCTCATCCATCAAGGCTCTTGCTATTTCTAAAATGTGTCTATTTTTGCATTTAGCAACACCATTCTGTTGTGGTGTGTACTTGCATGAAAAATAACACCGAATTCCATGATTTTTTTAGAAAATTTTTGAATTCATTTGACATGTACTCACCTCCTCCATCAGATCTTAATGTCTGAATATACTTCCCTCTTTTCTTTCCACCATAGATTTAAAATTCTAGAAGTGAGTGAACACGTCACTCTTCTCTTTCAAAAACTATACCCACATTTTTTGTGTATGGTCATCAATGAAAGTAACATAAAACCTGCAACCTCCCATAGATGTGGTCTTTCTAGGACCCCAAACATCTATATGTACTATTTCTAGCACATTCTCACTAACATGTTTGTCATGCAAAAATGATGATCTTGACTGTTTACCAAATTGACATGTTGCACATACCTTTTGCATCTCTGCAACCTTGAAATTTGGTTTTCCATGGACAATCTCCTTTTATTGCATCAATTTCAGCCTTCGTAAGTTTGCATGTCCAATCCATTTGTGCCAGATCTTATATCAACAATAACTCATGCGCCTTTTGCACACATGGCTGCATTCATTTCAAGAATTTTCACATTTAAGGTGAACATCCTACCCACATTGTTTCCTTTGGCAATCAATTGCCCACCCTATTTGTACTCTTCTACATATAACCTATCAGCATTGAACCTAACTTATAATCCTTGGTCAACCATTTTTCCAAGAGAAACTAGATTCTTTGTTATATTTGGAACATGTAGCACATCAGCAAGATGTTTTGCCTTTCCGTCCTCCATAGCAGTGCTATGTTTCCTGTATGCTGGATAGGGTGTGATGTTTCATCACTTGTTTCAACATATCCAGGAACTCGCAATTTTTGCAAACTACTAAACCATTCCACATGAATGGTCATGTAATTTGAAGCACCTGAATCAACATACCAGACATTATCATTCGATTTTGAAACACCAACAGACATCGTATTCATCATGTGATGTTGAACCATGAATAGCTTTTGAGAATCATCTGCACTTGTAGATGCATAGTTGTTTTGTTGCCTTCTCTTATTTTGATTCTTCAACTTACAATCACGTTCAAAGTGTCCAGCTTTACCACAATTCCAACATCCTTTATTGTCATTAGCTGAATCATTTCTTTGGAAATTTTTGCAACCTCTTTGGCTCCCCCTACCTCAAAACTATCCTCTTCCTCTTAGATGCTTCTATTGTTGACCTTGGTCTTGGTTATTGTGTCGTCTTCCGCTTGCAAAGCCTCTATCTTTGCCTCTTCCTCTTCCAGAGTAGAATACCTGCTCAGAACTGGGTTTTCCTTGGGATTTTGAATCCTCACCAAGATTCTTTTCTTCAATAATTAGCATAGATACTAGATTGGCAAAATTTGGAATATTTTCCCTAGTTTGTATAGAAGTTATGAACTACTTATATCCAACTCATAAACAACGGATCCATACTTCCACCTTATCATCATTATCTACATTCATGCTAGTAGATGAAAATGACTCACATATGCTTTTGATTTTCATAGTGTAGTCACTTACCGACATGCTCTTTTTCTCCAATGTATGCAGCTCGTTCTTGGGTTGCAATTTTTGTGCTCTCTGCAGCCACACTGGCTCTAATACCATGTCACAAGGAAGGAGATAAGGAAAATAGCTCACACACACTCTCACAATCAAAGAGAAGCGCACACAGAATGAGCTTCTTCTTCTTCTTCATTACATAAAAGGAATGTACAAGAATCACCTAAAAACAAGAATACAACAAATGCAAAATATAAAGATCAATACATGAGGAAAAAGACCTAACGTCCGTGAATAAGTGAGCTGGAAGGAAACAAATGTGCCATCACTCTCGGTAGATAAATCTAGTACAACTCAGTGAAGTATCCCTAACATATACCGGCGTTGTTGCAGAGCAAAGGAGTAAAAGAGAAGAGCCCCAAATTTTTTGAATTTATGGGCATATTTTTCTTCTTCAGAGTCCTAGAGAATTCCCTCAAGCCATGTAAATGCACTAGAGGAGTCCTCTAGTTGCATAATCCCAATTTGTTGTAAAATATCCCTTGTAAATTAGTAGGAAATTCACTTTTTTGGAAGAAAGTGCCGGTCTCTTGTGTGAAAGGACCAAACTTAGGGCACATGTATATAAGTCACTTTGTGACTCTTTGTAGAGACTTTTTGCCATTGTGAAGAAGGAGCTCTCCAAAATTTCGAATTTGCCTCTTTCTTGCAGATTTCCATCTTCTCTTTGATCTTGTATGTGTGTGTAATGCTTGGAATGTGTGTGTAGGACTGTTGTCTACCTCTCCCCACTGTTTTTGAGCTACTGTAGTGTGTGTGTGAGCTGGTAGGAGTTGTGGCGTGAGTGTGTGTGCTTCTCGCCATTCACTATTTCGGTCATAACTTGAAGCACAGTTGTCAAAATCAAGTGAAACACTTCCAATACATGCGTCTTGTCGAGAGCTTTGAAAGGAGTACCCTATTCACTATATTCCGAGTTTGGAGCTGGGAGAAATCCTTGATTTTCTGAAAACTATTGTAAGCGGTATCGCGACACTTTCAGTTTCTCAGTGAGCTTGAGAGGTGGATTAGTCTTTTCTCATTCATAGCAGTTGAACCACTTCATGTTCCATCATGTGTGCACATGTCCTCATACACTTGGTTAGGTCGTTCGATCGGATTGACATTTAAATGTGTGTTAATTTCCCACTATATGCACTTGTGTTGCAATAGAGGTACAGTCTCATTGGCACGAGTCCTTGAGTCTTCTTGACTCAAGTACACATGTTTTTGGCGCCGTTGCCGGGGAACACTCAACCAAGGTGCCTTCGTGATGGTTATAGATCGAGTGTGATGAAATCATACTTGTAGAAGTGAACTCGTTCCGTGGCAAGTAGTCAAACACTTCAGCACTTGTTACTTCACATCCCCAAGGTGTGTGTAATGAGTTTTTAGGTTTAGGGTTAGTAGGAAGGGAGAGAAGTAGGAGTTAGGGTTAAGTGAGAAGGAGGAGAAGTGAAGAGAAGTGAAGTAGGAGTAGGCCAAGACCACTAAAAAAAGCCCAAAAATTGTCTAAAATTAGCAATGTTCAATTCCTGTCAAAAAAGGTATAAAAACCAAAAAAATTGACTCATTTGATACTTCACTGCACTCTGGTATCGTCTGCGAGCAGCGACCGGTATCACGGGAGAAGTATCGTGCATTTCAGACCTTCAAAGTTAGATTTTGAGCTAAAGGTGCAAGCAAGGTAGCACTAAGGTAAGATTCCACAAAATACATTGAATAAAAACACTCTAAAAAGGCACAAACGAGTAATTTAAGGCATGCACGGTATCGTGGGGGGGAAGACTGTGGATTTTTGAATTCCATTGAAAGGGACAGTGGGCTAGAAGTGAAGAGGTGTATGAGAAGAGCAAGGGGGTGCAAAGCTTTGTGAGTTTTTAGTCTATTTGGCTTGAGTATCGCGATCGGTTGAGTTTTGGTATCGCGATACTAAAATTCCCTTGTATCGCGATACTCGCCAAGGTATCGTATCGTTGGATACCAGTCTTGGTATCGTAATACCAATCTGGTATCGTGTCGCCAAGTTGGTATCGCGATCTCACTTTACCCAATAGTATCGTATCGTTACTTACTGTGGTATCGTATCGTCCACTTGCCTGATTCGTATCGCGATACCATCTTCAGTATCGTATCGCCTTGGTTCTCACGTATCGTATCACGAGGACCTTGGTATCGTATCGTCCATGATCGTGGTATCGTATCGTTAATCCCACAAGTATCGTATCGCCCACTTCCTAGTGTAGTATCGCGATACCATAAGTGGTATCGTATCGTACAAGTTGGTGGTATCATATCGCCACTTGTCTTGGTATCGTATCGTCTCATTGGCGGGAGTCGTATCGCGATACCAAGTTGGTATCGTATCGGCGTATGCTCTAGTATCCTATCGCTTGAGCAATCTGGTATCGTATCGCAGGGCTTCCAGTATTGTATCGTGCAAAAGAAGTGGTATTGTATCGTGACCGAAATTAGTATCGTATCGTCTCGGTGCTCAGGTATCGTATCGCAAGGATTGTTGGTATCGTATCATGGCACTAGTTCAGTATCGTATCGCCTGCTATAGCAAGTATCGTATCGTGTAGATTCCAAGTATCGTATCATGGCCAGCTCGGTATCGCCCAGTGCAATATCGCCTGGAAGTGGTATCGGCCAGTGTGGTTGAAGCATTTTGTCAGGTAACTTGAGCCTTTGGAGGAGCCACTCAAGGAGAGCATCTGAGACTTAGAGAGTCTTAGGAGGGTGAATGAACTTGAGGTCAGGGAGAGTGCTATGTAGCCGAAGAAGTGTCATATCTTCTGTGGGAAGTGCTGCCCAGGTTAGTCACCACTATGCCTATTGAGAGACCTCTAGTGACTCAGAGGAGGAAATACCCATGGCTTCGGAAGACATGCAGGGTCCAACTCCAAGTAGAAATTTCATGACTATTGTAGAGGGAGATTACCGTACTTCCTTGCAATATGTGTCTACAAATGCCCAGGAGATCCCCATGTACCTGGATGGCTTAAATAGATCTGTGGCTAGGATGGTAACTTCCATGAATGTCACAATCGTGCCCCGACCTGCTATCAAGTACGAAGGAGGAGCATATGTAGACAAAATTGGTCACATCTACATCGTGACTGAATTTCCTGAAATAATCAATGAAAGGGGAGAATTAGTGGAACCAGAAAACTCCAAAAGAACAAACCCTGAAGAGCTAGTGACTACCCCTAGAGGGAGGTCCCAAGTAACTCGAGTCTTGAGAGGAGACTTGATACCTCAAGACGACTATTTATTGGAAGTCTATATGATCCATGGATCAGACTTAGTACTTCAAACAGACTTACCAGCTCCAGGGAGAGAAGAAAGCCCCATGACATTTTATGAGCTAAAGGATCCAGAAGAGGAAGCTAGACTCACATACTTGGACAAAAATCGAAGGAGATATTGGCCAGTGAGTGCCTTAGACAGGGCTCGGCTGAGATACATGGGTGTGCATGTATTCCCTCAGAGAGATCAGGCAACTACTTCGCAAAACCCTTTTGGAAATCAACAAGAGACAAAACATACCACGTCAGGACAGATCAGCCAATGAAGTGTACCAAACCGTACTCATGTGCAATTTGCAACTCCAGGAGTGCAAACACATAATCAGGCCCACCCAGGGGTAGGTAATCAGTACCAACCACCCATAAGACCACGACCACCAGTAGGAGGGCAGCTGGGAATGCCCCAGTTAGACCAGCAGTCCTTGTCTTCCTTGTAATGCCGAGACCGCCTGAACCAATGAGAAGACTGAGACCTATACAAGTGCCAAGTGTGTAAGAAATCATTATGATGGATTAGGAGAACCTTACGATCACATTGCCGAATTTAAACAAGTTCTAAGGGCAGAACAAGTAGATGACTTCTTTGTGCAGTATGAGTCTTTTGGACTCATCCTCACAGGAACGGCTCTAACTTGGTTCCAGCCATTGGACCCTAATCAATTTGGGAACATGGAGCAATTCTTTCAAGAATTCATTGGGGAATTCACGAAGAGAGGGATGAAACACAATTCCGCATCTTTAATCCATAGTTTTAAACAGAACCCGAATGAAACAGTGAAAACAGCAGCCCGAAGATTCAATCAGTATGTGGATAGATGCCCTATTGCAGAGAGACCCACTCAACAAAAAATGATTTCATATTTTTGGATCGACTCACGAATGGAACCCTAAGGACCTTAGTGTACATGAAAAGACTACAAACTCTGAGTGAATGTCTTCAGGAATGCATTGACCTAGAAGATAACGTAGCTCAGGACCTCAAGAGTACACCTAGCCCCACTAAATCAGAAGACTCACGAAGTACCATTACTTCCAACTCTAGTAATATGGAGGAATTTGCCGAATTATTAGCAAAAAAACTAGGAGTCCAGGGACAAAGAACTTATCAACACCCAGCTCAAAGAGTGCCTATACTACGAAGATGTAGCCTATGTGGAGGAGACCCCACACACATGTGTGTGCGAGGAGGGACCGGTGCACATCAAAACTACCCATACAACAGAAAACACCAACCAAGAACCGCTTTGTACTGCCACATAGAACAAAAATACACTAATCGCACCACTGAAATTTGTCCATTCAATCGGCAAGCAAGACCATTCCAACCACCACAATATCGACCATATGGATATCCACCTAGAGAGCAAGGCAGAGAGATGCCCAGATACTATCCAACACCAGCAGGAGTATCAAGACCATATGAACAAGCACCATATCCACCACCACAACCAGTGTTAGGACCACAACTGTCACAACCTCAACAAGTAGTACCTGTGAAGTATACTCAGCCCGAAGAGAATTTGGAGAGTGTCATAGTGCCAGCATCATCTACAATCAATGAGGAATCAACGAACCCTGGATATGAGCTGCTATTAGGAGATTACTACCCATATGAAGCCAATATGTTAGATTACGAACCAACCTATGATTCGGCTTATTATGGATATGGAAACTATGACCCAAGCTATGGCACTGAGGTCACAACTCTAATGTATACCGCTCCTAAAGCACAACCACCCATGAGACCAACCATTAGACCCCCCGTATCAAGAGGACCTTGTTATAGGTGCGGAGGAGACCATTTTATTAGAGAGTGCCCTCGACCTTACCATCCACCACCACCTAGGACGTGGGAAGGATATTGTAGTGATTGTGGAAAGGAACATCTTTTCAGAGATTGCCCAAAGAATCCAACCAAAGTCCAGGACACTACACCTATCAATGTCATTGAAGTGATGGAAGGATCTGGAAGTGATAAGGAATATATTGTGCCATTGAAGGCCATTACTAGAGCTCAGATAAGGCAACAAAAAGGAAAACAACCAGAACGGGAACAAGAGAGCAATAAAACCATAAGTCCTAAAGTTCAGGTAGTGGAAGATTCTGAAGATCCACAAGAGAGTACACAGAGCACCAAAGCTCAAAAATGGAAGGAAAGAAGAGAAAAACTCAAAAATAAATGGACAAAAGATGAGAGTCAAAAAGGTAAAAAACAAACCCGAAACAGAAGGGAACATAAAGAACAAGGGATCCGAGAGGAGACCCCGGTGTCACCACTTATCCAAGAGAAAGAGAAACCAGGATCAATTCTAGCTGACCCAAAACCAGATGACCTAGACATGTGGCTGAAAGCTTACCACACTAGAATTAAGACTGGGCCGAATATAGAGCAACACGAAAGACTTTACCCACAAGGGGAGCTGGAAAAGGAAAGACTAGTGATATGTAGGAAACTTATAGAGGTAGCACAAGCAACCCTAGAAAAGACTAACCCAGCTCTACCCGAGACAAGGATAACAGATGATCAATACGAGGAATTTGTCCAATCCAAAGGTAAAGAACTCAAGGAGAAGGAAAACATAGATGAGCAAATGGAAACTCAAGAGGAACTTGTGTCAATAATACCGGATTTAGAGGCAGAATGGCCGAAGGAATTATGGAAGAGACTTCAAGAAGAACAATGTAAGAAAAATGGAGTATCGAAACCTCCTTTCGAGGAAATAGATGTAGAAGTTTATCAACCTAGTACCAACTTAGAGGAAGTATCTGAGGAAGTATCAAGACTCGATAGGAAGGGAGGAAACCCTGAGTATTTCCACCTTACTGAATTACATGGGAGAATACGAAAAGGAGTCTATAATAGTACGAGCACCCAAAGTACATGGAAAAGGAAAAGGAAACTCTGAACAAAGTTCACACAATCTAACGGAACTCAAGAAAACAAAAGTACAATGCAAGTTGATTGTGGAAGAGTTGCTTCAACTTAAGCCACAATTATGGAAACAATTAGCAAGCCATTTAGAATTAGAGCCAGAGAAGGAAGAAAAGGAAGGAAAGGAAAGAGAGAACACATCTAAAAGACAAATCCCAGTGGATAAAGTGGGAGAGTTTAGTGAAGGTGACGAAGACAATACCTGCCTGCCTGTCACTTACAATGGGTACATGACCAAGGCAATACTAGACACGGGAGCTGGGGTAGGAATCGCTACCAAGGAAATTTGGGAGAAATGGGGAAAACCTGCCTTACGACCCACACGCATGAAGCTCCAATTAGCAGACGGGCATGTGGAGAAACCCTTAGGAATATTGGAAAGAATCGAATTAACCACCTGTGGAGTAGAATTTGAACACACATTAGCCATTTGTAAGTTTGAGAGAGCTAACAACTATGAAATGATATTGGGACGACCCTTTATGAGACAAATGCGGGTAGTGCAAGACTGGGGAAGAGATTCATTGTACCTACAACATCAAGGAAACACGACCAAGATAAATTTGCATACATTTGCTTATCGAGATGTCCCTCCACTACAGTGGAATCCCATACACAAGGAGGAAGATGACATATCCATGCATAGTGCTGGATCAAGCGCTCTATCTTGGATGCACGAGGATGCTCAGTTATGGATGTGCAAAGAGGCCAAGAAGGAGGAGAATAAAAGACAACTGTGGCCGATAGAACATCCTAACTACCGACCAGTAGAGGACCCTGATTACATGCCTCAAATCTTTCCTGATGAGACCTTTGAACCGCATGGATGGATGGAAATCTTAGCCACCTTAGATGTGTGCGTGAATGAGGAAGTTTTGACAATGAACGAGTGCATAGATGAGGAAGGCTATGATGTAAATCTTTATATGGTCGTTCTTCAAGAAGTAGAAGAAGGGGAAGTTTTGGAAAAAGAATGGAAAGAAAAATATGAGAGTATAGAAATGGAACCGGAATTCGACTCCGAAGAGAGTTACCTAGACACCATTCAAAGTAAAGAGGGACAACAACCAACAAAGATCTTAGCAATCCAAGCTGCTCCCCTGGTACAAGAACAAGTGGAGGACATGAGCAAGACGAAACCGAACTCAGATCTTTTTGAAGTCCCTAAACATTTTAAAAAACATGAAGTAGAAGAAAGAAAGGTGGCCATTCAAATGCCTAAACGAGAGGCTAGAGACGGAGAAGCATACGACAACAAGGAACAAACAAAAAAAATCGTGGTAACAGTGGAAGACGGAGAGGAGCGATGCACATACATAGGCAAAGATGTATCAATTGAAGAGGAAGAAGAACTCATACAACTGATCCAAGAATATCGAGATGTGTTTGCATGGACATATAAGGATCTTAAGGGTGTGGAACCCAACATTTGTTCTCATCGAATACCGATGACTGCAGACGCAAAACCCTCTAAACAACGCCCTTATATGTATAATGAGGTTTATGCAGCCAAAATTAAGGACAAAATTGACAAACTACTAGCTGCAGGATTCATATATGAGATAGAACACACCGAGTGGGTATCTCCTTTAGTTGTTGTGCCGAAGAAAAATGGAAAATTGAGGGTGTGCATTAACTTGAAAAAGGTCAATGCAGCCACCATACACGATAGCTATCCATTACCCATCACAGACCATCTTTTGGAGAGAGTAGCAGGAAAGGAAGTCTATAGCTTCTTGGATGGATTCTCCGGATACAACCAAGTAGCTATTGCTACTGAGGATCAACATAAGACTACATTCGCGACTGAATGGGGAGTCTATGCTTTCAGAGTGATGCCTTTTGGACTCACTAATGCACCTGCTACTTTTCAACGATTGATGTGTCATGTTTTCAAGGAATTCCTGAAGAAGAGCATGGAAGTGTATGTAGATGATCTATGTACATACTCGAATCAAAGACGAGATCACATTCCCGAATTAAGAAGAATATTTAATAAATGCCATCAGTATCGAGTCTGCCTAAACCCAGAAAAGTGTGTCTTCATGGTGAGACAAGGGAAGATCTTAGGACACATAGTCTCAAGAAATGGAATATCCACGGATGAGGACAAGATCAAGGTCATTTTAGAGCTTCCTAAACCAAAGAATGTGAAAGAGGTACAAGCCTTTATGGGACATTGTGGATATTACCATCGATTCATTCACATGTATGCCATAATAGCCAAACCCCTGTATGGTCTCTTAACTCAATTCACTTGGACTGAGGAGTGCGAGAAAGCATTCAATGAATTAAAAAAGAGACTTAGCATAGCCCCAATTCTAAAAATGCCCAATTGGAACAAGCCGTTTCATATTCACGTGGATGCATCTAATTATGCAATCGGATGTATGTTAGCCCAACCGGCCGATGAAGGAAAGCTAGATCACCTAATTGCCTATGCGAGTAGACAACTAAATCAAGCGGAAAGGAATTATCCCACTACTGAACCAGAAGGGTTAGGAATGGTATACACAGTGAAGAAATTTAAACACTATCTTTTAGCCAACAAATTCAAGTTCTTCATAGACCATCAGGCCTTACTGTACTTGGTTAATAAACCCTGTAACACGGGAAGATTAGTAAGATGGTTCTTATTGTTAATGGAGTTCGACTTCGAAGTGGTAGTAAAAAAGGGAAACACGCATCTAAGAGCAGACCACCTTTCTAGGTTAACCCACGGAGAACCGCCAAGTGGAATACCCGATGATCTGCGAGATACTTACTTGTTCAATCTGGAAATATGTCCAAAGTGGGCAGAGACTCACCCATGGCCCACAACACTCAATCGATAAGAATAGCAAAAAGGAAATTCTTCAATCAAGAAATTTGCACATTATTGCTAGAAGTGTGTACTATAAGGAACCCAATGGAGTGTTGCTAAGATGTGCCGAGGAGGATGAACAAAAGCAACTAATTGAGCAAGCACATGTGAACAAATGGAGAACACACCAAGGAATGTATGGAACCATTCGGGAATTGAAAAGATTAGGAGTGTACTGGCCTGACATGCCCAAGGACGTCCATGACTACGTGAGTAATTGTGTAGAATGCCAGGAGACAATCCCGGAGGATCATATGTCCATACCATTTTCAACTATAGCACCCAATCGGAGTCAAACATTGGTTAAATTTCTAAAGAACAGAGAACATGAGGAGGGAATAAGTTTGACTAGAAGACGATCCCTAGAAGAAATGAGCAAGGATTACGTACTTATGGGAAAACAATTGTTTAAGAGAGGAAAGGATAACCAATTACAATTATGTGTGCATGAAGGAGAGTATCTACCCATATTAGAGATGGCACATGCAGGTGCCACGGGAGGTCATTTTTCAGCTGAGAGAATTGTCAAAATGATCCTCTTCGCCGGCTTGTGGTGGCCAACTCTACATCTGGATGCGGAGACTTATGTACGAAGCTGTGAAACGTGCCAAAGGGCTAAATACCCAATTAGGAGAGATGACATGCCATTAAGACCTATGGTGTGTGCGAGAGCATTCTCCAAGTGGGGTATCGACTTCATAGGACCCATCAACCCACCAGCCAAAGGATCGCATGCTGAGTACATAATAGTTGCCACAGATTATTTAACCAAATGGGTAGAAGCAAAAGCTACGAGAAAAAAACGATGCTCAAACCACCACTAAATTCCTTTTTGAGAATATATTCACTCGTTTCGGATTACCAATTGAGATTGTGAGTGACCGAGGAACGCACTTCCTTAACAAAGTAACAGAATCCCTAATGAATGAATTTTTAGTGATTCACAAAAAGTCAGCCCCATACCATCCGCAAGCCAATGGTCAAGCGGAAAGTTCCAACATGGTGTTATGTACTGTATTGACAAAGATTGTCAATAATGGGAGGTCGGATTGGGACAAACAATTGCATCATGCAATTTGGGCGTTCCGAGTAGCATACAAGACTGCCATTGGAACTACTCCATTCAATTTAGTGTATGGGCAAAATGCTATTTTACCAATTGATTTTTTAATCCCAACATTGAGGGTAGCCCAACAGTATGAATGGAACGGACATGAGTTATCCCAACAACTCGACCAAATCGAGAAGTTACATGAAACTAGGTTACAAGCAGTGGCAGGAATCTATGCAGCCAAAAGAAGACAAAAGGCATATTATGATGCACATATAAAAGACAAAGGACTTAAAGAGGGAGACTTAGTCTTGGTGTACACATTAAAACAACCTGCCAAGAAGTTACAAAAATGAGGATATGGACCTCTGATCATCAATAGAATCTCTACTAGTGGAGCAATTAACCTAGCCACTCTAGATGGAGATATTCTTCCTAACTACATAAGTGGATGCAGAGTCAAACGGTACATGGAACCATTGACGGATCAAATGTTAGCACGTCTAGTAGGTGCTCAAAATAGGAAGAAAGAGGAAGAACGGATTAGAGAGGAGGCCCGACTAGAAGCCCTAGAACGCATTAAGAGACGGAAAGAGTGGATCAGACAACGAGATGAACGCTATCTCCACGGATAAGAGCCTATCCCTATGGCCAACTACCAAGTCCATGACTCGGACACGGCGAAGTCATACATGTCGCCACCTTACCTAAACCTAGGAATTGGCAAGACAGAGTACAAGTTGATAGACGCCTTGATAGACTCAAGAGCAGGACTTAGTTGCATACGTAATACGGTCATAAAAGATCTACAAATGATTATGAGTCCCACTAAAGCTCAATTGAGAGGAATTGGAGGTCAAACCCTAGAATGCATTGGAACAGCAATAGTGTCTCTCCACCTAGGAAATTCTTCCATGGAACAAAGAGTATTAGTGTGCAGAGGCGAGGATTTAATAGAGGATTTGATCCTAGGACAAGATTGGATCATTGAGAACGAAGTAAGCATCAACCTAGCTCAAGGCTATATTTCAGCCAAGATAGGGCACAAGGAAATTTTCAGTTTATTAGGAGAAAAGCCTTTACTTCCACTAAAGGTCATCGAGCGTTCAGAGAGCTGCCAAGAAAAGACACTGGAGAATGATCCCAGTCTTAATATCTCATAAACAAATCTAGAAGAAGCAGAAAGTTCCAACCCTACGAGGTCCACGGAAGAGTTGAAAGCACCACATTCAGCTGAAGAACAACCAGCCACTAAGGAAACCAACTCTAATGGAGCTTCTCAACAAGCCAAAAGACCACTAATATGGAATCCGACACTCAGATACTTACGGCAAAGAACGACCAAATACCAATGGGTGCGTAAAGACCAGAAGAAGGAAGAGCAGATGTCAACATCAATTCTTAAGGAGAAAATAGAAATGAAGAAGTCAGCTTCATCGAAGGCCAACCCAAAAAGACTCTTGCAAGTATGGCTTCCCAAGCCTTTGATTGAAGTTCAGAGAGCATGACATCAGATATGGATCCCAAGCAGGCCACGCAGATCGCCAGGCAAAAGATATGCAAGTGGGAGGGTACACTACATCATAACACTCGAACGACAAAGCATAGACAAACTCATATGAAAAACAAGGAAAGCAATGATTATAGTGCTCAGCTACCAAAAGCTACAAACGAACAACAAAAAGAGCGAAAAAGTAGAGAGAAGAATCAAAACAACATAACAATAAAGTGGATTTGGAAACCCAAGCAACTGCGAAGAGTGGACCATCGAGTTGACAAAGATTCCAATTGCACTCATGACCTGTCAATTGCACCTACAGTATGCATGATAGGGCCACATTACAAGGCCACGCATTCAGCACATGATGCACCTGATAAAATTAGTGGTGCACATTCTCCAAGAAAGATTAGATCTTAGCTTCAACTCTCTTAGGAATGGACATACTTATACATAAATAAATGATTTAGCTATACTAACGCTTGTTTTCTTTTAGGATAAGAAATAATAGGATGTGGTAAGAGATCTCACTCATAAAACCATGGGAGACGGAGTGATGGAACGACAATAATCAATACGATGCACTAGACAGCTGCATACTTTCCTTTGACGCTAATGCACTTTTCCTTACAAGTGCAGATGGCTTCAGAAGATTCCGAAGCAACAGTACAAGAGGAAGTGTTGGAATTCCCACTCCAGAGTATCACAAAGGCAAAGGGACACTGGTCTTGAGAAGATCAACCAGCTGGGGAGTACCTCTTCTTGGCAACGATCAAAATTATGGATACAGATCATCAATTTCTAATCATGTCCTAAGATTTTCGAGTACTACATGAACTCTCGTCTATCGTAGACACTATGAAGAAAGCGGGCATACATAAATATTTTGAGCTGCCAATCTGTAGCTCAGTGATGAGTAGCACCTCCTTTAATGTCAATCCGGGAAGACGTGAGGATGGTATGAAGACCTCGAGCAAGTGGCGGCACAAGTGCGTGAGTGAGAAGCACACAAGCATGCACACACATACACACACACGTGCACACACAGCAAGACAAAGAATGAGAAGCAATGGAGTTCTTAGATTACTTTCAAAAAGTTCTTACAAGTTCGTTTTAATTACAATCTAACCTCAAAAATGAGCTCTCTAGCTCCTTTTATAGTTTTTGACTAGCTTTGGCCCTGTTCAGACCTAGTGTCCGGCCTAGTTAAAAATTAGGTTCCAGGGCTTATTTGAGGGCTCAAACGAGATCTAAAAATTACGAAAATTGGCAGGTAAATACTTCTAAAGCTCCTCAAGCTCAAGGACTCCTTGGCTTGCACAAAATGGAGCTACAAAAATATGAAATGGTATTTACAATGGTGTTTAGTGATGAGAATCACTTTTAATTGGTGTAAGGGTTTTTGAAAAGTTAAAGGGTTGCCTAAGTGCTAGATTTGCGTGAATGCTCATACTTGCTTCTTCATGAGGAAAACTATTGGCCTATTTGCCGGATCTTCTTTGACTGCCATGTCTGCTTGTGCTGTCCCTTCGCTCTGACTCTCTTCGTCTTGTGGCTCCTTCGGTTCCTTGACTGCTGCCAACACCCCCCCCCACTCTCACGTCTGTCGCCCCTGACAGACCCTTGTCTAGAGGATTTTTGAACATAATATTGGACGACATCGGAGGCTAGGTGGTGTTCTTCGAGTCGCAAGCCGTGTGCTAGATCTGTGAGCAATTCATCCCAATTCACAGGTCCGAGAACATCTGGATGAGGCACCCTTAATTGTTCTGAGTAAATAGTTCTCTCCACAGCAAATAATTGGAGGAGATGTGATGGTCTGGGTATAAAGATTTCGGAGTGATATTCCCAGAATCCTGTGATGAACATCTCCTCAAATGTCTGTTTAAAGCAGGCTGGGAGGTACTTGATTCTGGCGTGCCAAGCATATATTACTTCAATGGACGGGGTGGTGGTACTCATATCGTACACTAGATCCTGGTTTCCTGTCACAAAGCCTGCACCTGAGAAGTGAGGGTCCTTAATGTTCTTAAACGTCCTGAAAGTGATCAGCATTAATTCAAATATTTTCATACACATCTGGGCCATCACATCAGGATTATTGCGTAGCCGAGTACTCCAGTGACGGATTGTAGAAATCATGTAGTTGACCGTGGGGGGTCCTCGTGGAGGTGCTAGGTAAACATAATTCAACCATTTTGCACAGGCTTTGATGTCTCTGACGGCAATAGTGAATTCAGGCCAGGTGCGTCGTCGAAGAACTGGAATGTAACAAGGGTTATACTTAATAAACAACGGCATATTATTCCAGGTTCGGACCATTTCTGGATACGTTTCCAAAAGCCTGATTCTCCAGGTGGGTTGATGGATGGACCCACGCTGAGCACTTTCCGGGATATCATCTGGACCAAATTGTGTAGCAAATGTGGGAGGCTTGCCACATTGTCGTTGAATCTCCGCGTTGTAATCAGCCAGAAGTATATAGAATGGCACATATTGGTCATTATTGGTGCCGATCCATCTATAATGAGACATGCTTCTGAAATATTCAGACTTTATGACAGTTTCTTCTAAGTTCGCTAGTGATTGGATCTGAATGGCCACCCGTTCTTCGTGGGTATTCACTGTCCTTTCCAGTGTCTGAAGCCACTCGGGTGCTTCCACTTCCAATGTGTCTAGTCCCTCTGAGGTTCCTCGCCCGCCTGGCATTGGCATAGGAACATACGGTTCCTCGTACGAATCATCTACCTCAATAGGGACCAACTCTTCTTGCTCTGGTTCGACCACTGGAGATGGCTGCCTCTCGTATGTCAGTAACCTCTTTTGTAATTCTCCTACCTGCTCAGTTAAGGCCTTTACTTCGTCTGAGGTGGAGGTTGATGGGACACTCTTCGGTTGTTCTTCCTGTTCCTTAAGCTTGCTCTAAAGTGTGTCACGCTCTCTTTCCAAGTCATCATGGGCTTCCAGGAGATCTGCATAGCTTTCCAAAATGGTTTTCATCGTCTCCGTGGGAACTGCTTTGAACTGCTCTAGATCTATCTCGTGAGGGGAGCCTTCCATTGCCGCTTCCAGATTCTCTTCATTTTGTTTTTGCATTCTTTTGTTCTCCTCCAGTGCTGTGGCCATATGTTTCCTTAGTAGCGCCAAGTTGCGTCTGACTCGTAGGTTATCGGCCTGGTATACTTCGAGCAAGGCTTCTAGTTGTTTGACGCCTGACTCTGTCGATGGTTGTGGTGCCTCCAATAGTGTTTGGTGAGCCTGCTCAAGCGTTGTGTAGCGTTGATTCACTTCTGCATTTTCCTCTTGTAGAATGTGAAATTGCCTTTGTAAGTTCTGATGGTGTGTTGTCAGTTGTTGGCACCGGCCGTCCAGAGCTCTGTACTCATTCTGGAGCTGGTATACACATTGATTTAATGCTAAAAATATGCTATTTACATTAAATGATGCTGGGAGGGGTGAAGATGCAGGGGAATGGGGGCGGGAAAGGAAGTTGTGAATGATGTGGATGCAAGTGGAGATGTGGGTGGAGGGGGTATGGGAGATGAAGGTGGCATGGGGGGAGGGAGCGGTGCTGTGGCAGGAGATGTTTCCATAGTGTCAATTGTTTGAGTGACAGTGTAGATGGGGATCGTGGGTGGAGTGGATGTTACGTCAGTGAAAAGAGTGGTGAAAGTGGGCATGGTGACTCCCCCGAATTGGATTCCCGGAGAGAGTGGGATACCCATGACAATGGTGGTGGTAGTGGACGTGGTGGTGCTAGTGTCATGTGGCGGAGTGAATTGTGTAGTGCGAGGTGGGGATGGTGGTGACAGTGGTGCTTCTTGATGTTCGTCTGCTTGCGTTGTTTCTGCTGGTGCTGATACATTGATATGAATTTGTTTCCCGGACCTCCTAGGACGAACGGGAACCCTCTTCTCAAATTTGTGAATGTAGGCCATTGCCTCATGGATGGCCTCATCCACTCCTACTGCGTCGGCATGAAGGTTTATGGACTCAATGAACATATCGTCCACACCTTCCTCAGCTAGCAACTGGTTCATGAGTTTCTTGCCCGATTCCAGTGACATCTTATGCTGTTCTTGAACTAGTTGCATGGTTCGATATAGTCTTTTGATTTGTGCCGAATACGCAGGGGCACTTGCCAGCTCGGAAGCTCGTCATATTCTTGTTCCTCGTAGGCTTCTTCGTCTTGTTCTGTCTCTTGTTCCTCGACGTCGACTTCTACCACTTCTGGTCGGGTGGGGGCTGCTGTTGTTGTCTGGGGTTGTGGTTCCTGAGCTCGTTCTGTTTCCGTCTCGAGGTTAGAGTCATAGATCACTCTAGGCACTTCTTCATCCGTGAGATCGTTGAGAGTAAAACCCTGTGGAAATTCCAGATCTGATGGGACGGGTGGAAATACCAGATTAGGTCCATCTGTGCTTGGTCTTGGTAGCCGGATTGTGAATGGCCTAACGCGTCGTGTCTGGGGAGGGGTAATTTCGGGTGTAGTAGTGGCTCCCCTTGGTTGAGCACAGGGTAATTGTACTCCCCCCCTCATCTTCTTTGATGGGGGACCTGCTGCTGATAGTCTTCTTTGGAATTCCTGGGCGCGCGGCCATATGAGTGCCCGCTGAATAGGCACTTCATCGGCCAGACATCGGTAGATTATCTTTGTTAGAGCGCAACATCCATGAAGCACATTTTTCTGCTTCTTGTTCCACCTTTGATGGGCTAGGTGAATCTGATCGATGATCCAGTGTGGTACATTGATGGGAAGGCTTTCTGTCTCTGCCAGATACAAGCTGAACCATATTTTCTTTGGGGGCATGGTAAATCTTTCCTGGGCGGGGAAAGCAAAATGTTTCATGACGGTCCGCAGGTGTAGAGCGATGGTTGGTGTCATCGCTACCATATCCTTCAACTTATTAAGATCTTTGTGTTTCATTCGACCTGGAACCATTGTTTCCTTTTCCGTGGGGATGTGCATGCCATACATGCCCAACGCTTCTCGTACCAGATTAAGGGTCAGCTTGAATCTTTTAAGCTCATGACTCGGCAGCAGTGAGGGCAACACAAAGGTGTTGTCGCCTCCCTTGGCCCTGCTTGTCGTGATGGTACTAATCAGATATGAACATCGTAAGAAATCCGGCTTTGGTAAGTGGGCCCTGAAATAACTGTCCACACCGGCTTTGGTCCATACTGATCGCATGACTTCGGCGTTCTGATAGCTTTCAAACTCGCGCGTGAAAAAGTGGTATCGTCCCCATTTACCATTAAATTCCAATTCTGCTTCCCAGAAATAGGTTCCGTCGCCCAATGGTCCCGCGACATCACTGAACCAGTGAGCGTGTTTACCTACTTGAGAAGTGTGCCCTTGAGGAGGATCCTGAATGGGGAGCACATGCACGGCTTGAAGTTCTTGCGGCCTTGCGGTGAGATGTGGCTCGAGGAGGAGTGTTTCTATGTCCACAATCTGTGCACCGGATCCGACTTGAGAACTGGCACCTCCTGCTTCTGCCATGGCCCTGCTTGCTGGTTGGTTCTGTGAGAATATAGAACCACGTGTTAACATCGTAATGGACAGAATAAATCCGTTGTTGTCCCCGTTACAACATTAACATGAGGTATATGGTGAGTTAGTGGTTAGTAAGTGCACGAGGACAGTGTGTGTAGTTAATGCTTGGGTAGTCCTAGGAGACTAATGCAGTTAGTAAGTGGGGATGAATTTACAAATTGGGGTCGGGGGGTTTATTACAGGTCTTAGGCTGCCAAATGCAGTGGATGGATTTTGTTCTTGGTTTCGTAGAGACTCTAGAGAGCTTTATAGGTGTGTAGGCTTGAAAATGAGGCCTTGTAGGGACCCATTTACAAGCAATTATGTTCGTGCTCATGGGTCTTGGTGGGTTCTTGAGTGTTGAGAACGAGTGAATGCTGGCTGTGCGAGTGAAGGGGTTACGCTGTATAGGTTGTGGCCTCGGCGTTGCTATTTGCGCCCGCAAACAAGCCTTAGGCACCCAAATTTGTCTTGATTGTGGGCTAGCCTTCATCGACTTCTTGGGCACCCAAATAGACTTCACGTTAGCAGAAGAACTTCTGAAAGACTTCTTATTAGTGTCGTGTTGTTGGTTACTAATAAGAGGCTTTGCCTGTGTGGTTGGCTTGAGTGCAACCGGGTGTTCGCCTTTCCGCACCCACACTTGGTTCACTTGCTGAGACATTTTGCTGCACAGGTACTTTTGATTTCCGGCATAGGTAGTACTCTGCTTCTTCTGCCTTTGATCCACCTTTGGTTGCTGCCTCTTTCTGGCCTTTGGAAAAGAAGGGAGTTCCGTTGCATCCTTGACTCCTTTTTTAAGAATATCATTCCTCTGCAACACATAGTTTTGGACAAGAACAGCATGGTCAACTTCAAGTGCACCCCTGGAGGGACCAGGAGTCTGTGCCTTTCCTAGTTCCTTGAGTGCTCCGTTATCTAACTCTACTGTAATTTGACTATGATTGACCCATACCCGAAGAAGTCCACTTCTTAGGTTTAAGTTGACTGCTTGGTCATAGATCCAGTCTTGACCCAAGACAAGGGGTTCAGTGAGGTCCTCATCGTGACACACTAGTACTTTAACTGTCATTGCCTCATCATGAATGTAGAGGGGAAGTTCCACCTCGCCCATGCAAGGGGATTCCACGCCTCCCAATCCTATGAGATATGCTTCCACAGGATTGACAGTCAATTGCAACTCTTGACAGTAAGAAAATTTAACAGCACTAGTGGCTGCACCTGAGTCAATCAAGGCTCTTACGGTCCTTGCACTCTTTCCTTGTCCTATATCTAGGGTTATGAAAGGACGTCGATCAATTATCCTATGTGAGCTTGTTCCTGCGACTTCACACATGGCCATATGATATCCTTGATCTGCATAGTCCTTCGTTCTAGACTGATCTCTACCTTGCCTTCGTAACTTCATCCTTCTAATGCGTTCTAAAGCTTCTGCTTGAGCTTCTTCTCAAATTCGCTTTTCTTCCTCTTTGCGTTTCTTGGCAGTGTTGAGTCGGCTGAGCATTTCCTCCGTGAGGGGTTCCTGATACAGCTTGACTCTGCATCCGCTAATATAGTTTGGGAGAATATCACCTTCTAAGGTGGCTAGTTGTACTGCTCCACTCGTGGAGATCCTATTGATGATCATAGGTCCGTAGCCTCTCCTTTCTAGCTTCCTTGCGTGTTGTTTCAGTGTATAGACTAAAACTAGATCTCCTGCTTTCAAGCCCTTATCCTTCACATGGGCATCAAAGTATGCCTTCTGCCTCTTCTTAGCTGCATAGATTCCTGCAGCTGCTCTCAGTCTTGTTTCTCCTAATCGTTCAAGGTCAAAGATCCTAGAGGAGAGTTCATGACCCGTCCATTCATGCTCTTGTGCTACTTTCAACGTAGGTATTAAGAAGTCCAAGGGTAGCACCGCGTTTTGGCCAAATACCATCTGAAAGGGGGTGGCTTGGAGTACCGTTTTGTAGGCAACTCGGTATGCCCAAACAGCATGGTGTAGCTGTTTGTCCCAATCAGAGCGTTTAGTGTTCACTAATTTCGTCAGTACATTGCATAAGATCTTATTAGTGCTCTCAGCTTGTCCATTAGCTTGAGGGTGATAGGGGGCAAACTTCTTATGTATTACCAAGAATTCTTGGAGTAGCTTTTCAATCACTTCGTTCAAGAAGTGTGTGCCTCTATCACTTACCAGCTCTATAGGTAGCCATACCTTGTGAATACATTCTCAAACAAGAATTTAGCAGTTGTCTGAGCGTCATTCTTTGTCGTGGCTTTTACCTCTACCCACTTAGTTAGATAGTCTGTTGCAACAATGATGTATTCCGCATGAGAACCCTTTGCTGGGGGATTAATAGGGCCTACGAAGTCTATTCCCCACTTAGAGAATGCACGTCCACCCATCATAGGTTTCAGTGGCATCTCATCTTTACGTATAGGATACTGAGTCCTCTGACAGACATCACATCGTTTCACATAGGTATGTGCATCCATGTGAAGGGTAGGCCACCAGAAGCCTGCAAATAGTATTGCCTTGATCACCCGATCTGGTCCAAAGTGTCCTCCTGCTACACCTTGGTGAGCAGTTTCCAAAATCTTAAGATATTCACTTTCATGGACACATAGTCTCAGGTAACTGTCTTTACCACGCTTGTATAGATTATCACCAATAAGTGAGTAATCCTGGGCTTCTTGTTCTAAACTCCTTTTCCTAGCCAGAGTCATGTTTGGAGGGAATGTGTTTGTCCTCATGAAGGATACTAGAGGTTCGCTCCAATCTGGCACAATGGATACTTGATAAAGAGTGGCGTGTTCCACAGGTGGTTTAGTGCAACAGATTGGGCATTCCTTGCACAACTTTTGGACATCAGCTTCCATATTTGGCCAATCAACTCCGAGCCTCTTTAGGGTCTGTAAAGTTCGTTGCTTTGAGTAGTGTTGCTCCAACGCACCTACATGTGCTAATTGCAACCATTTGGCGTACTCATCCTCTTCTACGCAACAAGCCAAGATTCCTTGATCAGTGTGCTTGTACATGCTTCCTGCCATGATGTGGTACTTTTGGGCTTTAACTACCTCTCTATTCCGTGTGTTTACCACTGGATGATTAGGCCCGTATGTCAATACTGGTACCAATGGCTTAGCCCACTGCGGCACCACTTCCAAATTAAACAAGTAAGCATCAGGAAGGTCATCTGATACTCCTTGTGGGGCTTCTCCTGATGTGAGCCTAGAGAGATGATCTGCTCTTAAATGAGTCCTCCCTTTTCTCACCACTACCTCAAAGTCATATTCCATGAGCAAGAGAAACCATCTCACTAATCTTCCTGTATTGCATGGCTTGTTTACGAGGTATAGCAATGCCTGATGATCAGTAAAAAATTTAAAATTATTTGCAAGCAAATAGTGTCTAAATTTCTTAACTGCATATACCATGCCTAATCCTTCTCGCTCTGTAGTGGTGTAATTCCGTTCAGCCGCATTCAATTGTCTACTGGCATAGGCAATTGGAAGATCCATATTACCTTCACCAGTAGGCTGTGCAAGCACACATCCAATAGCATAATTGGATGCATCCACATGAACATGGAATGGTTTATTCCAATCTGGTGTGGTCAAGATTGGTGCTGAACATAATCTTCCTTTAAGCTCCTGGAAGGAATTCTCACATTCATCCGTCCACTCAAAGTTAGTCAGAAGTCCGTACATGGGCTTTGCAATGACAGCATACATGTGTATAAATCGTCGGTAATAACCACAATGTCCCATGAAAGCTTGTACTTCCTTGACATTCTTTGGCCTAGGTAGCTCTGCTATAGCTCTCACTTTCTCTTCGTCAGTAGATATGCCATTCTTTGACACTATGTGTCCTAGAATCATGCCTTGCCTGACCATAAAAACGCACTTTTCTGGGTTCAGGCAGACTTGATATTCTCTACATTTGTCAAAGATTTGTCTGAGTTCAGGGATATGGGTTTGTCTCATGTTGGAATGAGCACAAAGATCATCAACATAGACTTCTAAGTTTTTCCTCAGGAACTCTTTAAATACATGGCACATCAGCCTTTGGAAGGTAGCTGGTGCGTTGGTAAGCCCAAATGGCATTACACGAAAGGCAAATATACCCCACTCTGTGGCAAAAGCTGTTTTATGCTGATCTTCTGGAGCTATGGCTACTTGATTGTAGCCCGAAAATCCATCAAGGAAGCTGTAGACTTCCTTGCTTGCCACTCTTTCTAAGAGATGTTCTGTGATGGGAAGCGGATAGTTATCTCGAATAGTGGCTGCATTAACCTTTTTCAAGTTAATGCATACGCGCAGCTTCCCATTTTTCTTGGGCACCACTACGATGGGGGATACCCACTCCGTGTGCTCAATTTCATAGATAAATCCAGCTTCAACCAGTCTATCTATCTCTTCTTTGATCTTAGCAGCGTAATTATCGTTATATGTGTAGGGCTTTTGCTTAGAGGGTTTCGCATCTGAGGTCATGGGGATGGTGTGTGAGCATATGTCCGGGTCAACACCTTTCAAATCCTTGTAACTCCAAGCGAATACATCTCTGTATTCTCTTAGCAAGGCAATTAACGCATGCTCTTCTTCCTCTGTTAGGTCATGGCCTATGTACGTGCATCTCTCCTCTCCTTCTTCTAGGGCCACTACTATTTTCTTGGTGGTTTCTTTGTTATCATAGGCCTCTCCTAATTGTGCCTCTCGTTTCGGCATTCTGATCATGACTCTCCTGTCATCTATCTCATACTTCTTAAAATTTTCTGGGACCTCAAACAAAGATTCTTCCTCTTCTGGTGAGACTTCTCTCTTCTTTCGTTTCTTCCCTTCTTCCTTCGGGGTCACATGTGTTGCTAATCTTACATCATTTGTAAGCTCTCCATGCCTCTGGGGTTGAAATTCTACTTCATGGAAGTATTCTTCATCTGATGCAAAAGGTGGATCCATAATGATTGACTCTAGATGGGAGTCACTTGCATCCTCAAATGCATCAGGGCTAGGTTCGCATTCTTCTAGAACTGCCTCTCCCATGATTGGCTCTATGGAGAAGACTGAAATGTCATAGCCATCCTCATCACAGTGAGGTGTCCAGTGTTCCTCATTGATGGCTACATCCATGGTTGCTAAAATTTCTGCCCAGCCATGGGGTTCAAATTCCTCATCTGGAAAAACTACAGGTGCATAGGCTGGGTCTTGGATTGATCTATGGGATTCTTTTGCACCTACCTCTCTGGCTTTCTCTCTCTTCTCTTCTTCTACTGCTACTTTGCACATCCATAAGTGAGTGTCTTCATGCATCCATGAAGATCCTGATCCTATGGAATGCACAGATTCCGTATCATCTTTGGCTCTATGGATGGGATTCCATTGGATAGGAGGTACATCTCTATGAGAGTAATCTTTGAGATTTACTTTGGTTGTAACACCAAGGTGTTGCAAATACAAGGAGTTGGTTCCCCAGTCCTGTACCACTTGCAACTGTCGCATAAATGGTCTTCCCAAAATCATCTCATAGACATGATTTTTGCTGAAGTCACATATGGCAAATGTATGCTCAAACTCGACACCACAGGTGGTGAGAGTTATTCCTTCTAGCAATCCTAAGGGTCTCTCAATATGACCATCGGCCATCTGCAATTTCATTCTCGTTGGCCTAAGTGCTGGCTTGCCCTAACGCTTCCAGAGGGAAGTGGTAGCAATTGCAACTCCTGCGCCTAAGTCCAAAATTGCCTTGGTGGTGTACTCCTGGTAGGTAATGGGAAGATAGGTGTTCCCTTCTTCACCTTCACACATGTCTCCTATCTTATCCAAGGGTATCTCTGGCACTGTTCTCTAGGATCCTACCTGGGAACGAGGTTTAGCTATTTCTGGTACTTGTTTGGCGACATGTTTCCATAATTCAGGTCTTACCTTGAGTAGCTCTTCTAACTTGAGATTACACTGCACTTTGGTGTTCTTCACTACCTCTATGTTCCTAGGTATGACTGAATCTTCGTTTCTTACCATGACTGTAGGTGCTCTCATACAGGTGGACCTTGCTTCCCATGGGCCTGTGAAATGGGGTAGTTCCTGTAAAGAATTAGACTCGAAGTCTAATCTTTCTTGAGATTGGATACTCTCCTGCTCTCCATAAATGGATGGGATGTCTTGTGGGAATTGGTCATGTGCCTCGTCCACAAGTTCAATAGGAGGAGGGACTTCACTTTCTTTTGCCCATTTGTCTTCTTGGATCTCGCGTAGGAATTCTGGTGTGAACCGATTCATAGAAGATGATGTGTCCGGCTCCGTAGAGTTAGGCACATAGACTTCAGGCACATAGGCTTCTTGAGCAGGAATGCTTACTCTTCCACTTGCCTTGCCCTTGTGTTGAGAGGCTGGTTCCTTTTGTGATTGTGCCATTAGATTTTCTACTCTTTCTAGGGAGGGGGGGTTGTCTGGTTCAGTGGAATTGGCCACATAAACTTTTGATGGGGAATGGGTCATGTTTTTACTTACGTTCTCCCTTTCTTGATTTTTTTCTTCCTTGGTAGATCTTGCAATTATGCCCTCTAACTTCTCTAGAAGTCCATCCAAGTGTAATTGCGTCTTGGCTGAGCCCGAGTAATTGAAAAGGCGACTGGCTTCAAACATAGTCTGAGCCAATGCGACCATTTTCGCGCAAAGCTTGGTTCTTTCTATCTCTAGGTCAGCTCTAGGGTAACACTTGTTATGATCTCTGACATTTGGCCCTTCTTGGATTCTGGCCTGATATGCTTTAAGCATCATGTCTATATCTTCAGGGGTGGGATCAGCTAATACTGATCCTACTCTAGGGGGTGGTGGAATCATATGAGGTGGGTTGGAAGGTGGCGGGTCGGATGGCGATGGGAATGGTGGTGGTGGGATAGTGTGAGAGGGAGGTTGAGATGTGAGTTCAGTTATCCTGGCTTTGGTTTCTCTTATGCTTTCCTCAAGTTCACTCATCTTTTTAGCCCATTGTCTTTTCATTCTTTTCCGACTATCTTTCCACGCTCTAGTCCTTTTCTTTGTTAAGCTCTCGGTTTCACTAGCCTCTGGGTTCTTATCCTGGTTTACCCCTTGATTTTGCTGCAATGCTTGAGCTCTAGTGACTACCTGTACGGGAGTAGTGGAAGTGACACTTCCTGTGGAATCTACCACTAACCCAATAACGTTGATAGGAGTGATTTTTGGCATATTATTGGGGTTCTTTGGGCAATCTCGTAAGAGATGCTCTTTTCCACAATCTTGGCAAAAGCCTTGGATCGTCACTGACTAGGTTTGTGTAGGTGGAGGTAAGGGACAATCACGAATGAGGTGATCTCCTTGGCATCTGTAGCACGGTCCTCTAGGGAATGGGGGTCTTACCTGCCTAGGTTGAGGCCTAGGGTTGGGGTTTGCATACATGACGTTTGTGTAATCTGACTCCCAACTAGGTTCATTTGGCTCTTCGCTGTAATAGGACTCACCATGTTCTGGAGACTGCATGTAGTACGCCTGGGGACTATCAACATGTGTAGAATCAAAGCTATGGTCACTCGGGTCACTTTCAGAAAGCAAGGGTGTTACAGGGACTATAGCTCTATTCAAGTTTTCTTCTGCAACAGCATACTTTACCGGAATCACATTAGCTGGGGCTGGGGGTTGTTGAGCTAGCACAGGCTGAGGCCTTTGTTGGTTTTGATATTGTGGTTGATAATTTTGTTGTGGCCTGCCATATGGCTGTGGAGGGTACTGGTTCTGGTATCTTCCCTATGGTGGATAGGGTTGAGGATACGTTTGCCTAACTGCTTGCTTATTGTGGGGGCAATCTTTTGCGGTGTGATTGGTGTACCTCCGTTCTATGGTGCAGTACTGGCTACTAGGATTTACTTGGGGTTGAGCCATAATGGGACATACGTTCGCCATGTGGTCGCCACCACAAGTATAGCACCTTTTCACAGGGGCAAACCTTGGGATTTGTTTGCTAGTTACACCTAATTTCTGAGCTACTTTCTCTGCAAGTTCCTCGATTGATGTGGATTGCGTGGAAGAGAGGCTAGAGGCACTATCCGAATCTTTGTATATCTTAGCAAGCTCTAACTCCTCCCCTAGGTTATCCTCAATGTCAATACACATGCGTACACACTCTTCTATGGTCCTAGGGTCTTTCAAGTACACATAAGATCTCAATTTGGTACTTAGCAATCCATCCAAGAATAAAGCCACTTGCTTAGCTGGTGTGGGTAGCTCTGAAACAGGGCATCTTTCTAAGTTTTGCCTAAATCTTCTTCCTGCAAGTCTCAAGGTTTCTTGAGGGGTTTGCTTGAAGCTGTGAATCAACGAGGAGGTATTATGCCTTATGCCACTCTTAGAGAATTCAATAATGAAAGCCTCTAGGAGTTGGTCTATGCTCCTGAACTGCCTCTCATTTAGTGGTTGAAACCATGTCAGGGCAGTGTTCCTAAGGGTCAGACCAAAGGCATTGTACTGCGTGAATAGATCCTCCACTTTTTCAGCTCTCAGGACTTGCCTAAACTCGGCCACATGATCGTATGGATCTCCAGTGCCATCGAAGTAGTTCTTCATGGACTTAACTAGCTGAGTCGGTCTCAAGGTTCTTGTGTGCTCTCTAGGTCGTGGTAGAGGGAACTCCTCCGCATTTCTTTGATTCCTGTGAGCTCTAAGTATCTCAGGTTCTACTCTATTTGTTTCCGTCCTTGTTCTTTCTTTGCCCACTGGGTTGGCAAAGCTTACTTCTGGTCTATCTCTACTTCTATCTCTTTGCAATCCATGAGCTTGGGATGTTCCAGCACCAAGGTGACCATAGGATACATTCGATCTTGGTTGGGGGAAAACGAATTCACCCTTCCAAGTGTAAGCATGCCTATCATGTTCTGTCACCACAAAGATCCTCTCCGAAGCGTGATCTAAGTAGGTCACTCTACCTGGGCTATCAGGATCCTTAAACTCATAGATCATAATTGTTCCTATATCAGTTGGCTGATCAGATTTATACCTCCAAAAGGCTTCGTCAGTCTCTCGATTGAGAAGCAAATCTATGCTCTTGTTGTCTTGGGGCACCCACTCAGGTGTGATAATCCTAGTGAGAACAGATTTGCCTCGGGGGGTTCTAGGTTCTACACCCATGTTTCCTTGTTCCAAGTCACCTAAGTCCGCTTCTGAGATTACATTCCCAAATTCATCTGTCCTATCTGGGTGACTGGTGACTACGTATATGGTTCCTTCTTTGTCCATGTATGCTCCGCTTTCAAACTTGACAGCTGGGTGCTCTAGTCCTATGGATTGGTCAGGGTTTTTAATCTGGACCACGGATCTTCCTAGGCCGTCCTCATAGATGCTGGCACCTAATCGGTTGGTCCTAAGGTATTCCAACTGCGTTTTGTACGGGCCTTCCACCCTGTGCAAGCATGGCACACCTGAACTTCCCGTAGGTTTGTCCATGCCTTGAGACATCTCTGATTCACTGGTATCAGAGCTAGGGTAATGCGAGTGGTGACTCAACTGCTGGGCCCAAGACCTTGCAGTATGATTGACACTAGCCTCTGAAGACCTAAGGCTTTGTCTCTCTCGAACTAGGTGTCGTCCTGATCTAAGGTTCATATGCCTAACTGATTAACCCAAACAGCGAGTCGTAACAAACGAGAACTATGTCGTAAAAAGAGAACACTTACGTCAAAAATTACATGTTTTCACCTCATTTTTGGAATTCCTTTACACCAGTATACATATATTACAAAAATGAGGTGAAAACAAGTAATTTTTGACGTTTTTTGTCATTTTCTCAAAAAAAAAAGAGCTCAAAATGTAGTCAAAATTTCACTATATTAGGCATTGACGTGTCCCAAAATGTATATGATAAGACATTGACATGTCCAAAATCTATATGATAAGACATTGACATGTCTAAAATATATATAAGAATGTAGAAATCAATAGTTTTTACACAAAAATAACATTTTAGACATATCTTTAATGGGTGGATATCTGATTGTTATTCAAAATTGCTACAAAACATGGTTTCATTAACCAAACTACTTTGAGGCATTTACATAAGCACTAAAAATGTCTGAGAGCTTCAATGCAACTCACAACTTTGTCGATCTATGTCTACACCCTCATCATCTGATGCACTTGATTCAGTCTCATACTGTTGAGAGCTCTCTTCTTCTTCTTCTATATCCACAAGAGCTCTATCTTCATCCACGTACATACCAAATTCTGCAGGATCATGCACAACTCTTCTTGTTTTCCTATGATTTCCTGTACCACATACATCTGGAAGCTTTTGTTTTATCATGTTGATGGTTGCTTTCCTTAAGTGACCAGTTTTTGTCAAGGAAACATCATAAACAAGAATATCTACATCATCCATTTTAAGAGTGGATGTGCTTCGAATATTCTTTTTCCTTTTTGAACCTGTTCGTTTAGTATCACACACCATTTCTAAGTTATATTTACCTGTGAATGCATTACTACTTTTAGTGTAATACCAATGCACCACCAAAGCCTCTATTCTTCTCTGATCAATATCTTTAGTTATCTCTAAAACCTTTGCAATCCAAAATGGTCTGGTTGCAAATATAGAGTTGGTGGCAAAAGACCCTTCCATGATTGCAAAACACGATGAATGACAGTAACTGTAAGGTTTGGATCATTATGCACATTCGGATATGTGAAGAAAACCTTGGACATTACAGTTCCATTGTATACCAAAGCGCCAACCAAATGCATTTGCACAAGGACTTCATCTCCAATGTCCTTAGGGATGCGATAAAAATGTGGCAAACAAGTTTTTTTCTGATCCATACCATCGATCAACAAACACATATAACGCTCCGGATTTCTGAGTGCCTTACTTCGATGATGAATTGCTTTCTTTCTCTCTAATGCTTCACTCTCACGATGGTTGTTAAGAAGGTTTTTAAAATTATGCTTTTCCTGTGGTGTTGTAGCCCCTTTTGCCATGTTTTTCAAAGTGGCGCAAACTGAACATTCACCCATTCTAACTTTACGAGGAATAGAAACATTGTTAAACTCTTCCTTCCATAATCGAGTAAAGTGACGATACAACACATACTTCTCATTTCTATTTTCCATGTCTTCTCTATATATTTGAAATACCTCTCGACGAGTAAAGTTATCTGACAAGTGCAACCTTCCAGTTGTAGGCATAACTTCACAATGCAAGCTAAAATAGTTCATCATCCAATTCATTGCATGACATCCAACAGATCCTTTGGTCCCAACATGGAACGTATCCAAAATGAGATCCCCATTCAAAAACCCTTGTTGAACCCTATGTATTCTAAAATTTCCTACACCCATTGCAATTTTAAATGCAGCCCTACAGCATGGCATCCCTTGAGTAAAGAAATATTCAAAACCAACACGCGTTACTGACATGTTATCCTCAATCATTTGCATGCAAGAAACAAGGTATATATCTTGCCTTTCACTATCTAAATGGAGGAATTTTTCTCTTATGTGCTTTAGTTTCTTCATCCCTAAATTATACAAGCATTTCAAACCACAACAATGATTCACAATATCCAATGCAATCTGTCTATCTGAAGTAAGAAATTTAAATCTTTTTCGACTTACTTCACGAGACCTTCTTTTCAATCGTAGATTGAGCTTGCTTTGCTTTTTCGTTGCTCCACATGCACTTGAGTCAGAAGGGAGATCAATGGTTGGATCAGATGGGAGATCAAGAGGTGCATTTGGTTGAGCAGCATTGCACTGTGAATTGGATAACTTAAATGACTCAACAGAAAACATGGAATCATCAGCACGTTCTAAATCATAGGGATCATCACTTCTCTGGAAAGGTTCAACTGAGAACAATGAATCAATATGAGCAGAGGAAGCTGATGCCCAAGCATCCACTGAAAAGATTGAGCTCATCTTCACTGAGTTCACAGAAGACTGAAGATGAATGACCTTTTTAAATAAGTAGAAATCCGAGATCAAGTGAAGATATCACATCAAATGTCACATCAAGAAAATATGAAATCAAAAGCTTATTAAAGTACATTAAATAACATAAAACATCAAATTACATCAAATCACTTAATTACTCAAATATACACTAATAAAGGAACCAAAGATTTGATTCACTTTTGATTCAAATGAGAAACACAGTTGATTTCTAACTACATATGAGTCATTCAGTCTAAGAATTGTGAATGAATCAAAATATATCCAAGTTGAGTTCCAACAGGAATATATAATAAAATTGTATGGAGAAACTTTACAAGAAGAAATTTTACAACTGGAATATATCCAAGTTGAGTTCCAACTGGAATATGCTATGCCATTGAACACTATACAAGAAGAAATTTTACATTTGGTTAAGATTTCAAGGATTAGGTTTTATTGTGGTGTAGGCTAGATATCAAAGAGGTAGATGAAAGTATATTGAAAAAGAATTATGTGTAAAAGAGGCACACAGAAAGCATATTCATACATTGATTTTCCATTTCAACAATGTGTTACAAGATAAATGTAAATATGAACTAAAGTGTGGAGGATAACACTATAAAGATGTCATTAATCTCACAACTTAGACCTAATTTTCTCCCAAGCAACAGACTCTAAGAAAAAACTTCTACATGTGATTAGAAATCCTCATGTACATACCATACTGTTGCCATTGAAGTTTAATTTCCATGCAAATGTATATAAATAGTTGCAAGGTTCTGTACTAGAATGTTTATTCATAGTGATTTTCCATTTCAACAGTGAGTTACAAGATAAATGTGAATATGAACTAACGTGAGGAGGGTAATACAATAAAGATGTCATTAGTCTCCCACATTTAACACAACTTTGACTTGATTTTCTCCCAATAAAGAGATTCTTAGAAACAAATCTCTACATGAGTTTAGACATCCTCATGGGCATACCATACTCTTGCCATTGAAATGTAATTTCTATGCAAATGTATATAAATAGTTGCAAGGGTCTATGAATATTTCATTAAAGTGGCTCTGAAACAGCCTATTTGTGTGGGTGCTATTCCCTGGTTAGATAAGTTGACAGATTTAGTTAGCAAGTGGACTCATTCAGTTAGATCCAGTTAGTTTCTGGTTCAAGTTACCAAATTGCCTACAAATACCAGAGGAGGAGATCATTCGCATTTTCAAAATCCACGAGCAAGAGAGAGCAGCAGAGCACAGACAGCCATGGAGCATAGAGGTCAGCATACCAGCAAGCCAAGTCTGATGGAGAAGAAGAATGTTGGCAAAAGCACCAAGAGGTAGACAAAATCATAACATAAATAGAGATTCCAAAAAGATTCCCTCTGTATGTCTGTCTAAATATCTGCTTTCTAGGCATTAATTTTTCTTACCTCTAGAAATATGGATCAAAAGCATGTACAGGTCGATGCCTGGCATCGACTTTAAGGTGTAAGTCGATGCCAGGCATCGACTTAGGATTGCAAGTCGATGCCAGGCATCGACTTGCAGGAGCAAGTCGATGCCAGGCATCGACTTGTCGGTGCAAGTCGATGCCAGGCATCGACTTGTAGCCCCAAGTCGATGCCTGGCATCGACTTGCAGGTGCAAGTCGATGCCAGGCATCGACTTGTCGGTGCAAGTCGATGCCTGGCATCGACTTGCAGCCCCAAGTCGATGCCAGGCATCGACTTGGGCCCAAAAAATGATGCCAAGCATCGACTTGCCGGCATCAACATTCACTGAAAAGTCGATGCCAGGCATCGACTTTTGGGTGCAAAATCGATGCTTTGCATCGGCTTTTGGGCCCAAGTCGATGCTTGGCATCGACTTTCGTGCCCAAGTCGATGCCAGGCATCGACTTTGTGTGCAAGTCGATGCCAGGCATCGACTTGAGGGTAAAAGTCGATGCCAGACATCGACTTGGCCCAAGAGTCGATGCCAGGCATCGACTTGGGCCCAAAAGTGGATGCCAAGCATCGACTCTTGTACCCCCAACTCGATGCCTGGCATCGACTTTCACCCTCAAGTCGATGCCTGGCATCGACTTGCACACAAAGTCGATGCCTGGCATCGACATGCACTTAAACATCGATGCCTGGCATCGACCTGAAGCTCAAAATCCATGCCTTGCATGGACTTGGGCCTTTGAAACCACAATTACGTTTGATCTGATATTTCCAATTGCTTTCAGGGATGCGGAGTACAAGGATGAAAGGCCCATCAAGAAGCTCAGAGTCACCATGGGCTCTGTGTGAAGAGAGATGGTGGATGCAATTCAAAGATGAGTAGGTGCCGCTACAACCAGCTTCACACCAGCCAACTGAGACTTTAGAGTTGATTATTAGACCCTTTGAGCTTCCTAAATCCACCAAAATATCAGCCAAGTACTTTGGAACATGTATCCCAAAAGTTTAAGTCAAGACAGGCTAGTTGCGAAATGACTAGCTCCCAAAACTTGCTATTTTTGGACATACACCTGCTGGAAAAAATGAACAGTGCTCTCAACCTGGAAGGAATTAGAAAAATTACTTTTGGGCATAGCAAATAGACTTAGCAAGCTTCCTATTCCAAGTTAAAACACTTCAAATGATGGACTGAGCACTGAGAACAAGTTTCATCAAGTTCTGGAACATTCCCACAATTCTCGGGGCTCTACAGAGATAGACCAGTAAGCAGTAAAATGCAGATATCTCCAAACATATAAATCCAATGACCTTGAAAATTTATATGTAGAAACTAGACAGTGAGAGCTATCCAACGCACTTTAAAACACTGAAAAAGGTTCAGTAAAACTCGAGATATGACCTTCTGAAGTTACTGCTCTGAGTGAGTATAGCAGAGAACAAAACAGAGAGGTAGATGATAATAAATGTATAGATTCACATATGATTACAACCACATTGGCAATGAATCTTTGCACAATGGGAGTAGAATGATAGAGCTATGGAGTAAGCTCTTCAATCTCTACAAAATGACATGAAGTGGTCACGTACAAGGCTTGCTATTCGCCTCTTCCTTCTTGCTCCTTTTATAGCTATTCTTGGAGGGAGTTTTGAATTCGAATTCGAATGGCTCCACCTAAAAGTGATCCCCAAAGTTAGGAGAGATTCCCTCAGCTCAAAAATTCGTGATTTTGGTAGTTGGAGCCACGAATTTGCTTTTACATCATGGATGAGGTAAGCCATCCTTTTCCTTTTTTCTTTTTCCATTTACAAGAGATAAAATGTACTCTTTTACAAGAGGTGTTCACATGACTACTCATGTGACTTACAAATGAGGATAATATCAAGCATATCAAGCATGTAGGCTTGGGCAAAATGCACCAACAGCTCCCCCTCAAGCCTAACATGCTTTGCCTCCAAATAAGTCTTCAATTGTCCTTGATTTCCTGCAAACCAATCATCAACTTGAATCTACTTAATTTCGTACCATCAAGAGCTTTCGTCAACATGTCTGCACATTGCATATCTGTAGAGACGTAGGATAGTTGAATATCCTTGCTCATTAGCTTCTCCCTTACATAATGGTAGTGGACTTCAATATGCTTGGTTCTAGCATGGTATACCGGATTAGCTGCTAGATGTAGTGAGCTTGTGTTGTCACCAAAAATGTGAGGTGTTGAAGAATGAAGTCCAAGATCTGTGTACAAAGATTTTAACCACATGATTTCTTGAGTTGCATTAGCCAAACCTCTATATTCAGCTTCAGTAGAAGATAATGCCACGGTTGGTTGCTTCTTCGATGACCAAGAAATGATTTTTGAACCTGCAAATGATATATACCCTGATGTGCTTTGTTGGCATACAAAGCAATAAAGGAGTCATGCACAATACGGCAACAAGGCCAGATCATTTTTTCCATAGATTATGTACAACCCAAGTGACTCTAATCACTACACAAACATTGTAAATCCCGTTTTTGGTAGATTAGACTCCATTTTGTGCAAGCCGAGGAGTCCTCGAGCTTGAGGAGTATTAGAAGTACCATCGTACCAAATTTCATAATTTTTAGACTTCGTTTGAGCCCTCAAATAAGCCCTGGAACCTAATTTTTAACTAGGCCGGACACTAGGTCTGGACAGGGCCAAAAGCTAGTCAAAAACTATAAAAAGAGCCAGAGAGCTCATTTTTGAGGTTAGATTGTAATTGAAACGAACTTGTAAGAGCTTTTGAAAGTAATCTAAAGAACTCCTTGATCCTCTCTCTTTGTCTTGCCGTGTGTGCGCGTGTGTGTGTATGTGTGTGCATGTTTGTGTGCTTCTCACTCACGCACTTGTGTCGCCACTTGCTCGAGGTCTTCATACCATCCTCACGTCTTCCCGGATTGACATTAAAGGAGGTGCTACTCATCATTGAGCTACACCAAATTTTGGCGCCGTTGCCGGGGATCGAGCTTTGAGGACGAGCGTGTGATGGTAAGACGTAGAGTTGACGCGTTGGAGTTGTAGGTATTTTCTTCACTCTCATCGAATTTCTTTTACTTTCTTCACCATCATCATCATCACCATCTCCCACGTCCATCTCCATCATCGCGAAAATTTCAGTTTTTGACTATATCCCCACCTCCACTTCATTTCCCTCATTTCACTTGTGAGAGAGAGCGAGAGAGCGAACTTGCATGTGCTGTTTTTGCACGTTTTCTGAGCTATTTTGCAGGTTTTTTGCTGTACCATCATCCCCAGCAGTGTGCGCAGGTACGACAGGCTCTGCACAGGTCCCGGGACGACAGCCTCTGTCTATCGCGACAGACAGAAAATCTTAACATTTTGTGAATGCATGATTAGCACTGTAACCTACACCTTGAGGGCACTCTAGAACACTAGAAGTTTTCCAAAAATTTGCATTTTTTCAGTCTATCGCGACAGACACTATCTATCGCGACAGACACCGTCTATCGCGACAGACAGAGACCCACGACAGACACCGTCTATCGCGACAGACACCGTCTATCGCGACAGACAGAAATCCACGATAGATACCGTCTATCGCGACAGACACCGTCTATCGCGACAGACAGAAATTCGCGACAAACACCGTCTATCGCGACAGACACCGTCTATCGCGACAGACAGAAATTCGCGACAGATACCGTCTATCGCGACAGACACCGTCTATCGCGACAGACAGAATTTCACGACAGATAGCGTCTATCGCGACAGACGCCGTCTATCGCGACAGACAGAATTTCACGATAGATACCGTCTATCGCGACAGACACCGTCTATCGCGACAGACAGAATTTCACGATAGATACCGTCTATCGCGACAGACACCGTCTATCGCGACAGACAGAAAATCCACGATAGACACTGTCTATCGCGACAGACACCGTCTATCGCGACAGACAGCCCCCACGATAGATTGTGTCTATCGCGACAGACACCGTCTATCGCGATAGACAGACATTTTCGGCAAAAAATTAAGGAGTAAATTTTTGGAAATTTAGGCTAAATTTTGGGCATAATTGCACTCTCAAGTATTCATATACTTACAAAGGCCTTAGAAAATGCATTAAATCCCTGATAGTATCTGTTTGTCTATTTAACCCCCTAAACCCTGAACGGTCATAACTTTTTCATACGAAATCCATTTTCTGAGCTCTAGGGCTTGTCGGAAAGCTCGTGACATATACTACGCGCCCTCAACTGTTTTTTCTAAGAATAACGCGTTGATTTTCAGATAGGGTATTTGGAAGTTGGCACACTGAGGGGTAGGAACACCAAGGGAGCTCTAGAGGAAATTTCTAGCAATACAAAAGGGGGATCAAGGGTCATTAAAAAAGTGTCTGAAATTAATTGTCTGTCAATTGAAAGGTCTACTTGGAGCTAATTGTGGGATTTATGCAGGCCTATTGAGAAGCAATTGAGAGTATCCAAGCAAGGGTGTGGCACACGCTTGAGAATCCACTTCTCGAGCACTAAAGAGCAAGGTTCGGCAAGAAAGGTCGGAATATTCTCAACTCCTCTTCGTCAATTCCTAGCCTAGGCTAAGAGCGATTAGAAGTAGGAGTAAGTCAGGACGACGATAGGCCACTATCAAGTTGAAGACTACCTAAAAACTCAAGTTCAAGCTAAAAACTTAATCTCTGTACTGTCGACAACATAAAGGAAAGAACCTAACGTGGAACGATCAACCTGAAAGTACGAAGAACATTCAAGTATTCCTGACGACGTAATAGCAGACAAGACTTTAAACACGAGGAATAACTAAAAAGAATCAAGTGACTGGTACCAATTGATCGGCAACGAGGTTGTACTCTGGAAAAAATTGGGCTAATCAGTTAGGCATATGAACCTTAGATCAGGACGACACCTAGCAAGAGAAAGACAAAGCCTTAGGTCTTCAGAGGCTAGTGTCAATCACACTGCAAGGTCTTGGGCCCAGCAGTTGAGCCACCACTCATACTACCCTAGCTCTGAGACCAGTGAGTAAGAAATGTCTCAAGGCATGGACAGACCTACGGGAAGTTCAGGAGTGCCTTACCTGTACAGGGTAGAAGGCCCTTACAAAACGCAGCTGGAGTACCTTAGGACCAACCGATTAGGTGCGAGCATCTATGAGGACGGCCTAGGAAGATCTGTGGTCCAGATTAAAAACCCTGATCAATCCATTGGACTAGAGCACCCAGCTGTCAAGTTTGAAAATGGTGCATACCTGGACAAAGAAGGAACTATATATGTAGTCACTAGTCACCCTGATAGGACAGATGACTTTGGGAACGTAATCTCAGAAGCGGACTTAGGGGACCTGGAACAAGGGAACATGGGTGCGGAACCTAGAACCCCTCGAGGTAAATCAGTTCTCACTAGAATTATCACGCCTGAGTGGGTCCCCCAAGATAACAAGTGCATAGATTTGCTTCTCAATCGAGAAACGGACGAAGCCTTTTGGAGGTATAAACCGGATCACCCAATTGATATAGGAACAATCATGATCTATGAGTTTAAGGATCCGGATAGCCCAGGCAGAGTGACCTACCTAGATCATGCTTCAGAACGGATCTTTGTGGTGACAGAAAATGATAGGCATGCTTACACTTGGAAGGGTGAATTTATTTTCCCCCAACCTAGATCAAATGTATCCTATGGTCACCCTGGGGCTGGAACTTCCCAAGCTCATGGTACGCAAAGAGACAGAAGTAGAGATAGACCGGAAGTAAGTTTTGCCAATCCAGTGGGCAGAGAAAGAACGAGAACGGAGACGAATAGGGTAGAACCTGAGATGCATAGAGCCCATAGGAACCAAAGAAATGTAGATGGATTCCCTCTGCCGAGGCCTAGAGAGCACACAAGAACTTTGAGACCCACCCAGCTAGTTAAGTCCATGAAGAATTACTTTGACGGCACAGGAGATCCCTATGATCATGTGGCAGAGTTCAAGCAAGTCTTGAGAGCGGAACAAGTGGAGGATCTGTTCACGCAGTACAATGCCTTCGGTCTAACCCTTAGGAACACAGCACTTACGTGGTTTCAGCCATTAGATGAACGCCAGTTCAGGAGCATAGATCAACTCCTAGAGGCATTCATTATAGAGTTCTCTAAGAGCGGCATAAGACACAACACCTCCTCACTGATTCACAGCTTCAAGCAAACCCCTCAAGAGACTGTGAGACTTGCAGGAAGAAGATTTAGACAATATCTTGAAAGGTGCCCTATTTCGGAGCTACCCACATCTGCTAAACAAGTAGCCTTATTTCTTGACGGATTGCTAAGCCCAAAATTGAGATCCTATGTGTATCTGAAAGACCCTAGGACTATAGAAGAATGTGTACGTATGTGCATTGACATTGAAGATAACCTAGGAGAAGAGCTAGAGTTGTCCAAAATTTACAAAGATTCAGATAGTGCATCTAGTCAATCTTCCACACAAGCCACATCAATTGAAGAACTGGCCGAAAAAGTAGCTCAGAAACTAGGTGTAACTAGCAAACAAATCCCAAGGTTTGCCCCTGTGAAAAGGTGCTATACATGCGGTGGTGACCATATGGCGAACGTCTGTCCCATTATGGCTCAACCCCAAGTAAACCCTAGTAGCCAGTACTGCACCATAGAACGGAGATATACCAATCACACCGCACAAGATTGCCCATACAACAAGCAGGCAGTTAGGCAACCCTACCCGCAGCCCTACCAACAAGGCAGATACCAAAACCAAAATCCACCACCACAATATGCTAGGCCCCAACAAACCTACCAACCACAATATCAGGCCCAACAGAGACCCCAACCGGTGCTAGCTCAACAGCCTCCAAACCCCTCTAATGTGATTCCAGTAAAGTATGCTGTTGCAGAAGAAAACCTGAATAGGGCCATAGTTCCAGTAACCCCATTGATCTCAGAAAATGACCCAAGTGACCATAGCTTTGATGCTACCCATGTGGATAGCCCCCAGGCTTACTACATGCAGTCCCCAGAACATGGAGAGTCCTACTATGGTGAAGAGTCGAACGAACCTAGTTGGGAGTCAGATTACACGAACATCATGTATACAAACCCCAACCCTAGACCTCAACCTAGGCAAGTACGACCACCATTTCCTAGAGGACCGTGCTACAGATGCCAAGGAGATCACCTCATTCGTGATTGTCCCTTGCCTCCACCTACGCAAACCCAGTCGGTGACGATCCAAGGCTTCTGCCAAGATTGCGGAAAAGAGCATCTCTTACGAGATTGCCCAAAGAACCCCAATAGCATGCCAAAAATCACCCCTATCAACGTTGTTGGGTTAGTGGTAGACTCCTCAGGAAGCGTCACTTCCACTGCACCAGTGCAGGTAGTCACTAGGGCTCAGGCATTGCAGCAAAACCAAGGGGTAGGCCAGGAAAAGAGCCTAGATGCTAGCGATACTGAGAGCCAAAATAAAAAGAGAACAAGAGCTTGGAAAGATAGCCGCGAACGCATGAAAAGGCAATGGGCAAAGAAGATGAGTGAACTTGAGGAAAGTCTACGAGAAACCAAGGCTAAAATCATAGAGATCACGTCTCAACCGCACTCTCACACATTCCCACCGCTACCATCCCCATCACCCTCCATCCCTTCACCCTCTAAGACAGCCCACGCAACCCACCCACCACCCCAAACAGGATCAGTATTAGCTGATCCCACTCCCGAAGACATAGACATGATGCTTAAGGCATATCAGGCCAGAATCCAAGAAGGGCCAAACGTCACGGATCATGACAAGTGCTATCCTAGAGCTGACCTAGAGATAGAAAGAACAAAACTATGCGCGAAAATGGTCGCATTGGCTCAGACTATGTTTGAAGCCAGTCGCCTTTTCAATTACTCAGGCTCAGCCAAAACGCAATTACACTTGGATGGATTCCTAGAGAAGTTAGAGAGGATAATTGCAAGATCTGACAAGGAAGAAAAAAATCAAGACCAAGAAAAAGCAAGCAAAAACAGGAATCATTCCCAATCAGAAGTGTATGTGGCCAAGGCCCCTAAACCGGACAACTTCCCCTCCTTAGAAAGAATAGAGAGGCCAATAGCACAGCCAGAAAAGGAACCTACCCCTCAAAGAAAGGAAAGGGCAAGAGAACGGGTAAGCCAGCCTCTTCAGGAAGCCCGTGGGCCTCCTCAAGAAGCTTATCTTCCCCCCCAAAAGGCAGATGAGCCTCCCTCGAAAGCTCAAGTACCTCCACAGGTTGCCTACATTCCTTCTCAGGGAATGTGTGAGCCTGTTCGGAAAAGTAATAGAATAAGTAATCCTCCCCAAGAAGCTTGTGCTCCAGCCATTTGCGAGAACGAGGAGAGAGTCAACAATAGAATCAGCCCTCCTTCACAGGTTGCTTATGCGCCCAATTCTACGAAGCCAGACACTTCTTCTTCTATGAATCGGTTTGCACCAGACTTCCTACGAGAGATTCAAGAAGACAAATGGGATAACGAAAGCGAGGTCGCCCCTCCTTTTGAACTTGTGGACGATGCACACGACCAATTCCCACAAGACATCCCATCTATTTACGGGGAGCATGAGAGTGTTCAGTCTCACGAGAGATTAGACTTTGAGTCGAATTCCATACAAGAACTACCCCACTTCACAGGCCCATGGGAAGCAAAGTCCACATGTATGAGAGCACCCACAGTCATGGTAAGGAACGACGACTCAGTCATTCCTAGGAACACAGAGGTAGTGAAGAACACTAATGTGCAGTGTAATCTCAAGTTAGAAGAGCTACTCAAGGTTAGACCTGAATTATGGAAACATGTAGCCAAACAAGTACCAGAGATAGCAAAACCTCGTTCCCAGGTAGGATCCCATAGGACAGTGCCAGAAATTCCCTTGGATAAGATAGGGGATATGTGTGAAGGCGAAGAAGGGAACACCTATCTTCCCATCACCTACCAAGAGTACACCACCAAGGCAATTTTAGACTCAGGTGCAGGAGTTGCAATTGCCACTACTTCCCTTTGGAAGCGTTGGGGCAAGCCAGCACTCAGGCCAACAAGAATGAAATTGCAGATGGCCGATGGTCATATTGAGAGACCCTTAGGATTGCTAGAAGGGATAACTCTCACCACTTGTGGTGTCGAGTTTGAACATAGCTTTGCTATATGTGACTTCAGCAAAAATCATGCCTATGAGATGATTTTGGGAAGACCATTTATGCGACAATTGCAAGTAGTACAGGATTGGGGAACCAACTCCTTGTATTTGCAACACTTGGGTGTTACGACCAAAGTCAATCTCAAGGATTATTCTCATAGAGATGTCCCTCCTATCCAGTGGAATCCCATCCATAGAGCTAAAGATGACACAGAATCGGTGCATTCCATAGGGTCTGGATCCTCATGGATGCATGAAGACACCCATTTATGGATGTGCAAGGTAGCAGTAGAAGAAGAGAAGAGAGAGAAAGCCAGAGAGGTAGGTGCGAAAGAAACCCATAGATCACTCCAAGACCCAGCCTATGCACCTGTAGTTTTTCCAGACGAAGAATTTGAACCTCACGGTTGGGCAGAAATCTTAGCAACAATGGACGTAGCCATCAACGAAGAACAATGGACACCTCACTGTGATGAGGATGGCTATGATATTTCAGTCTTCTCCATAGAGCCAATCATGGGAGAGGCAGTTCTTGAAGAATGCGAACCTAGCCCTGATGCATTTGAGGATGCAAGTGACTCCGATCTAGAATCAATCATTATGGACCCACCATTTGCATCAGATGAAGAATACTTCCATGAAGTAGAATTTCAACCCCAGAGGCATGGAGAGGTTACAACTAATGTAAGATTAGCAACACATGTGGCCCCGAAGGAAGAAGGAAAGAAACGAAAGAAGAGAGAAGCCTCACCAGAAGAGGAAGAATCTTTGTTTGAGGTCCCCGAAAATTTTAAGAAGTATGAGATAGATGACAGGAGAGTCATGATAAGAATGCCTAAACGAGAGGCACAATCAGGAGAGGCCTATGATAACAAAGAAACTACTAAGAAAATAGTAGTGGCCATAGAAGAAGGAGAGGAGAGATGTACGTACATAGGTCATGACCTAACAGCGGAAGAAGAACACGAATTGGTTGCCTTGCTAAGAGAATACAGAGATGTATTCGCTTGGAGTTACAAGGATTTGAAAGGTGTTGACCCTGATATATGCTCACACACCATTCCCATGACCTCAGATGCTAAACCCTCTAAGCAAAAGCCATATACATATAACGATAACTATGCTGCTAAGATCAAGGAAGAGATAGATAGATTGGTCGAAGCTGGATTTATCTATGAAATTGAGCACACTGAATGGGTATCCCCTATCGTAGTGGTGCCCAAGAAGAATGGCAAACTGCGTGTGTGCATTAACTTGAAAAAGGTTAATGCCGCCACAATTCGAGATAACTATCCGCTTCCCATCACAGAGCATCTCTTAGAAAGAGTGGCAGGCAAGGAAGTGTACAGCTTCCTTGATGGATTTTCTGGCTACAATCAAGTAGCCATAGCTCCAGAGGATCAGCATAAGACAGCCTTTGCCACAGAATGGGGCATTTTTGCTTTTAGAGTAATGCCATTTGGGCTTACCAATGCACCAGCTACCTTCCAGAGGCTGATGTGCCATGTGTTTAAGGAGTTCCTAAGGAAGAGTTTAGAAGTCTATGTTGATGATCTTTGTGCTCATTCCAACGTTAGGCAAACCCATATTCCTGAACTCAGACAAATCTTTGACAAATGTAGAGAATATCAAGTCTGCCTAAACCCAGAAAAGTGCGTTTTTATGGTCAGGCAAGGCAAGATTCTAGGACACATAGTGTCAAAGAATGGCATATCTACCGATGAAGAAAAAGTGAAAGCCATAGCAGAGCTACCTAGGCCAAAGAATGTCAAGGAAGTACAAGCTTTCATGGGGCATTGTGGGTATTACAGACGTTTCATCCACATGTATGCTGTCATTGCAAAGCCCATGTACGGACTTCTGACAAACTTTGAGTGGACGGATGAATGTGAGAATTCCTTCCAAGAGCTTAAACGAAGATTATGTTCAGCACCAATCTTGACCACACCAGATTGGAATAAGCCATTCCATGTTCATGTGGATGCATCCAATTATGCTATTGGATGTGTGCTGGCACAACCTACTGGTGAAGGTAATATGGATCTTCCAATCGCCTATGCCAGTAGACAATTGAATGCGGCTGAACGAAATTATACCACTACTGAACGAGAAGGATTAGGCATGGTATATGCAGTTAAAAAGTTTAGACATTATTTGCTTGCAAATAAGTTTAAATTTTTTACAGACCATCAGGCATTGTTGTACTTAGTAAACAAGCCATGCAATACGGGAAGATTAGTAAGATGGTTTCTCCTGCTAATGGAATATGATTTTGAGGTTGTGGTAAGAAAAGGTAGAACCCACTTGAGAGCAGATCATCTCTCTAGGCTCACATCGGGAGAAGCCCCACAAGGAGTGTCAGATGACCTTCCTGATGCTTACTTGTTTAATTTGGAAGTGGTGCCGCAGTGGGCCAAGCCAATAGTACCAGTATTGACATACGGGCCTAATCATCCAGTGGTGAACACACGGAATAGAGAGATCGTAAAAGCCCAAAAGTACCATATCATGGCAGGAAGCATGTACAAGCACACAGATCAAGGGATCTTGGCTTGTTGCGTAGAAGAAGATGAGTACGCTAAGTGGTTGCAATTAGCACATGTAGGTGCGTTAGAGCAACACCATTCAAAGCAAAGAACTTTGCAGACTCTAAAGAGATTCGGAGTGCATTGGCCAACTATGGAAGCTGATGTCCAAAAGTTGTGCAAGGAATGCCCAATCTGTTGCACTAAACCACCAGTGGAACATGCCACTCTTTATCAAGTATCCATTGTGCCAGATTGGAGTGAACCTCTAGTATCATTCTTGAGAACAAACACATTCCCTCCAGACATGACTCTAGCTAGGAAAAGGAGTTTAGAACAAGAAGCCCATGATTACTCACTCATCGGTAATAATCTATATAAGCGCGGTAAAGATGGTTACCTGAGACTATGTGTCCACGAAAGTGAATATCTGAAGATCTTGGAAACTGCTCACCAAGGTGTAGCAGGAGGACACTTTGGACCAGATCGGGTAATCAAGGCGATACTATTTGCGGGCTTCTGGTGGCCTACCCTTCACATGGATGCACATACCTATGTGAAACGGTGTGATGTCTGTCAAAGGACTCAGTATCCTATACGCAAAGATGAGATGCCACTGAAACCTATGATGGGTGGACGGGCATTCTCTAAGTGGGGAATAGACTTCGTAGGTCCTATTAATCCCCCAGCTAAGGGTTCTCATGCGGAATACATCATTGTGGCAACAGATTATCTCACCAAGTGGGTAGAGGTAAAAGCTACAACCAAGAACGATGCTCAAACAACTGCCAAATTCTTGTTTGAGAATGTATTCACGAGATATGGACTACCTATAGAGCTTGTAAGCGATAGAGGCACTCATTTCTTGAACGAAGTGATTGAAAATCTGCTCCAAGAATTCTTGGTAATACACAAGAAGTCTGCCCCTTATCATCCTCAAGCTAATGGACAAGCTGAGAGCACTAATAAGATTTTATGCAATGTACTGACGAAATTAGTGAACACTAAACGCTCTGATTGGGACAAACAGCTACACCATGCTGTTTGGGCATACCGAGTTGCCTACAAAACGGTACTCCAAGCCACCCCCTTTCAGATGGTATTTGGCCAAAACGCTGTGCTACCCTTGGACTTCCTGATCCCCACATTGAGAGTAGCACAAGAGCACGAATGGACAGGTCATGAGCTCTCCTCTAGGATCTTTGACCTTGAACGATTAGGAGAAACAAGACTGAGAGCCGCTGCAGGGATATATGCAGCCAAGAAGAGACAGAAGGCATACTTTGATGCCCACGTGAAGGATAAAGGCTTGAAAACGGGAGATCTAGTCTTAGTCTATACACTGAAACAACACGCAAGGAAGCTAGAAAAGAGAGGCTACGGACCTATGATCATCAATAGGATCTCCACAAGTGGAGCAGTACAATTGGCCACATTAGAGGGTGATGTTCTCCCTAACTATATTAGCGGATGCAGAGTCAAGTTGTACCAGGAACCCCTCACGGAGGAAATGCTCAGCCGACTCAACACTGCTAAGAAACGCAAAGAGGAAGAAAAGAGAATTAGAGAAGAGGCTCAAGCAGAGGCTTTAGAACGCATCAGAAGGATGAAATTACGAAGGCAAGGTAGAGATCAGCCTGGTGCGAATGACTATGCAGACCAAGGATTTCCTATGGCCATGTGTGAAGTCGCAGGAACAAGCTCGCATAGGATAATTGATAGACGTCCTTTCGTAACCTTAGATATAGGACAAGGAAAGAGTGCAAGGACCGTAAGAGCCTTGATTGACTCAGGTGCAGCCACTAGTGCTGTTAAATTGTCTTACTGCCAAGAATTACAATTGACTGTCAATCCTGTGGAAGCATATCTTATAGGATTGGGAGGAGTGGAAACCCCTTGCATGGGCGAGGCGGAACTTCCCCTTTACATTCATGATGAGGCAATGACAGTTAAAGTACTGGTGTGTCAAGATGAGGATCTCACTGAACCTCTAGTCTTGGGTCAGGATTGGATCTATGACCAAGCAGTCAATCTAAACCTAAGAAGTGGACTTCTCCAGGTTTGGGTCAATCATAGTCGAGTTACAGTAGAATTAGACAATGGAGCACTCAAGGAACTAGGAAAGGCACAGACTCCTGGTCCTTCCAGGGGTACACATGAAGATGACCATGCTGTTCTTGTTCAAAACCCTGTGTTGCAGAGGAATGACATTTGCAAAAAAGGAGTCAGGGATGCAACGGAACTCCCTTCTTTTCCAAAGGTCAGAAGGAGGCAGCAACCAAAGGTGGATCACAGGCAGAAGAAGCCGAGTACTACCTATGTCCGAGATCAAAAGTACCTGCGCAGCAGAATGCCCCAGAAACTCAACCAGATGTGGGTGCGGAAAGGCGAACGACCGGTTGCACCACCGTCAACCACACGGGCAAAGCCTCTTATTAGTAGCCAACAACACGACGCTAATAAGAAGTCTTTCAGAGATTCTTCTGCTAAAGTAAAATCTATTTGGGTGCCCAAGAAGTCGATGAAGGCAAGCCCACAATCTAGACAAATTTGGGTGCCTAAGGCTTTCTTGCGGGCACAAGTAGTTAAGCCAAGGCCGCAACCTATGCAGCATAACCCATCTACGAGTACCACCAGAATTCCCTCGTGCTCAACACTTAGGAACACACAAAGACCCATGAGTATGCATGTAATCACTTATAAGTGGGTCCCTAAAAGGCCCCATTCCCAAACAGCGACACCGACACAGCTCTCTGGAGTCTCTACGAAACCGAAAGCAAAGCCCATCCACTGCATTTGGCAGTCTAAGATCTGTAATAAACCCCCCGACCCCGATTTGTAAATTCACCCCACTTACTAACGGCATTAGTCTCCTAGGAATACACAAACGTTAACTACACTCACTGTCTTCGTGCACTTACTAACCACTAACTCACCATATACCTCATGTTAATGTTGTAACGGGGACAGCAACGGATTTAGTCTGTCCATTACGATGTTAACACATGCTTCTATATTCTCACAGAATCAGAAGGCAAGCAGTAAAATGGCAGAAGCGACAGGTTCGGGCTCACAAGTAGGGATACTTACTGCAGGAATTGATGTGGATAGCCTACCTGTGGACGTGCCCCCGACTGAACGACCAGTGGAGATGCAACACCTTCAGCAACTCCCGGTGCCAGACCCACCTACAGGAATCACGGAAAGAGTCCATGCCAACTCTCATTGGTTCAATGGCATGCCCGGTCCATTAGGAGAGGCTAAGTATATCTGGGAGTCTAAATGCGAGTATGACAGATCATGGGTGCGTTTCCAATTTTTCTCCAAGGAGTTCGAGACTTTACAGAACACCGAAGACCTCCAGATCATATGGCAACGAGCAGGGTTGGCGGAATATTTTGAAGCCCCACTACCTAAACCCGACCTCCTCCGATGTTACTATCTGGTCTCTACATTACAAGCTCATGAAGATAAGGACCAACCCGGATCATTTGTTCTCCCCTCATTGCTGGGCAACAACGAATTGAAGAGGTTTGAACTTACTGTGGAGCTAGTGAGTGATGCTTTAAAGATGCATGGCACGCATGTACCCTCAGAAAAGGATGCTCTCGTTCCCAATAACATGAAGGACAGGAAAGTAGTGAAGCTAAAAGACATGGCAGCCCTCACCCCAAATGTGTCCATCCCTCTCCGCATGTGCATGCAACATTTCGCCTTCCCCGGTCAAGACCGATTCACGCAACCACACAAGAAGATCTGGTTTGCTCTCTACTTGGCGGAAGCAGGTGCGCTACCTATTAAGCTACCAGTGTGGATTATAGATCAGTTGTATGAAGCGAACAAACGGGCTTCTAGGAAATTAGTGGTGAACGGATGCTGTGCACTCACACGCATCATTTACCGATGCTTGGCATATGATGTCCCCATTGAGCGTGCCTTAACTTGGGCACAATTACAAATGTTTAAAAGGCTCAAGACATCCACACATCAGTCCAAGCGCATGAGGGGCGCGATTCCGTGTGTCCAGACAAGGGAAGTCCTGACTACTCCTGAGGCATCACCATTAAGAGAGGGCACTGTACCTCCTTTTACCATTAGGATACCCAGGTCGGAATCTGACACTACGACACAACCCACCCCATCGGCTCCTCCGGTTACACCTGAATTCGAGTTTGCTGCCACTGGAGAGGCTGAAGGACTGGACCCCCAGGATTTCGAAGCATTCCTACAAAGCACACAATTCTCTGATGTGGAGTTCTATTCAGAGGCAGAGGAGCAGGGCACATCCTCACGGAGAAGAAGAAAGTCTACAGACGGTAGACATGTCCATTGGAGTGACGCTCAGCAAAGTCAACAACACGGACAACCGGAAGAAGACGAAGCGTATGAAGAAGAGACCACTGAAGCCCCAGCATATACAGCAGAACTCCGAAGGCTGTATCAGATTATGGAAAGAGTACGATCGCAGCAATTACTCACTGAACAGAGCAGCAGAGTACTTATGACTCAGTTGTTGGAAGAAGCGGGGGTTGACTCAGAGTACAGGGAAGGTCTCTTATTGATGGCAGAAACATATGGAGTTGTAGAAGCTGTGCGCACTGCCATTCAGAGGCCTTCAGTTCAATATGACCCACGAAGGTTCCAGACACGGCCTCGCTCAGGTAAAAATATCCAAATTCCCGTTACAGTTGCAGAGGAGCCAACTACTACACCAACCTCCCAAACGGCTAGTCAACAGCACCCCGCCACCCATGAGGAGTCCACCGAACCACTACCACCTACTCCCCCACCATCGCCTCCGAGAACAGAGATAGTGGAAATCCCATCGACCACTCAACCCACTGACCCAACCTTCATCTTTCGTACTCCCATCTCTAGTGCCACCCTATTCTCTACCACTGATAACCCGACCTTTGAAGCAAACCCCATCACTACACAACCCACCGAAACCCTTCCCGAGCCTGCCCTAGGACAACCATCCCCAATGCCTTCAGCCACGGGTCATCCTGACCCCAGATCCACATTCATGGGTTTCCCTACTACCATGCCACCCTTTCCACCCTCCTCAAATTTACGACCCCAACCCCCGATATCCCTCTCTCCATTTCTACAATCCCTCCAGGACATCTTTGCTAGGGCTTTTCAACCAGGCCCTCAACCATTCCCTGTCTTTTCAGCTCCCCACCCCATGTCACATCTATTCACCACTTCCACACACACACCACCTACCATACCAATATATATGGCAGGCCCCACACTAACACCCACTCCTGAAGGTATGGACATTTCACCACCCACGGCACCTCCACCCACGGTTTCACCTCCTCCCATTCCCCCTCCACCAATTTCACCCACACACACAACTTTCGTAGACACATCATTCACTGTCTCCCTTCCCCAATTCCCTTCCCATGCATCTTCCACAGTAAACACCCCCCACTCATCTATAGGTAATGCATTGGACACCATGTTGGCTTGTATATCAAATTTAAGAACAGATTACATTCAGCTCCAGCAACAAAACGCACGCCTGCAAGAGCACTCAGCGACACTACAGCTCCGCCTTGCGGTACTAGAAGAGGAGAATGCTCGCCTCCACACACAGTTCCAAACCCTCCAAGACGCCCATAATATATTGGAAGTACAGCTACAGAACGTAGATCAGGAAGCAGTGCAGGTGGTAGAAAGTCACCTACGGACACAACTGGAACGCAACTCAAAACTTCAGCGAAATATGGCGCTACTTAAACGCCATCTTGCGGCTGCTCAGGAAGAGAACAGACGTCTGCAAATACAAAATCAAGAGAACCTGGAGGCAGCTATTGAGAGCACACCGGGGGGACCCATCAGCCCATCCAAGTTTCAAGCAGTGACCCCCGATAATATCAAGATTATATTGGAAGATTATGCCATGCTACTCGAAGCACATGATAAGCTATCGGAGGAGCTAGGACAACTGAAGCAGGAACACCAACAAGGCCCAACAGCTGCCCCTACAACCACCCCCTCTGCAGCTTCGCTTCCCTCCGACGCAGAGGCCATAAAAGATCTCCAGCAACAGGTAACTGAATTGCAGACACGCCTACTACAATATGAGAGGCCATCTTCCCCTCCGGAGGCTCCCACAGACGAAGAAGTTGTGCAAATTCCTGTGGAACAAACGTTTGACGAAGAATATGATCCGCAACCATTCCCAGGAGGCCAACAAACAGAAGAAGCGCAGGACACGTTCGAGGCACCACGGCCGCCATGGTTACGACAAGTGGAGGAAATAGGGACCTCGCATGAAGAGCGCACCGTAGTGCAAAATCAGGCTATGAGGGTCATAGAGGAGACTGTTTTACAATCAGATTACTTCAAGAACTTGTCATCGAGACGCCTGATTCTCTCATCGGAACTCCAGTATAGGCCATATTATATTATCTTGGCTGATTATAATGCAGAAATACAAAGAGTCACGGGTCAGATTCCTACTTTTGCGACCCAATTTCAACCCGAAGACCTTCCTCCAGAGGTGCGAAAAGGCAAGATTCGTCAACCAACATGGCGGCAGAAACTTTTAGAGACTTATCCAGAAATGCTACGCACATGGAACAACGCGCCGTTGCACCTCCTATACAACCCATGCTACGGTCCAGTCCCCCGCCGCAGGTCGTGGAAGGCATTTAATATCAAGGTACAGAACAATGCGCAATGCAAGGAATGGCTGAACTACCCGTACATAGCGCCACCACAAGGACCACCATCGGTAGCATATATGATGGGGACCATCCGCCACTGGATGCCGCGCTTGAAGCCCATGCCAGATGTAGCAGCGCAAATGATGCTAAAAATCTTAGATATGATGCAAGTAGTGCTGAAGACCTTTAGAAATGCAGCCGCACCACAGGTACGTCTTCCGGGGTTTAGCAATGGAAATTACGACTTGGTGTATGACATGAGCACCACCCCCAGTATCCGTGTGGCTTACGCTTGGCATGCACGCATCAAGTACCTCCCCGCCTGCTACAAACAGACCTTCGAAGAAATGTTCAGATCAGGTTTCTGGGAGTACCACTCGGAGATTTTCGCGCCAAAGCCGACACATCTGCTTCAACTGTTTGCTTGTGAACAAGCAATGTATTCAGAGTACTACACCACCCCGCAACCAGAGACCCCCGGTGCAATAAATTGGGAGGCATTGGAAGCCGATCTAGCAAGAGGCTTAAGGATAGGAGAACATGAACTGGCCACCAATGTCATCCAATATTACATCGACCACCCGCGCGAACAACGGTCTGTCAGGGGCGACAGACGCTAGGAAGGGGGGAGTGTTGGCATACAAAGCAATAAAGGAGTCATGCACAATACGGCAACAAGGCCAGATCATTTTTTCCATAGATTATGTACAACCCAAGTGACTCTAATCACTACACAAACATTGTAAATCCCGTTTTTGGTAGATTAGACTCCATTTTGTGCAAGCCGAGGAGTCCTCGAGCTTGAGGAGTATTAGAAGTACCATCGTACCAAATTTCATAATTTTTAGACTTCGTTTGAGCCCTCAAATAAGCCCTGGAACCTAATTTTTAACTAGGCCGGACACTAGGTCTGGACAGGGCCAAAAGCTAGTCAAAAACTATAAAAAGAGCCAGAGAGCTCATTTTTGAGGTTAGATTGTAATTGAAACGAACTTGTAAGAGCTTTTGAAAGTAATCTAAAGAACTCCTTGATCCTCTCTCTTTGTCTTGCCGTGTGTGCGCGTGTGTGTGTATGTGTGTGCATGTTTGTGTGCTTCTCACTCACGCACTTGTGTCGCCACTTGCTCGAGGTCTTCATACCATCCTCACGTCTTCCCGGATTGACATTAAAGGAGGTGCTACTCATCATTGAGCTACATGCTTCTTCTATCATCTTTAGATCCGGCCCAATCTGCATCTGAGTAGACCTTTAGCTCAATATCTGAAGTATATGAATAGAACAAACCTTCATTCATGGTCCCCTTTAGGTACTTGAGGACTCGCTTGGCCGCTTCCATATGTGGTCTTCTCGGCTTATGCATAAACTGACTCAATATGCTAACACTATAGCATATATCCACCCTTGTGAGTGTTGCATAGTTCAAACTTCCAACCAAGCTTTGATAGCTTGTGATGTCTTCAATTGGCTCTCCTTCATAAGCACTAAGCTTATGATTTTGCTCCGTAGGTGTACCTGCACACTTTGTATTTTCCATCTTGAACTTGACGAGCATGTCATGGACATACTTCCTTTGTGTGATGTATATACCTGAATCTGTGTAGATCAACTCCAATCCAAGAAAATAAGTGAGTGGTCCGAGGTCACTTATTTTGAACTCCTCCTTCATTTGACTCTTTACCTGTTTGATTCCTTCAAGATCATTGCCTGTGATAATAATATCATCAACATACACACATAAATAGATCACTTCAGATCCATTCCTCTTTATGAACAAAAAGGTATCCGCCTTGCTAGCTTTGAATCCTTGGTCCTGCAAATAAGTAACCAATCTGAAATTCCAAGCTCTTGGAGCTTGCTTCAATCCATACAAAGCTTTCTTTAGTTTGCATACATAGTTAGGATGATGTGCATCCTCATATCCAGGAGGTTGTGCCATATACACTTCCTCAGAAATCCATCCATTCAAGAAAGCATTCTTTACATCAAGTTGATAAAGATTCCAATTTCTAGATGCAACAAGACTAATGAGAACCCTAATTGTAGGCATTTTTGCAACAGGAGAGAAAGTCTCCTCATAATCAATACCATGGGTTTGAGCAAACCCTTTAGCAACTAACCTTGCTTTGTGTCTATTTATACTTCCATCTGGATTCTTCTTGATTTTGTATATCCATCGAGATCTGATTATCTTCATAGATGGCTTGTTAGGTACAAGCTCCCAAGTGTCATTCTCCTTCAAGGCTTCCATTTCTTCATCCATTGCATCTCTCCAAGCTTTCTTGCTTTGTGCTTCTTCAAATGTGGTAGGTTCTTCATTGGTTGAATCCTTTGCAATGTAGATTGAGTGCTTGGTGACCAAAGAAGTATCATAACCAAACCTCTCTGGTTTCTTCTTCTCCCTCGAAGACCTTCTAAGTGGTTGATGTGAGCTCTCGGGTCCATATGTAGCATCCTGCATCTTTGCTTTACCTTTGTTCTTCCATAGCTTTAGTCTTTCCAAGTCTTCTAGGTCAATCTCCGAATCACTTTCTTCAATCTGCTTTGGCTCCTTTGGTTGAAGTGATGGAAAATCTTCATCCAAGTCATATGGCAGCTTCACTTTCCTATCATCATCAAACCATGATTTGTTTTCATCAAAAATTACATCTCTACTCACAGAAAATCCTTTATTGGTTGGATTGTACAATCTATATCCTTTTTGGTTTTGATCATAACCAATGAATACACACTTCTCTGCCTTGGGATCCAATTTCCCTCTTACTTGAGAAGGAATGTGAGCATAGGCTAAGCATCCAAAGATTTTACAATGCTCTAGACTAGGTCTTCTTCCATTCCACACTTCATATGGAGTGGTTCCATCTAGTGACTTAGATGGAAGTCTATTTATGAGATATGTGGCTGTAGACACAGCCTCTGCCCATAGGTAGTTCGGCAATCCCTTTTCGTTGAGCATGGACCTTGCAGCTTCGACGATAGCTCTATTCCTCCTCTCTGCTACACCATTGAGTTCAGGTGTATACCTTGTAGTGACTTCCCTTTTAATGCCTCTTTCATGCAAGAAGGTATCAAATTCAGAAGAGAAGTATTCTCCTCCACCATCTGATCTGAGTCTTTTCAAAGTCCTACCTGTTTGATTTTCAACAAGAGCAATATACTTCTTAAAGCAATTAAACACTTCATCCTTGTGCTTCATGAAAAACAGAATGGTCCACCTGCTACAATCATCTATGAAAGACACATAATATCTTGAGCCTGATATAGATGGCTCCTTACTTGGACCCCACACATCCGTGTGCACTAGATCCAAAGGATTTTGATACATATATCCTTTCTTATTGAAAGTTTGTCTATGAGCCTTGCCGAGTTGACAAGCTTCACACTTATAAATCATGTGTTGCCTTGTGATATTAGGCAAACCAAGTACACTTTGGTCCCTGCAAATCTGTTTGAGTGTCCTCTCACCAATGTGAGCAAGCCTTTTGTGCCATATCTCCAACTCTGTTAGAGTTTGAGATCCATAGCTAAACAAAGCTATGTTCTTTGTATCTTCCACTTCAAAAGTGAAAAGCCTTCCTGTCTTTTCTCCTTTGGCAATCCTTCGAAAGCCTTGCCTTGGGTCTTCAACATATGCTCCAAATCGATTGAATCTAACCTGCAATCCTTTTTCAACAATCTGTCCAACACTTATTAAATTTTTGGTAATTGTAGGGACATACAAGACTTTGCTTAAGAGGTTCATATTCCCATCTGATGTCTTCACATTACCTATCTTCTCCACTGAGTGCTTTGTGTCATCTCCTGTCTGCACTTCATGCTTGTTATGAGGATCTTCCAAATCAGAAAGTAAAGCCACATTTCCTGCTACATGGTTCGAGCATCCCGAATCAATGTAAAATATGTGATCATCATCCTTACCCTTCTTTGTTGATAGATTCATAATCAATAATGAATCTTCTTGACTTTAGTCCTCTGCATAGTTATTGTAATCTCTTCTTCCTCTATGGCCACTTTGATAGTTGTTGTTGTTGTTGTAATTGTTGTTGTAGTAGTTGTTGTTGTTGTAGCCTCCATTGTACCTACCTCTATTTGATCCATAGCCACCTCTATTGAATCCTCTTCCTCTTGAGTTCCTTGGATTCCTGAAACATTCTTCAGTAGTATGGTTAGATAAGCCACATATGTTGCAAGGTTGAGATGATTGGAATCTCCCCCTGCCTTGCTTTCCACCTCTGCCTCTTCCTCTAGCTCTTCCTCTACCTGCAAAGTTTGCTTGGAAAGAGCTTCCTTCATCTTCATTCTTCCTATTCTTTGACTTGTCCTTGACCTTAGCTTTATCAGAATATAAGGCAGAAGTTTGATTACCTCTTGAGGACTCACCACCTTTGCTAATCTTTGCTTCATGAGTGAAGAGTTGGCCCATGAGTGTGTTGAGGTCGGGTACATGCATATCCATGTATAAATCCATGGCTGTTGTGAATGACTCCCACTTGTCGTCTGCTTTGATTCCATTCATGATTTGTCTTATGATTTGCTCCTCTTCAATTACCTCTCCAATGCTTCCAAGTTGGTCGGAAATCTCCTTCATCTTTGTGACATAATCAGTCACATTTTGCTTCGGGCTTTTCTTCATTGTTGTGAACTCCATCCACAATTGGTTCTTCCTTGCTCGAGTGTTGGAAGAGAAGAAAGAAGCAAGTGCATTCCAGGTTTCTCTTGATGTCTTGCATCCCTTGACATGAGGTAAAAGAAAATCAGAGATTGAGTTTAGAATATAGGACCTTGCAAGTGCATCCTTCGAACACCAATTCGAAAGTCCTTCCACTTCTTCATGTGATGGTTGCCCTTTGTTCCTCATGGTTGGCATTGCTTCATCTCCGGATATGAATCCATATAGATTCCTCCCTTGAAGGTAAGCCTCCATCCTTAGAGACCATGCTGGATAGTTGTTTCGATCCAATTTGTCAATTGTTGATGGAAATCCATCTCCCATGTTGCTTGACTATGCTCTGATACCACTGTGAAGAGAGATGGTGGATGCAATCCAAAGATGAGTAGGTGCCGCTACAACCAGCTTCACACCAGCCAACTGAGACTTCAGAGTTGATTATTAGACCCTTTGAGCTTCCTAAATCCACCAAAATATCAGCCAAGTACTTTGGAACATGTATCCCAAAAGTTTAAGTCAAGACAGGCTAGTTGCGAAATGACTAGCTCCCAAAACTTGCTATTTTTGGACATACACCTGCTGGAAAAAATGAACAGTGCTCTCAACCTGGAAGGAATTAGAAAAATTACTTTTGGGCATAGCAAATAGACTTAGCAAGCTTCCTATTCCAAGTTAAAACACTTCAAATGATGGACTGAGCACTGAGAACAAGTTTCATCAAGTTCTGGAACATTCCCACAATTCTCGGGGCTCTGCAGAGATAGACCAGTAAGCAGTAAAATGCAGATATCTCCAAACGTATAAATCCAATGACCTTGAAAATTTATATGTAGAAACTAGACAGTGAGAGCTATCCAACGCACTTTAAAACACTGAAAAAGGTTCAGTAAAACTCGAGATATGACCTTCTGAAGTTACTGCTCTGAGTGAGTATAGCAGAGAACAAAACAGAGAGGTAGATGATAATAAATGTATAGATTCACATATGATTACAACCACATTGGCAATGAATCTTTGCACAATGGGAGTAGAATGATAGAGCTATGGAGTAAGCTCTTCAATCTCTACAAAATGACATGAAGTGGTTACGTACAAGGCTTGCTATTCGCCTCTTCCTTCTTGCTCCTTTTATAGCTATTCTTGGAGGGAGTTTTGAATTCGAATTCGAATGGCTCCACCTAAAAGTGATCCCCAAAGTTAGGAGAGATTCCCTCAGCTCAAAAATGTGTGATTTTGGTAGTTGGAGCCACGAATTTGCTTTTACATCATGGATGAGGTAAGCCATCCTTTTCCTTTTTTCTTTTTCCATTTACAAGAGATAAAATGTACTCTTTTACAAGAGGTGTTCACATGACTACTCATGTGACTTACAAATGAGGATAATATCAAGCATATCAAGCATGTAGGCTTGGGCAAAATGCACCAACACTCTGCTGACCAGCAACGTGACAAAGGTAGTGGTCACCAAGCAAAGCCAAAGAAAATTATTGCACCATTATCCTCTGAGAAGGCCAGCAACCCACTAGGAATATCCTCAGGTGGACAGAGTAGCATAAAAATTCCTGTGGAGGATCCAAATATGAAGGAAAGGTCTAGGGAGACCGAGGTCATGAGGACAGATCGTCCACTTCGGGACATGACAAATCTCGAATGGTGCCTTCAGTACGTTGAAGAGAAGAATGCAGTCCTCCTTGTGTTCGCAGGGGCCTATGGCAGAGGAAAGATCACGACAACACAAGGTTTTCAGTATGGACTTGTTTACAAATTGGATTATGAAGATGAAGATTCTGACAACCTGCTTTTCTTGGTGGAGACATCGAAAGGATTAAGAAATGTCATATGCAAGATGGATTTCTTGTGCCCAGAGTGCTGTGTTCCAGAAGAGCTAGCTCAGATATGCAGAGACTCAGTGACTTTCATCAAGGACCTGATGCCATGGATACAGGGCAATATCATGCCAACACAGCACAAGAAGACGACCCCTGTAAAGGCAAGGGGTAAGTAGAGTGTGCAGAAAAAGCCCCAAAAGAAAAAGAAGATAATTGCAGAAGAGGACTTTTCTGACTCAAGCTCTAGCTCTGGGGACATAATTGTTGCACCTGGTGGAGAGCTTGCATCTGGTGTGCTTGGCACTGAGCAGAATAAGATGAGGGAGGACATAGCTAGAAGAAAAGTTGTGAAGAAGGGGCAGTTGTTCCACCTGCCTATTAATATTATCCACAGGCCACCAGTGGATCCAGTCACAGGGAGGAGGCCCCTTGAGATCAGGGAGCCACATAATTTGCATGTCCAAAATCTTAAGAAGAAAATGAAAATAAATCCTCATGCTACTGTTGTGCCATTCCTTGTCATGGTGGATCCGCATGAGTGCAGCTGTGTCGAGGATTTCAATGAGGGTTTGTTTGAGGAGTACACGTATTATGTGATTGGAGGTTCACACTCTGCAGAGGCTCGTAGACAGTTAGTGAAGGAGCACCCTACTACATTTTTCTTTAGGTATGCAGAGTGTAAGATATATGCTGGTCTTACAACTGAGGAAGCCAAGCTTCTTGCTTGGGATCACAACAACGACAATGACTACAGGCAGAAAATGTCCTCCATAGAGAGAATTCGGTTCTTCCACCATGAATACGAAGATTGTCTTGTGAAGGAAGCTGGGAGAATACATCCCAATCTACGAAAGCAATGCCTTATTGAGGTTGGAATTGCATTGGATGAGAATAGAAAGTCAGATGCTTTGAGGAAATATGATCCATGGTTTCAACTGGCATTCAGATCAGGTGAGATCTGGGATCTTCAGGATAGAATCTTCACAATGTGGGAGCACAAGGAGGTCAAGGGCCAGAAGCAACGAAAGTCGAGGCCAGACCCACAAATTGATCTGAGGGGAAAGGGAAGGAAAGTTGACCTTTCAATTGAAGAGGCTCCTAAGGACATGAAGCTGACCCCATGGAGGGCCCTTCAAGGAATCAAGGATGATACATTGATCATATCAACTTTGTCAAGGGTAATCTCGAAGGAGTTAAGCCTCGAGGAGATGGTGACTGAGCTCAATAAGTATGTATGTTATTCTCAGATCCTTTTTCCCTCCTCCCATGCTTCTTGTCTAACCTAGTCGCTTTTATATTTATGTGTCTGTAGTCATAAAGTGTACATGAAGATTCAGGAGGTGATGATGAAGAGGCTGGGTTGCTTTTCTTGGACAGAGGTCCAAGCAGACTATCCAACCACATCATCCTACAAAGCCTTATCAGAATATTTCATCCTGTTTCGTGATTGGGTAGATTCTCTTTTCAGAATATTTCATACTAAACAATTTGATGCATTGCATGGCATCAACATGGGGGCATAAGTCGATGCCTGGCATCGACTTGGGGGCATAAGTCGATGCCTGGCATCGACTTGCAGCATAAGTCGATGCCTGGCATCGACTTGGGGGCATAAGTCGATGCCTGGCATCGACCTGCAACAAAAGTCGATGCCTGGCATCGACCTTGTGGCAAAAGTCGATGCCAGGCATCTACCCCAACAAGAAATCGATGCCATACATCCGTTCTTTATGTTCTGTTTGCTATACTGAAGAGCTCTTCTAATTGTTTTTCCAATTTGTTCTGCAGAAACCAAGGAAAAGTAAGTCTACAGAGGTACTAGATGATTGCCCCCCTGCATTCCTTGCTCACATTCAAAGAGCAAGGCATGAGAAATCTAGACTGAAAGCGAAGGAGATGGATTTTGATGATGAACCCGATCTTAAATGTTTCTCCAATCCCCTAGACCCCCTTAGGCCTGTATATTACAATGTGTTCTGTAGTGATGTAAATAATATTTGTTCTGTTGTGCCTAGAAAACATTTCTCCCTTCTCATAGCGGACATACCCTATGGATTTAGGATGTTAGGATCAGTTAATGATGATGAACCCTTCAAACACCCTCAGATTCGGAAGATGGTCACTGATTTTGCAGAGTTGACTATGTCTCCTCTATGGAGGATAGTAATTTTCCATAGCAGAGACCAGTCTTTCTCTGTTTCAACTGCTCTGAAGGCAAGATGTCATGCTGTGGAGTGCCTCACTTGGTAAGTAATCTTCTTTCTATCTCCATGGCTTTAATGATGCCCTATGTGACTCATAGTTCTTTTTTGCAGGGTGAAGACAAACGTAAATCACACTCCTTTGCATCGGTTTGTGAGTGCCACTGAATGCATTACAATGGGCTATTATGATGAAGTAAGCAAAAGGAGAGTCAGGGAGCATTGCAATGAGAATGGGATCTCAAATGTGCTCATGTTCCCAGCCGTTACCAAGAAACTTCGTCATGTAGCTGGGGACATGACATTGGTTAACCCTTATCAGAAGCCACAAAAACTCATAATGAGATTGCTTCAGCTATTTTCCAATGATGATGACTGGGTCCTAGACCTTTTTTCGGGCACAGGTAATTTCAATTTTCACAATTTTCATTAGTCATTGTTGATTGAAGCCTCTAAGAGGTTTTCTGCTGTTTCAGGAACGACTCTGGCTTGCTCCTTAAAGATGTTCAGGCACTGCATAGCTGTGGAGAAGGATGATGCTCAAGTGAGCTTCATTAGAATGAGAATCAATGGGCTGAATGAATGCCCAGATGAAGACCAAGAGGTTGGAAGGAAGCACATTGCAGATACGGAGAGATTCCAAGCAGCTTCAAGGGAGCCTGTTCCCCCACTTGCAGATGAACCTGGGGACATGGCTGACCTTGAAGAGCCAATCTTGGAGCAAGAGAGGCAAGATAGGTGTTCTAATGTGCCAGAGGATACCAATACCCTTGAGCCTGAGGAAAGCTATGATCAGCTTCTATTGTAGATTCACATAACTCTTGTAAAACACATGAAATGTAAAAGATCATTTTAATGGAAATATAATTTGGAGTTCTGCTTCCACTTGGTGTTCAGCTTGATTTATCTTGAGCATTTCTCTGATCATGTGTGAATGTTTCTTAGTATAATTTTGTTGAAAATTATCTTCTCTTGGGAATGCTTTTGTGAAGTGTATTTCATATTCTGTTAATATGGCCAGGCATTCAATGGGGATCTTAACCATACAAAGGGGATGATCTTAATTGCCTTGTTAAAATGCTCTGATTTCTACAACACATGTACTCTAATTTTCGAGTAACTCTTAATTAGCTATCTTCTGTGCTTGTTGAGGTTATAGATGTAATGAAGGAGCTTCGCGAATTCTTACATGTACCTTTTCAACTCTAATCTATTGTCCAAGATCATGATGTGGGATTCTTGGTCATGCTCAACAACTAGTTTTCATGGCAGCAAGAATTTTAGTATATCTATCTTGACTACTTGGGATATGAGATCAAGCTTCTAAAGACAATATTTACAAGCAAGACTCGTGATGCTTTCTAGATATTGTAAAATGCCCACTTTTTTGCTTCATATAATGGTATTTAGGTAAAAAGAAAAAGAGAACATGTCTTTGTTCTCCTTTGTTGTGACTCAGTGTTCCCAATTTTTCCCAGGTACAACCACGTTTCTAAGTCCTTGTATCAATTGCTTAATTCCCTTTTTATGTTGATTATCGTGTTTATACTCTTGTCTGATATCATGTCATTAGGAATACTTGAGTTTAATTTTGCACTTTAGTTTGGTCGTTTCACGTTAGGTTCTTTTCCTGTAAAGTTGTCGTTCACACACACACAGGTTATCTCTTGACTTGAACTTGATTTCTTAGACAGTCTTTGATTTATCTTGTGCCTATCGTTGCCTGGAATTACTTCTAACACTACCCGCACTTAGCCTAAACTAAGAATTGACAGAGGGTGTTGCGGGTTTTCCAACCTTGAGTTCCTTTCCTTGTGTTGTTGCCCTGGGGTGCCCAGGACGCGTGTTCCCAAGCCTGCACTTACTCTTGCCTTGCGTACCCTTCGCTGCTCTCAAAGGACCTGTAAAAGGCCCACTGTTAGCCCAAGACTTAAATTCAAAAGACAGAACCAATCACTTTTATTCATGTGACACTTCACCAATTTGCACTATGATTTTTTGGACACAACTCTAGAGATCCCTGAACTTTGTTCCCCCTGGGTATGGTCAACTTCAAAATACCCTATCTAATATTCCTGATCTTAATTTAACCATAACCAGTCGATGTTTTTGTTGTACTCCCTGCGAGCTTTCCAACAAAACAAAAATCACGGCAAACGGATTTCGTATGAGAAAGTTATGCCAGCTCAGGGTTTTGGGGCTAAGACAGAATTAAACTAGATTAACAGGCAAATAGGAATTCTCGAGTTACTTGGGTCATGCTCTCGTAATGCAATACTACACCCTTGTGTTTGTCCCACACTTGGCCAAAATTTAAACCACTATTTTTGCCTTAAAAATTTGACCTAATTTGCCCTTCTAACGTGTTCGCAAAGTCTGTCGGTCGCGATTGACAGGTCAGTCGCGATCGATGTGTCGATCGCGATTGACAAGTCCGTCGTGGCTGTCAGTCGCGATTGACAGGGGTTACGAAAAGTCAATCAGTCGTGGTCAAAGGGTCGTTGACTCTGTCAGTCGCGATTGACGTATCGATCGTGATTGACAGGTCAGTCGCGAGGGTCTGTTCGTCGTGGTCAAACAGTCGTTGACTGTGTCGGTCGCGATTGACAGAGCCATCGTGGTCTGTCCGTTGTGGTCAAACAGTCGTTGACTGTGTCGATCACGATTGATGAGTCGATCGCGATTGATGACTCGATCGCGATTGACACATGTCGCATGTATGGTCCGTCGGTCGTGGTCAATCGGTCGTTGACTCTGTCGGTCGCGATTGACAGAGCCGTCGTGGGCTGTCGATCGCGATTGACAGATCTGTCCGTCGTGGTTTGTCGGTCGCGATTGACAGAGCGATCGTGATTGACAGAAATCTGAGGAATTTCAAGAAACTAAACACATTTTTAGGAAGCTCTAGGCCTGTAGATCATGGTTTTGCACTTTGTTTGGTAATTTGAGCGTTTTTTCTGTCGGTCGCGATTGACAGAAGTCGGCGACACACAGACAGTTACTTCGAAATCCGTACCTGCGCAGAGTGCTGGGGACGATGATGTGACCTGTACCTGCAAGACAGCTCAAGAAACATGCAAAAACAGCACACGCAATTTCGCTCTCTCGCTCTCTCTCACAAGTGAAATGAGGGAAATGAGGTGGAGATGGGGATATAGTCAAAAAACTGAAATTTTCGTGATGATGGAGATGGAGGTGGAAGATGGTGATGATGATGATGGTGATGAGGATGGTGAAGAAAAAACAAAAAAATAGATGAAAGTGAAGAAAATACCTACAACTCCAACGCGTCAACTCTACGTCTTACCATCACACGCTCGTCCTCAAAGCTCGATCCCCGGCAACGGCGCCAAAATTTGGTGTAGCTCAGTGATGAGTAGCACCTCCTTTAATGTCAATCCGGGAAGACGTGAGGATGGTATGAAGACCTCGAGCAAGTGGCGGCACAAGTGCGTGAGTGAGAAGCACACAAGCATGCACACACATACACACACACGTGCACACACGGCAAGGCAAAGAATGAGAAGCAATGGAGTTCTTAGATTACTTTCAAAAAGTTCTTACAAGTTCGTTTTAATTACAATCTAACCTCAAAAATGAGCTCTCTAGCTCCTTTTATAGTTTTTGACTAGCTTTGGCCCTGTTCAGACCTAGTGTCCGGCCTAGTTAAAAATTAGGTTCCAGGGCTTATTTGAGGGCTCAAACGAGATCTAAAAATTACGAAAATTGGCAGGTAAATACTTCTAAAGCTCCTCAAGCTCAAGGACTCCTTGGCTTGCACAAAATGGACCTACAAAAATATGAAATTGTATTTACAATGGTGTTTAGTGATGAGAATCACTTTTAATTGGTGTAAGGGTTTTTCAAAAGTTAAAGGGTTGCCTAAGTGCTAGATTTGCGTGAATGCTCATACTTGCCTCTTCATGAGGAAAATTATTGGCCTATTTGCCGGATCTTCTTTGACTGCCATGTCTGCTTGTGCTGTCCCTTCGCTCTGACTCTCTTCGTCTTGTGGCTCCTTCGGTTCCCTGACTGCTACCAACACAATCTATAAGCCCGACTTTCAAAGATGCACATAGGTAATGAATACCTTACAGCCAGCGCTGCATGATCCCTTGGTGCCAGAGGCTCGAGTGATGGATAAAGTAGGTGAATGGGTTGTCATTCAATTCACACATGACTTGATTAAGGAAGCCTTTGGCTGGGAAAAGGATGGGATTACCGTGGTAAAAGAAGAAAGCCGAGGTGCAAAGACCAGAACATTTACAGACATCAACCGAGTGGACATAGAGGAGGAAGTCAGACTAATCCACCAACACTTCTGCTTCCCGAATATGCATCGGTACACGGCCCCTCAAAAAATTATCGTTCAATTACTCTCACATGCCATTAAGCAGATTGGAAATCAAATTAATCTGACTCCGTACATCCAAGAAAGATTATTTGAAGCAAAAAAGAAATGGAATAATAAAAAGTTCCTCAATGGCAGTGTAGCTCTAACTATCTTGATCTATCATGCTTTAGGCATTCGAGAGCACCTGCAAGAAATGCCATCATCAACTGCCATAGCAAAGTATGCAAAAGTGACAACTGTTCCTAAAAAGAAAAAAGGAGTAAAGATTGTAGAAGAAGCTGAAACTAGCTCTCAACCCAGAATGAGAGGCACAAAGAGACTAAGGGAAGTCAAGCAAGTTGAAGAGGAAGTCCCAACCACAAAAAGAACTCATGTACTCCCTAAGACAACACTTGAAGAGCAAAGGTCGATTACAGAGGAAGAACTGGCTAAAGCCTTGGAAAAAACGCACCAATACACAGAAGGCCAAGTCAATTTACCGGTGCAAGGTCATCATTATCAACAGACTCAACAAGAAATGGAAGAGAAAAGAAAGCTCACCAAAGTCCATCGGTAAAGGGAAATAGGGCTGGACAATTCAAGCTCTTCCTCGGATGCACAAGAAGAGCAAGACAACTCACTATTAAATGTGGATATTCAAAGTGAGTCAAAGGATGATGGACAATGGGCAGAGTTGAATGAAGTTAACTACAATGGAGAAGCCGACGACATAAAGACGGATGATCACATTATGCATCCTAATAAGAACACCACAAATCAAGAAGCAGACCAGGAAGGTACGCATGTGATAAAACTCAATGAGACTTCCACTATTCGTATCAAGGAGGCCACACCACCTCGTGACATGTCCATAAAGATACCAAAGAAGGAGCCTCAGGAAGAGAAAATAGAAGACGAAGAACCCTTCACCCCGATAAGGGTTGTGGCAGAACCTTCCCCCATGGATGTCACATTTCAAGGGAGTGCCACAAAAGCTGTTGACCTTGAGGAACAAGGAAAGATTCAAAAGATACAATTACAAATTAGACACCACACAACGAAACCATCCACGTGGAGCAAGGAAAAGATGTGCAATCAGGTGAAGCTCCAAGCATACCTAGGACGTGGTTAAATGTCGACTTAGCTCAACTCAAACCAGTAGTACAAGACATGATCAGAACCACACTAGACACACAACAACTGATGCTTGAGGCTGATGAAGACTATGATCAAGCAATGCAAGATGAGCAAGAACTTCAAGTAAAGAGTAAGAATCTTTCAGCAAAATTGAACTTAGAAAGAGAGAACCTAAGAAACAAAGAGAAAGAAGCCCAAGAAGCCAAAAAACAGTGCAATGAGTTAATGGCCAAAAACGAGAGATTAAAAGTACAACTGCAAGAAGTACAGACAAAATACGAAGCTAGCGAAACTGAAAAGGCACGAATAGCTGCCCGGAGCAGAATAATGGAATCACCAAATCAAAGTATACATGGAGGAAATAGAGAACTTAAGGAATCGAAATAAAGAACTCATGACTGCCCTTCTCAGTGACCAACCACTAGAGGCTCAAGAAAGACCAAAACAAGATATCAAAGAATTAGAGACAAAGATCGCTAACTATGAAGATCAGATCAAGAAGGAGCAACTCACCATTGCAGAATGGGAAAAGAAGTACATGGATGACACTGCAGCTCTCAGAACGAAATGGAAAAAGGCTGAGAATACTTATCTCTGGCAGTGTAAAGAAGACACCGATCACTTAGATATCATTGCTCAAGAACTTCTTAAACACAAGGACACCATTGCACAGGCTACTCAGGAAATAAAGAAAAAAGATGCATTGATTGCACAGCTTCAAGAACAGTTAAAGCAGAAAACAATGGAGGGGACACCAGTAGTACCAAAATCCACAGAGGCTACTGTGGAGACTAAGGTACCTCCTCTCTCTCCCCCCTCACATCATTCACCGATAAGGGAGGAACAGGAGGTTCACATTGAACATAACACTCGGGAAATTGCAGAATTGAGCCGACCAGAAAGGGCAATATTGGTGTCCCAGCTTACGGCTGAGTTTGAAGATCAAATCATCCATGTAATGAAGGAAGCGCAAATAGAAAGCAAAAACTTGGACCAAATTTTGAAGCCCTTCAATGTACTATATGGACTACTTAAGGAACAAACGCGATATTATATAAAGACTATGACAAATAAAGATCCGGACCACAATCTCCACTTCAGGCATAATACATTCAACTATACCCAAGAAGAATTTGAGAAGGCAGATCCTATATGGAGAAGAAAGTTGTTGGAAAAGAATCCTACACTACGGGTACAATGGGAAGCATCACCTTATGCGCTTCAAATAAACCCATCCTTTTGCCCAGTACCCCGTCGAAGAGCCTGGACGCAATTTTGGGAAGGTCAGCGCCAGGGAAATATCAATAATCAGTGGCTCAACTATCCATTGTTACCTAGTCCGCCACATAATTACCTACCGACGGAGGAATATATGGTAAAAACTATGGAATTTTGGAATGCTAGATATACTACAGTCCCTGATTTAGCTGTTAAAATGACAAATAAGATATTCAGCATGCTACTTACGGTAATCAAAGTATTCCAATATGCAAAATATACTTTTTTGAATTTCATTGGCATTACGCAAGGATCGAAAGCACTCATTTTTTATCTATCCACTATTCCAAGCCGCCTGACACTTATGGCATATTATTCTCAAATCATGTTTTTGTCGTCAACGTATATGCAAACTTTCGAAGAAGCATTTTTCACTGGCTTCTTCGAAATAGCTCCAGAGATTTTTGTAAAAATGACTTCAAACTTGAATGCACGTCTGGTTGCTTATGAAACAAGTTTTTTTGCGGATCATCGACAAGCACCAAAGGATGGAGTTAAGTCCCAACAATGGAAAGAATTTATGATTTGTCACACTAATCTACTGAATCAACGAGAGCAAGCAGCCATGACATACACATGTCACCACAAAAAGCCTGTCGGGGACGACAGAGTTCAGGAGGAGGGACGTGTGGAAGGGGAATCAAGCAAGAAAAGAAGAAGAAGAAGATCAAAGTCAAAAACAACTCAATAAAGAATGAAGATCATGATACAAAAGGACAACCCTCTGCCCAAAGCCCCGCAGGGGCACGCATCAAGCAACAACGCGAATCATCCAGGTCCTGAGAAGTGGAATTAAAGATCAATCAGAACCAGGACATTTCATGGGAAGGACGGACCAGGGCCAGGAACTATACATGAAGAAGTGCAAGACAATAATTGGCAGGTAGTAATCCTTCCGATGATAGCGTGCAGTGAAAAGAAGATAAACAAGATCAAAGCAATACAACAAGGTCACATGTGTGCAACCAGGACAAATCAAAGTACCACAAGCAAGACATAGGTCACTGGTGGCATGCGTGGCAACCCCACTGAATACAACAAACCAGATATGTGATATACGGAATACCAAGGGGCAAAACAGAAGCAAAGGACAGAGATCGGATAAAATAACAAATCCTCTGATGGTCCTTATTACTTCTCCGACCACTGGGTGCGTGTATTCAGAACTCTTAAAGCAAGCCGAAGACAGAAGCAAAGGACAAACCTCTTATAAGATAACCAATTATCTGACGGTCCTTATTGCTTCTTTGACCACTGGATGCGTGCACTCAAAAGACTTAAACAAGCAGCCAACTAGAAGCTAAATCCTGTCAAGGGACAACAGAGACAAAGAGGGGGAGTGTTGCAGAGTAAAGGAGTAAAAGAGAAGAGCCCCAAAATTAATGGGCATATTTTTCTTCTTCAAAGTCCTAGAGAATTCCCTCAAGCCATGTAAATGCACTAGAGGAGTCCTCTAGTTGCATAATCCCAATTTGTTGTAAAATATCCCTTGTAAATTAGTAGGAAATTCACTTTTTTGGAATAAAGTGCCGGTCTCTTGTGTGAAAGGACCAAACTTAGGGCACATGTATATAAATCACTTTGTGACTCTTTCTAGAGACTTTTTGCCATTGTGAAGAAGGAGCTCTCCAAAATTTCGAATTTGCCTCTTTCTTGCAGATTTCCATCTTCTCTTTGATCTTGTATGTGTGTGTAATGCTTGGAATATGTGTATAGGACTGTTGTCTACCTCTCCCCACTGTTTTTGAGCTACTGTAGTGTGTGTGTGAGCTGGTAGGAGTTGTGGCATGAGTGTGTGTGCTTCTCGCCATTCACTATTTCGGTCATAACTTGAAGTAGAGTTGTCAGAATCAAGTGAAACCACTTCCAATAGATGCGTCTTGTCGAGAGCTTCGAAATGAGTACCCTATTGACTATATTCGAAGTTCGGAGCTGGGCAAAATCCTTGATTTTCTGAAAACTACTGTAAGAGGCATCGCGGCAGACACTTTCAGTTTCTTAGTGAGCTTGAGAGGTGGATTAGTCTTTTCTCATTCAAAGCAGCTGAACCACTTCATGTTCCATCATGTGTGCACATGTCCTCATACACTTGGTTAGGTCGTTCGATCGGATTGACATTTAAATGTGTGTTAATTTCCCACTATATGCACTTGTGTTGCAATAGAGGTACAGTCTCATTGGCATGAGTCCTTGAGTCTTCTTGACTCAAGTACACAAGCGTGACCACTATACATGTCAGAGAAATGAAAAACTGATACCTGTCATGCTGGATCATCACATGTTGAGCTTGATATCTCAAAGGAAATCACACTAGGAATATGTATAAAACATATATTGAATCTTCCATTTAAATGTTAGATCTTGTTCATATTGACATCTGGTCCTCGATATGTCTTGTCAAAGTTAAAAAGAACTCAATGGCTACAAACACAAGGCTGAATAGAACATGCTAAAGCTATGCTTCTTTAAAGAGAAGTAAGAAGAAAAGACAAAAGTTTGCAACAATACTTAAGTTTGTGGAAGGTGAAACTTGTATTCACCTATCCTTATAGTGATTTTATAGAGGATAAATCCAAAAGATTAGTAAATGCTTAATTAGTTAAGGTAGCTATCAAAAAGAAATTTTCAAACAAAGAAGATAATTTTTTTAGCCCATTTTGAAATGTTTTCTATTTCTATTACCATTTCTCCATCTCATATCCTTGGATTGCACGTTGCTACTAATTTGCATCAATCCTACTTCATCTTCATCCCATGTACATGTAAAGTGAACTAGAAGGCACCAATAATCAAATTGTAACCTTAGACTAGTGATGATATCTTCCTTTTTTTATTCTTTTTTTTTTGAGGTTGTTGCAAAGATGTTTCCAATGATAGAATCCCTTGGACCAAATACTCTTAGCTCTTTGTAAGTTTTTCTTTTCTCTATTGGTGTAATAGTCATAATGGGGAACTAAATGGAATCATTTTGACTAATACTTGTCACACATTTCTGGTCATATCTCTGTTACTATTAGTCCATGTGAAAGACCAAATGGCCATGGGAGACTTTTGTATATGTTCTTTAATAAAACATATAGTGGCTTGGTCACTACAGATTGTAAGTTTGACTGCATTTTGTAACACCTGAAAAGTTTGTGTTCATGCTCCCTATATACTATGCTTTATTGTATATTTTGCAACCTTTGTGCAGAGTATTATGTGCAATGCTTGCAACTCAGTTTTGTACTCCAAGGATATCATCATGGAGACCTCGAGGAGTAGAGTGCATTGTGGTGTATCACCATCAAAATACTTCACTAGCATCAAAGCATTCTGATGCAAAAGCTTTGTTCCTTAACTAGCTAGGAAAGCTTGATCTGCAACATGCATAATAGACCTTTTGTGCCTAGACTGGTCTTTTTGTAACAGAACAGAGACTAGCTCCTCAAATGACAAGGCATTTGGATTGCCTTTCATCATCAAACGAAGAGTAGAAGCAAAACTCTGATATGAAACATGAAGACCGTTCAAAACAGTCTACACAAGTGAGCTATCTGGTATAACTTTATCAGAAAAAATCAATCATTCTTTCAAATCCTTGATCTTTGTGAGAAAAATGTCCATAGAATCACCTTCATTCATGTGCTCACTCTCCAATTGTTTTCGAAGGTAAGCAACATGAACCTCATTCCTAGCCTGGTACAATGTGGAAGTGTATCCCAAGCATCCTTAGTTGTTCTGCAAGAGCGAATGTAAGCAATAATGGCACATTTCATAGACAGAAGCTATCAATGCATGTGTCTGAGCATCTCTGCCATCCCAGCGAATTCGCTCTACAGTAGGTGCAATAGAAACAACAGCACAAACAGGAATCTACAGAATATCATCATCTTCGATGAAGGAGAGTGTTAATCTCCAAAAGAACAACTTATTCTTGTGATTAGAGCACCTCTATACCAAGAATAAGTTGAAACCTTCCACTCATTTAGAGGATCAACTACTAATTGTCTAAAGGTTAACAAATCTGTGAAGAAGATGATATGCAGAAAAGTCTGCTGCACTATTTCTTCACATTGACCTATCAAATGTGTAAAGTTTTTTATGAAACTTTGTATGAATCATCTCCTAGAGATTGCGCATCTCTTCCAAGTTGAATCACTTCAAAAGATTAAGTATAACTTGAGAAATCAACTTCTCAAGTTACCTATGTCAGAAACTGTCATCCAAAACAATCGACTTTACACCTGTAACTTTTAAGACTTGGTTCTCCTTGAATAGAACCCGTTTTACAAAATGCTTCTAGACATGAGTAGCTTACCTTCCAACTTAAAGATTAAGCCCTCACTCATGCAAAACTTTAAACTGTGCTAGGAGAAATGATCAAAACATTAATTTCGAAATCTGCGCCTGTTTTAGGAACCAGTGAACATACTTCACATATGAATGTTCCTACACTTAATTCACTCAGCCTGATTACAATTGGAAGCTAAAACTTTGCACAGAGGTCAAGCAACTCTCAACTTAGACTTGTACAAAAGCATTTCACAATTGATCTACTGTAGAAGGAGAACACGCAGAAACATCGGGCGCAAAAATTTTCATTTACTCAGAGAAATTACAACTGAGTGATGAGAGCTAACACAACTAACTTTTTCTCTATCTCATAACTTCTATCTCCCTCATTCTTGACTTCTAACTAATGTCACATATGCTCTCATACATGCCCCGACTTTTCTCAAAGTATTTATAGATAATTTGTACATGATTCTTACTGAACAAAAGATCTAAGTCATCTATGACTATGCTAATGTACATATGTGTACACTTCTCTTGTCCTCTGAATGTAATCTTCTTCCACACTTTAGGAATTGATTCTTCCTTCATCATTTGATCTCCCAAGCCTTCAATTGGTGATTGGCCTGCACCAACAGCTCCCCGTCAATCATCAATTGAGGTTTTCTCTGTCTTCTTTATACTTGCCATGTCTTTGAACCTTTGTAACTTAGGTCCATCCAGACTCTTTGTCATCATATCTGCCACTTGTTCTTTTGTTGGAGTATACATCACTTCAATCTCTTTATCTAGTACCTTTTCCCTCAAGAAATGATACTGAATCTCTATATGCTTAGTCCTGGCATGAAAAACAGGGTTAGCTGCCAAATACAAAGAACTCATATTGTCTCCAAAAATTATTGGAGTACTATGATCAAACTCAAAACTTTTCATCAAGGTCTTCAACCATATCACTTCCTTTGCAGCTTCTACCATTCCCTTATACTCAGCTTCTGTGGATGATAAAGCAACTGTATGTTGCTTCTTTGAACACCAAGACACTAACTTGTCTCCAACATAACATAGATATCCATGAGTAGACCTTCTATCATCTAAGTCACCTGCCCAATCTGCATCACTAAACACTTTGATTCTTGTGTCAGAAGTGAAACCATAATACAGACCTTCACTTAGGGTTCCTTTGATATATCTGAGTACCCTTTGGGCTGCAATCCAATGAGTCTTCTTTGGACAATGCATGAATTGTGACAACACACCTACTGCATATGATAGATCTGGCCTTGTCAAGGTAGCATAGATTAGACTACCCACCAAACTCTGATATTTCTTCATGTCATTGAACTCTTCACCTCCATACCTGCTTAATTTATGATTTACCTCCAATGGTGTGGTGGAGGTCTTGCAATCTTCCATGTTAAACTTGACTAGAAGATTCTTCAAGTATCTTTCTTGTGAAACATATACTCCATGTTGAGTATACAGAATCTGCATTCCTAGAAAATAAGATAAGTTTCCCAAGTCACTTATCTTAAACTCCTTCTCTATTTGCTTCTTGAGTTCATTGATTCCTTGAGCATCTGTTCCTGTAACAATAATATCATCAACATAAATGCACATGTAAATATATCCATTTTCACTTGCCTTCACTAGCAAGCTACTATCTGCCTTTGATGCTTGAAATCCACATTCATTCAAGAACTTGACCAATCTGTAATTCCAAGCTCTTGGGGCTTGCTTCAACCCATATAAAGCTCTCTTGAGCTTACACACATAATCTGATCCAATTGACTCCATGAAGCCTTCTGGTTGCTCCATATATACTTCATCTGCAATGTAACCATTTAGAAATGCATTTTTCACATCCAATTGTGATAATTTCCATCCTTTGCAAGCAGCAATAGCAATCAATGTCCTAATTGTAGACATCTTAGCAACAGGACTAAAGGTTTCATCATAATCTACCCCATAAGTTTGGGCATAACCTTTGACCACAAGTCTAGCCTTATATCTAGACACCTTACCATCTGCAAACCTCTTTGTTTTATATACCCACTTGCATCCAATGACCTTCTGATTCTTTGGTCTTGGTACTAATTCCCAAGTTTCATTTTCAAGTAGAGCATCATACTCTTCTTGCATTGCCTTCTCCCAATTCTGTTTACATTTGGCTTCTTCATAAGTAGTTGGATCTTCTTCTGTTTTCACAATGTAAGCATAATCTTTTGTTGTTAGGAAAGATGTATCATAGCTATACCTTATAGGTTCTTTCCTTTCCCTTGTAGATCTTCTGATTTCTGCACTTCTTGAAGTCTCAGCCTCATTTGATTCTGGATCAAATCTTGGCCCTTCTTCTACATGATCCTGCACTCTACATCTAGAGTCAATTTCATCAACAATTTCTTCACATACTTTTACCTTTGCCTTTCCTTTTCTCTGAATTTCTTCAACCCCTGTATACTCATTTGGTGATCCTGTATACCACACGTTTTGCTCATCAAATGTCACATCTTTAGTAACAAGAAATTGCTTTGTGGATGGACTCCACAACCTCCCATCTGTCTATCATCATATCCAATAAACACATACTTCTCTGCTTTTGGTTCTAGCTTATGTCTTAATTGTGAAGGAACATAAGCATATGCAATACATCCAAATACTTTACAATGATCAAGACTAGGCTTCTTACCCCACCATGCTTCATAAGGGGTTCCTCCATCCAAAGCTTTGCAAGGCAACCTATTCACAAGGTATGTTGCAGTGTTAATAGCTTCTGCCCATAAGTAATTTGGACAATTCTTTTCCTTCATCATGGCTCTTGCAAACTCTACAAGAGTCCTATTCCTCCTTTCTGCTACTCCATTTTGTTGAGGGGAGTACCTGCAAGTCACTTCTCTTTTGATACCTGCATTCCACAAATAATCATCAAACTCTTTTGAGAAATACTCTCCCCCTCCATCTGATCTTAACCTCTTTAGCTTTTGTCCTGTGATCCTTTCTGCATAGACATGAAAATGTTTGAATGTCTTGAAAACTTCTGATTTATCCTTGATTACATACAAAGTAATCCACCTGGTTGCATCATCAACAAACAACACATAATATCTGGATCCATTTATGCTATAGTCCCTTGAGGGACCCCATACATCTGTATGAACCAATTCAAGCATATTTGAATACTTGTACCCTGATTTGTTATAAGAACTCTTATGTGCTTTACCTAATTGACAAGCTTCACACTTGTACACCATATGTTGCCCTTCAATATTTGGCAATCCAAGCACCACCTGATTCTTTGACATCTCCTTTATAGCTCTCTCATTGAAATGACCTAGTCTTTTATGCCATAGGTCTAATTCAGACACCTTTTGACCTCCATAGGTAAACAATGCATGTCCCACATTACCTTGGACTTTGAGAGTGAACAATCTTCCTTCCTTTTTACCTGCAATTATGGTTCTATATCCCTGATTTGGATCTTGTACATAGACACCATCATTTGTGAATCTTACTTCATATCCTTTCTCCACAATTTGCCCTACACTTATCAAATTTTTAGGAATAGTAGGAACATAAAGTACCTTGCTCAGAAGTGTACTTCCACTCTTTGTCTTCACTGATCCAATGCTCTCCACTTTATGTTTGGTATTGTCACCTGTTTGAACTGTATGTCCATTCACCCTAGCTTCCATATCAGTCATCAAAGATAGATTCCCACTCAGATGGTTACTACACCCTGAGTCAATATAAAACACTCTTTGATCTTCTCCCATTGATTCATGAGTTGCATTCAAGATAAGAGTCATGTCATCCTTCTGATCTGATGCATAATTGTAATAATTATTGTTGTAGGACTGAGATTGGAAGTTTCTTCCACCTCCTCTACCATATGATGTCCTACCACCTCTTCCTCTGAAGTTGCCTCTTTGGTTTCTGCCTCCTCTACCTCTTTGACTATAATTCTGATTGTTGTATCCTCCATTTTGATTGTTATACCAACAATCATTTGCCAAATGATTTGTTCTGCCACAAATCCAACAAGCTTTAGCATTATCTTTGTTCTTACCTCCTCTTCCTTTACCTCTGAAATTTGTCTTCCCTTTTGTGAAGTTAGCTTGATTTGAATTCCCTTCATCATCATTTGATTGCTTTCCCTTGCCATTCTTTTTCTTGTCCTTGGAGTACATAGCTTGACTTGTACTTCTATCATTGTCTCCTTTAAGATCCTGCTCAAAGGTTAGCATATGTCCTAGCAATTGATTAAGGTCAGGAGTAAAGTGATCAAGTGACAACTCTATGGACAATATAAAAGGCTTCCACTTCTCATCTCCTCTCAAACCTGTAAGTATTTGTCTTACCAACTTTTCCTCTTCAATGTCTTCATCCACTGCTCCCAAACTATCTGCAATATCTTTCATCCTTGCCACATAATCTGAAATTGATTGTGAGCTCTTCTTCTTGAAGGTTGTGAACTCAGCCCATAGTGAGGACTTCCTTGACTTAGTTGTATTTTGGAAATGCTCTTCCAAGGCATTCCAAACATCTGTGGCACTTTCCAAACCTCTGATATGAGGTAGAAGATAATCATTTACAGCCATGTAGATGATACTCCTTGCTTGAGCATCCTTTCTCATCCAAGTCTTCAACATTGCAAGTTCTTCCCTAGTAGGAATACTTGGATCTGCAAACTCAGGTTTTTCTTCATCTCCTGTAATAAATGATATAAGATCTTTGCTCATGAGGTGTGTTTCCATCCTCATGGACCATGCTGGATAGTTCTCCCTATCTAGCTTATCAATCTGCAAGCTTTCTCCCATCTTGTATCCACCTGTGTATTGAAAACTTCAAGCTTTACAAACAATGTATGTACCTTTACTTCGAATTGGACTCCTTTTGTCTTTCTTGATGTCAAATAGTCTTCTCCTCAAGCTTTGACTCCAAGCTTTCACTTCTTAGTCCTTCAAGTGTTGAATTTCTTGAATCTGTAGCAGTCGGGATCCTTCTTTCTTCAAATTGATGTCTCCTGCTCTGATACCACTGAAGGAGAGTGTTAATCTCCAAAAGAACAACTTATTCTTGTGATTAGAGCACCTCTATACCAAGAATAAGTTGAAACCTTCCACTCATTTAGAGGATCAACTACTAATTGTCTAAAGGTTAACAAATCTGTGAAGAAGATGATATGCAGAAAAGTCTGCTGCACTATTTCTTCACATTGACCTATCAAATGTGTAAAGTTTTTTATGAAACTTTGTATGAATTATCTCCTAGAGATTGCGCATCTCTTCCAAGTTGAATCACTTCAAAAGATTAAGTATAACTTGAGAAATCAACTTCTCAAGTTACCTATGTCAGAAACTGTCATCCAAAACAGTCGACTTTACACCTGTAACTTTTAAGACTTGGTTCTCCTTGAATAGAACCCGTTTTACAAAATGCTTCTAGACATGAGTAGCTTACCTTCCAACTTAAAGATTAAGCCCTCACTCATGCAAAACTTTAAACTGTGCTAGGAGAAATGATCAAAACATTAATTTTGAAATCTGCGCCTGTTTTAGGAACCAGTGAACATACTTCACATATGAATGTTCCTACACTTAATTCACTCAGCCTGATTACAATTGGAAGCTAAAACTTTGCACAGAGGTCAAGCAGCTCTCAACTTAGACTTGTACAAAAGCATTTCACAATTGATCTACTGTAGAAGGAGAACACGCAGAAACATCGGGCGCAAAAATTTTCATTTACTCAGAGAAATTACAACTGAGTGATGAGAGCTAACACAACTAACTTTTTCTCTATCTCATAACTTCTATCTCCCTCATTCTTGACTTCTAACTAATGTCACATATGCTCTCATACATGCCCCGACTTTTCTCAAAGTATTTATAGATAATTTGTACATGATTCTTACTGAACAAAAGATCTAAGTCATCTATGACTATGCTAATGTACATATGTGTACACTTCTCTTGTCCTCTGAATGTAATCTTCTTCCACACTTTAGGAATTGATTCTTCCTTCATCATTTGATCTCCCAAGCCTTCAATTGGTGATTGGCCTGCACCAACATTCGACACCATCTCCATCAGCTCTAGCACCTATATTTGCATTACCTATATTCGCAGGTGTAACAAGACATGTTTCAACACCTTGCACAATATTCCATAGTCCTTTTGTGACCATTACATGATGCATCCTATAAGCCCATAATGGGTAGTTGGTACCATCCAGCTTATGCTCAACAAGTAATGTACAAAATACAGCACTGCTTTCAGCCATGGTCGATGACTAAAATACCTTGATGCAAAAAATTGACTTTATCTCAAAAAGTTGAATAGAATTGCCTAGATGAATTCTGCTAGATCTATAGCAAACTTTGAGATGCTTATAATGGCGAACCAAAACTAGTATATAGCTTTGGCACAAAAAGAAGAAATAGCATGCATAAGCACTACGATAGTGCATTCAAAGGCCGAAACAAGCTCATATCGCAATTTTGACACCACAAAGCGAAGATGTTTTAATCTCTGAAACACCTTGAGCATGTTTACCAAATCTCATGCCATTCAAAGATTGTAACTGGAGAGTTGTAGACAACACCCTAGATGAAGCGAAGACCTGCTCTGATACAAATTCTTGGAGTTCTGAAGTGAAGACCTGCTCTGATACAAATTCTTGTAGACAACACCCTAGATGAAGCGAAGACCTGCTCTCATACAAATTCTTGTAGACAACACCCTAGATGAAGCGAAGACCTGCTCTGACGTCTGCAGAAGCACATGAACAACACAAGGAGGAAGAAGAAGCTTGGAGCACAACACACAATAGTGAATGTATTACCACTAGAATGTACAAAGATAAGTAGCCCATTAGGGCAATACACGTATATACAAGCCAGGGAAAAAACCTCTTAAAGAGGGAAAAAAGCGTCCCGATGGTCCTAGAATGTTCACACACATCACTACCTAAATATATTAACAGATTTATAGGGAATAATTTACATGACAACCTGAGTGGTTTGAAGACTCCTATTATCCCGATTATCTATGTACACTAAGGAAAACTTTTTGTCATCTTAAGCAAGCACCTAGGGCTTGGAACCAAAGGCTCTAGGAGTACCTTTGCAATGATGGATATCAATCAAGTTATGCAGATCCTTCTCTATACCTCAAGAGAGAAGGAAACAAAGTGGCCTACATATGCATACATGAATATGATTTAATTTCAACAAGAAGTGATGATGCAAGTTTCAAGTCCATCAAAGAAAAACTTGGGAAGGAGTTTGAGATCTTTAGTCTAAAATAATCTCTTGGTATTGAAGTAATCTATGCAAAGGAAGGCGTATACTTAGCAAAAAGAAAGTATCTAATAGATGTGCTTTATAAGTATGGGATGAGTGGATGTAAGACACACAACCTACACATCCAAATACAAAGATTTCTATAGGTGAAAGAAAACCATATAAATATACTACAACATATGGGAGCTTTTTGGAAGCTTAAACTATGCTATAATCGCAAGACAAGTCCTAGAAAATGTTGTAAATGTATTATCTTGATTGTGGAGTGCACCCCTTGGTGTTCATTTGGGCATCTAGGAGAGTGATTAGATATATCAAGCATGCAACCAACCAAGGAATATTATACCCTTATAAAGATGGTTTAGAAGACCAAAGTCCTTTCTGATGTTGATTGACTGTCAGAGGATAGAAGGCATACATATGGCTATGTGTTCATGATAGGCTCAAAGGTCATCTCTTGGATGTCAAGAAGCAACCACAATTGCTTTATCATCTTCAAAAGTTAAGTATAGATCCTTATCCCTTGCTACATGTGACAACTTTCAACAACTTTGGCATGACATGAAGTTGCTTTCTAAGAAAATCCTTTTAAACTTAACATCTAAAAGATGTTCTTTTACCTCATCATCTTCATCCATGATCAAATCAATTGCATCAATTTTTGAAAATTTTGGTAGTTTCTTCCCCCAGTTGAAGAGTTTATCCTTAAAATTTTATCTATGGACAGAGTGAAATTAATACCTTTTCAACTACTCTTCATTAGAGTTTGAAAGAGTATCTTGTTCGTTGGTCTCCAATGTTAAAAGAACTATTTAAAACTTTTTAGTTCAAGTCGTACAAGATTATTTAACATGTATTCCTAAGTTAAAGCTTCAACTATCTATAGATCCAATGTCCTACACCATCATATCTACTTTGGTGGTAGTGTACGCATAGATCTCCCATACCATTTAGCTTAAACTTCCAGTTTAGTATAGATAATAATACTTCTTCTAGACTCGTTTGATGTGTAAGTTCTTAATTCCATTGAAGAACAATTATGGCGCTCATATATGAAATTTCAACTTGTCAAGTCACAATTGTATTTGCAAATTGAAAAGACTTAATCTTAACGATTGGCTTTTCAATTATTCCTCTATTTTTGAAGAATTTTTTTACATCATATGATAATAGAGTTAGTTTTTGTCTCAAATTAGATATTATCTCTTAACATAATAAGATATTTGAAAAGAATAGTTGATTTTCCAATCAGACTATTAATTTGAAGAAGGTAACATCTCTTACCATTTGCAAAATAGGTTTTTTTCTTATGGTATAAATGGTATCTTACAACCCTTTAGTTTTTACCTCTTCTTTAAGCCTTCCATTTGCTTGAAAGAATTGTATAAATCTCCGAATAATTCTATATTTCTAATATTTCATCTCTCATTGTAAACAAAGTAGAATAGTTTTTTTTTTAAGGACCAATTACTCAGGCCCTTTACAATGCATGAGATAAAACATATGTAGCTTTGTGGGCATGTGCAAGCAATGTGCTGAGAAGGTAGCCAGATTCAAGTCAAAAGGATATCAAACTAAGGGCCACGTACAACAAAAGTATGCTTTTGTTGAACTTTCATGACAACAAAGCTTAAACCCCAAATGAGGCAGAAGACAAGAACATCCATGACAGAACACAGTTAATATGCTCATCCAGTTATTGATAATAGCATTTGTTAGATTTGAGTGTCATCCACATGTTAGAACATGCTTCTGTTTCAAAGTCACATAAGAGAGGCAGCTTGATTTTCACATTTACCCTACTTTCCAGCATGACTTATTATCTACTATCCCAACATTAGTCCTTCAGGAGGGTCATAGGGGGAATTTTTTTGCATATCAGCTTTCTTCATCTAGAAAAAAAGGGACTCAAAATTTCAATTCAAAACGTTGCATAAGGAAAGATAGGCATTGTGAGGGAAAGAGAACCAAACTTCCATTCAGCACCCTCATATTGAACTGGAATATGCACTTGTTTTCAGCCATTTCTGAGAGAAAGGGACCCGAACTTCATCACAAAATCCCTCACACTTTCAGCACCCATTCCACCACATGCTTTCCACTCCACGTGAGCCACAAGAGCTGATAATTCTGTTCACAAATAGGAAAAAATGTTGAATATATCATGTGAGTAAGTAATAAATCATCTAGGTCTAATAATTTGGCCATTCAAGTACTTGATCCTGAACACAGAATACACATCACCAAACCCGATCTGAAAATCCTATGCAAGGCTAGGCCAGTCATGTTGCTGCAGAATGTTGGTGCAGAACAATCACCAATTGAAGGCTTGGAAGATCAAATGATGAAGGAAGAATCAATTCCTAAAGTGTGGAAGAAGATTACATTCAGAGGACAAGAGAAGTGTACACATATGTACATTAGTATAGTCATAGATGACTTAGATCTTTTGTTTAGTAAGAATCATGTACAAATTATCTATAAATACCTTGAGAAAAGTCGGGGCATGTATGAGAGCATATGTGACAATAGTTAGAAGTCAAGAATGAGGGAGATAGAAGTCATGAGATAGAGGAAAAGTTAGTTGAGTTAGCTCTCATCACTCAGTTGTAATTCTTTTGAGTAAATGAAAATTTTTGCGCCCGATGTTTCTGCGTGTTCTCCTTCTACAGTAGATCAATTGTGAAATGTTTTTGTACAAGTCTAATTTGAGAGTTGCTTGACCTCTGTGCAAAGTTTTAGCTTCCAATTGTAATCAGGCTGAGTGAATTAAGTGTAGGAACATTCATATGTGAAGTATGTTCACTGGTTCCTAAAACAGGCGCAGATTTTGAAGTTAATGTTTTGATCATTTCTCCTAGCACAGTTTAAAGTTTTGCATGAGTGAGGGCTTAATCTTTAAGTTGGAAGATAAGCTACTCATGTCTAGAAGCATTTTGTAAAACGGGTTCTATTCAAGGAGAACCAAGTCTTAAAAGTTACAGGTGTAAAGTCGACTGTTCTAGATGACAGTTTCTGACATAGGTAACTTGAGAAGTTGATTTCTCAAGTTATACTTAATCTTTTGAAGAGATTCAACTTGGAGTAGATGCGCAATCTCTAGGAGATACTTCATACAAAGTTTCATCAAAAACTTTATACGTTTGATAAGTCAATGTGGAGAAATAGTGCAGCAGATTTTTCTGTGTTTCATCTTCTTCACAGATTTGTTAATCTTTTGATAATTAGCAATTGATCCTCTTAATTAGTGGAGTGTTTGACTTACTCTTGGTATAGAGGTGCTCTAATCACAAGAGTAAGTTGTTCTTTTGGAGATTAACATTCTCCATCAGTGGTATCAGAGCAGGAGACATCAATTTGAAGAAAGGAGGATCCCGACTGCTGCAGATTCAAGAAATTCAACACTTGAAGGACTAAGAAGTGAAAGCTTGGAGTCAAAGCTCGAGGAGAAGACTAATTGACATCAAGAAAGGCAAAAGGAGTCCAATTCGAAGTAAAGGTACATACATTGTTTGTAAAGCTTGAAGATTTCAATACACAGGTGGATACAAGATGGGAGAAAGCTTGCAGATTGATAAGCTAGATAGGGAGAACTATCCAGCATGGTCCATGAGGATGGAAGCACATCTCATGAGCAAAGATCTTATATCATTTATTACAGGAGATGAAGAAAAACCTGAGTTTGCAGATCCAAGTATTCCTACTAGGGAAGAGCTTGCAATGTTGAAGACTTGGATGAGAAAGGATGCTCAAGCAAGGAGTATCATCTACATGGCTGTAAATGATTACCTTTTACCTCACATCAGAGGTTTGGAAAGCGCTACAGATGTTTGGAATGCCTTGGAAGAGCATTTCCAAAATACAACTAAGTCAAGGAAGTCCTCACTATGGGCTGAGTTCACAACCTTCAAGAAGAAGAGCTCACAATCAATTTCAGATTATGTGGCAAGGATGAAAGATATTGCAGATAGCTTGGGAGCAGTGGATGAAGACATTGAAGAGGAAAAGTTGGTAAGACAAATACTTACAGGTTTGAGAGGAGATGAGAAGTGGAAGCCTTTTATATTGTCCATAGAGTTGTCACTTGATCACTTTACTCCTGACCTTAATCAATTGCTAGGACATATGCTAACCTTTGAGCAGGATCTTAAAGGAGACAATGATAGAAGTACAAGTCAAGCTATGTACTCCAAGGACAAGAAAAAGAATGGCAAGGGAAAGCAATCAAATGATGATGAAGGGAATTCAAATCAAGCTAACTTCACAAAAGGGAAGACAAATTTCAGAGGTAAAGGAAGAGGAGGTAAGAACAAAGATAATGCTAAAGCTTGTTGGATTTGTGGCAGAACAAATCATTGGGCAAATGATTGTTGGTATAACAATCAAAATGGTGGAAACAATAATCAGAATTATAACCAAAGAGGTAGAGGAGGCAGAAACCAAAGAGGCAACTTCAGAGGAAGAGGTGGTAGGACATCATATGGTAGAGGAGGTGGAAGAAACTTCCAATCTCAGTCCTACAACAATAATTATTACAATTATGCATCAGATCAGAAGGATGACATGACTCTTATCTTGAATGCAACTCATGAATCAATGGGAGAAGATCAAAGAGTGTTTTATATTGACTCAGGGTGTAGCAATCATCTGAGTGGGAATCTATCTTTGATGACTGATATGGAAGCAAGGGTGAATGGACATACAGTTCAGACAGGTGACAATACCAAACATAAAGTGGAGAGCATTGGATCAGTGAAGACAAAGAGTGGAAGTACACTTCTGAGCAAGGTACTTTATGTTCCTACTATTCCTAAAAATTTGATAAGTGTAGGGCAAATTGTGGAGAAAGGATATGAAGTAAGATTCACAAATGATGGTGTCTATGTACAAGATCCAAATCAGGGATATAGAACCATAATTGCAGGGAAAAAGGAAGGAAGATTGTTCACTCTCAAAGTCCAAGGTAATGTGGGACATGCATTATTTACCTATGGAAGTCAAAAGGTATTTGAATTAGACCTATGGCATAAAAGGCTAGGTCATTTCAATGAGAGAGCTATAAAGGAGATGTCGAAGAATCAGATAGTGCTTGGATTGCCAAATATTGAAGGGCAACATATGGTGTACAAGTGTGAAGCTTGTCAATTAGGTAAAGCACATAAGAGTTCTTATAACAAATCAGGGTACAAGTATTCAAATATGCTTGAATTGGTTCATACAGATGTATGGGGTCCCTCAAGGGACTATAGCATAAATGGATCCAGATATTATGTGTTGTTTGTTGATGATGCAACCAGGTGGATTACTTTGTATGTAATCAAGGATAAATCAGAAGTTTTCAAGACATTCAAACATTTTCATGTCTATGCAGAAAGGATCACAGGACAAAAGCTAAAGAGGTTAAGATCAGATGGAGGGGGAGAGTATTTCTCAAAAGAGTTTGATGATTATTTGTGGAATGCAGGTATCAAAAGAGAAGTAACTTGCAGGTACTCCCCTCAACAGAATGGAGTAGCAGAAAGGAGGAATAGGACTCTTGTAGAGTTTGCAAGAGCCATGATGAAGGAAAAGAATTGTCCGAATTACTTATGGGCAGAAGCCATTAACACTGCAACATACCTTGTGAATAGGTTGCCGTGCAAAGCTTTGGATGGAGGAACCCCTTATGAAGCATGGTGGGGTAAGAAGCCTAGTCTTGATCATTGTAAAGTATTTGGATGTATTGCATATGCTTATGTTCCTTCACAATTAAGACATAAGCTAGAACCAAAAGCAGAGAAGTATGTGTTTATTGGATATGATGATAGACAGATGGGTTACAGGTTGTGGAGTCCATCTACAAAGCAATTTCTTGTTACTAAAGATGTGACATTTGATGAGCAAAATATGTGGTATACAGGATCACCAAATGAGTATACAGGTGTTGAAGAAATACAAAGGAAAGGAAAGGCAAAGGTAAAAGTTTGTGAAGAAATTGTTGATGAAGTTGACTCTAGATGTAGAGTGCAGGATCATGTAGAAGAAGGGCCAAGATTTGATCTAGAATCAAATGAGGCTGAAACTTCAAGAAGTGCAGAAATCAGAAGATCTACAAGGGAAAGGAAAGAACCTATAAGGTATAGTTATGATACATCTTTCCTAACAACAAAAGATTATGCCTACATTGTGAAAACAGAAGAAGATCCAACCACTTATGAAGAAGCCAAAGGTAAACAGAATTGGGAGAAGGCAATGCAGGAAGAGTATGATGCTCTACTTGAAAATGAAACTTGGGAACTAGTACCAAGACCAAAGAATCTGAAGGTCATTGGATGTAAGTGGGTATATAAAACAAAGAGGTTTGCAGATGGTAAGGTGTCTAGATATAAGGCTAGACTTGTGGTCAAAGGATATGCCCAAACTTATGGGGTAGATTATGATGAAACTTTTAGTCCTGTTGCTAAGATGTCTACAATTAGGACATTGATTGCTATTGCTACTTGTAAGGGATGGAAATTATCACAATTGGATGTGAAAAATGCATTTCTAAATGGATATATTGCAGATGAAGTATATATGGAGCAACCAGAAGGCTTCATGGAATCAATTGGATCAGATTATGTGTGTAAGCTCAAGAGAGCTTTATATGGGTTGAAGCAAGCCCCAAGAGCTTGGAATTACAGATTGGTTAAGTTCTTGAATGAATGTGGATTTCAAGCATCAAAGGCAGATAGTAGCTTGCTAGTGAAGGCAAGTGAAAATGGATACATTTACATGTGCATTTATGTTGATGATATTATTGTTACAGGAACAGATGCTCAAGGAATCAATGAACTCAAAAGACAAATAGAGAAGGAGTTTAAGATAAGTGATTTGGGAAACTTATCTTATTTTCTAGGAATGTAGATTGTGTATACTCAACATGGAGTATATGTTTCACAAGAGAGATACTTGAAGAATCTTCTAGTCAAATTTAACATGGAAGATTGCAGGACCTCAACTACACCATTGGAGGTAAATCATAAATTAAGCAGGTATGGAGGTGAAGAGTTCAATGACTTGAAGAAATATCAGAGTTTGGTAGGTAGTCTAATCTATGCTACCTTAACAAGGCCAGATCTATCATATGCAGTAGGTGTGTTGTCACAATTCATGCACTGTCCAAAGAAGACTCATTGGATTGCAGCTCAAAGGGTACTCAGATATATCAAAGGAACCCTAAGTGAAGGTTTGTATTATGGTTTCACTTCTGACACAAGAATCAAAGTATTTAGTGATGCAGATTGGGCAGGTGATTCAGATGATAGAAGGTCTACTCATGGGTATCTCTGTTATGTTGGAGATAAGCTAGTTTCTTGGTGTTCAAAGAAGCAACATACAGTTGCTTTATCATCCACAGAAGCTGAGTATAAGGGAATGGTAGAAGCTGCAAAGGAAGTGATATGGTTGAAGAACTTGATGAAAAGTTTTGAGTTTGATCATAGTACTCCAATAATTTTTGGAGACAATATGAGTTCTTTGTATTTGGCAGCTAACCCTGTTTTTCATGCCAGGACTAAGCATATAGAGATTCAGTATCATTTCTTGAGGGAAAAGGTACTAGATAAAGAGATTGAAGTGATGTACACTCCAACAAAAGAACAAGTGGCAGATATGATGACAAAGAGTCTGGATGGACCTAAGTTACAAAGGTTCAAAGACATGGCAAGTATAAAGAAGACAGAGAAAACCTCAATTGATGATTGAGGGGGAGCTGTTGGTGCAGAACAATCACCAATTGAAGGCTTGGAAGATCAAATGATGAAGGAAGAATCAATTCCTAAAGTGTGGAAGAAGATTACATTCAGAGGACAAGAGAAGTGTACACATATGTACATTAGTATAGTCATAGATGACTTAGATCTTTTGTTTAGTAAGAATCATGTACAAATTATCTATAAATACCTTGAGAAAAGTCGGGGCATGTATGAGAGCATATGTGACAATAGTTAGAAGTCAAGAATGAGGGAGATAGAAGTCATGAGATAGAGGAAAAGTTAGTTGAGTTAGCTCTCATCACTCAGTTGTAATTCTTCTGAGTAAATGAAAATTTTTGCGCCCGATGTTTCTGCGTGTTCTCCTTCTACAGTAGATCAATTGTGAAATGTTTTTGTACAAGTCTAAGTTGAGAGTTGCTTGACCTCTGTGCAAAGTTTTAGCTTCCAATTGTAATCAGGCTGAGTGAATTAAGTGTAGGAACATTCATATGTGAAGTATGTTCACTGTTTCCTAAAACAGGCGCAGATTTCGAAGTTAATGTTTTGATCATTTCTCCTAGCACAGTTTAAAGTTTTGCATGAGTGAGGGCTTAATCTTTAAGTTGGAAGATAAGCTACTCATGTCTAGAAGCATTTTGTAAAACGGGTTCTATTCAAGGAGAACCAAGTCTTAAAAGTTACAGGTGTAAAGTCGACTGTTCTAGATGACAGTTTCTGACATAGGTAACTTGAGAAGTTGATTTCTCAAGTTATACTTAATCTTTCGAAGAGATTCAACTTGGAGTAGATGCGCAATCTCTAGGAGATACTTCATACAAAGTTTCATCAAAAACTTTGTACGTTTGATAAGTCAATGTGGAGAAATAGTGCAATAGATTTTTCTGTGTTTCATCTTCTTCACAGATTTGTTAATCTTTTGATAATTAGCAATTGATCCTCTAAATTAGTGGAGTGTTTGACTTACTCTTGGTATAGAGGTGCTCTAATCACAAGAGTAAGTTGTTCTTTTGGAGATTAACATTCTCCATCACAGAATGTGACATTAGATGTAATAATACTATTATGAGATACTAATAACAATTCTAGCAATCATATCATCAACATCATTATATTTTCTTATTTTTTTTTATTATTATTATGAGTAAGTAATAAATCATCTAGGTCTAATAATTTGGCCATTCAAGTACTTGATCCTGAACACAGAATACACATCACCAAACCCGATCCAAAAATCCCATGCAAGGCTAGGCCAGTCATGTTGCTGCAGAATGTGACATTAGATATAATAATACTATTATGAGATACTAATAACGATTCTAGCAATCATATCATCAACATCATTATATTTTCTTTTTTTTTATTATTATTTATTATATTTTCTTTTTTTTATTATTATTATGTTTATTATTATCATTATTTATATCATTGTTATCATCATTATCATTATTACTGTCATTCTTATTATTATTACAAGAATTGTGTTGCATTTGTCGCATACATGAAATACAAGAGCAAATGTGCATCCAGCATTTACCTAGAACCAAGAAAAACATGGCAATGCCTGCAGGGTTGGACCCCAAAAACATCCATGCCACAAACCATCTACATGAAAACATTTCTGGCCCATCCACCATTTTGATCTCCTTGTATATCTAGATGATCAACTAACATTGCAGACTCAACAACCACATAATAGTTTCAATATAGCCACTATTTTAATTATCAAACATGTCTAAATGATCAAATAACAATACAAACTGAAAAACACAAAGCTAAATAACCATATAAGTTTGTGATGCTAACCTCTGAATTGTCTTCCACAATATTTATAGCTATACTCATATGGTTCATGGACATTTGAGCTTAAGTGTTGATTTAAACTTCTCAATTGCTCAAATTCTCCACCACAAATGACATTCATAATATCTACCATTAAATGAGGCTTCAGTTGCATATGTCCTGGATTGGTTTCCATGTACGCAAATATCCCTATAGATCATGCCAAAAACATCACATATTAACATCAAAAATAGCTCCATCCATCCAAAAAGTAACAAAACTGACATAATCAACTACCTCCAACCCAATCTTGGTATAGTAAACATGTTTGGACATCTTGACTTCTCTTCAAACTCACAAACACGACACGCTATCTATTTGTTGGTTAAATTGTAACATCTACCTACTTCGACCTGCATTGTAATCATATGTGAATCTATACATTTATCATCATCTACTTCTCTGTTTTGTTCTCTACTATACTCACTCAGAGTAGTAACTTCAGAAGGTCATATCTCGAGTTTTACTGAATCTCTTTCAGTGTTTTAAAATGCGTTGGATAGCTCTCACTTTCTAGTTTCTACCATTAAATTTTCAAGGTCATTGGATTAATACTTTTGGAGATATCTGCATTTTACTGCTTACTGGTCTATCTCTGCAGTGCCCCGAGAATTGTGGGAAGGTTCCAGAAATTGTTGAAACTTGTTCTCAGTGCTCAGTCCATAATTTGAAGTGTTTTAACTTGGATTGGGAAGCTTGTAAGTCTATTTGCTATGCCCAAAAGGAAATTTTCTAATTCCTACCAGCTTGAGAGCACTGTTCATTTTTTCCAGCAGGTGTATGTCCAAACATAGCAAGTTTTGGGAGCTAGTCATTTCGCAACTAGTCTGTCTTGACTTAAACTTTTGGGATACATGTTCCAAAGTACTTGGCTGATATTTTGGTGGATTTAGGAAGCTCAAAGGGTCTAGTAATCAACTCTGAAGTCTCAGTTGGCTGGTGTGAAGCTGGTTGTAGCGGCACCTACTCATCTTTGGATTGCATCCACCATCTCTCTTCACAGTGGTATCAGAGCATAGTCAAGCAACATGGGAGATGGATTTCCATCAACAATTGACAAATTGGATCGGAAAAACTACCCGGCATGGTCTCTAAGGATGGAGGCTTACCTTCAAGGGAGGAATCTATATGGATTCATATTCGGAGATGAAGCAATGCCAACCATGAGGAACAAAGGGCAACCATCACATGAAGAACTGGAAGGACTTTCGAATTGGTGTTCGAAAGATGCACTCGCAAGGTCCTATATTCTAAACTCAATCTCTGATTTTCTTTTACCTCATGTCAAGGGATGCAAGACATCAAGAGAAACCTGGAATGCACTTGCTTCTTTCTTCTCTTCCAACACTCGAGCAAGGAAGAACCAATTGTGGATGGAGTTCACAACAATGAAGAAAAGCCTGAAGCAAAATGTGACTGATTATGTCACAAAGATGAAGGAGATTTCTGACCAACTTGGAAGCATTGGAGAGGTAATTGAAGAGGAGCAAATCATAAGACAAATCATGAATGGAATCAAAGCAGACGACAAGTGGGAGTCATTCACAACAACCATGGATTTATACATGGATATGCGTGTACCCGACCTCAACACACTTATGGGCCAACTCTTCACTCATGAAGCAAAGATTAGCAAAGGTGGTGAGTCCTCAAGAGGTAATCAAACTTCTGCCTTATATTCTGATAAAGCTAAGGTCAAGGACAAGTCAAAGAATAGGAAGAATGAAGATGAAGGAAGCTCTTTCCAAGCAAACTTTGCAGGTAGAGGAAGAGCTAGAGGAAGAGGTAGAGGTGGAAAGCAAGGCAGGGGGAGATTCCAATCATCTCAACCTTGCAACATATGTGGCTTATCTAACCATACTACTGAAGAATGTTTCAAGAACCCGAGGAACTCAAGAGGAAGACGATTCAATAGAGGTGGCTATGGATCAAATAGAGGTAGATACAATGGAGGCTACAACAACAACAACTACTACAACAACAATTACAACAACAACAACAACTATCAAAGTGGCCATAGAGGAAGAAGAGATTACAATAACTATGCAGAGGACCAAAGTCAAGAAGATTCATTATTGATCTATCAGCGAAGAAGGGTAAGGATGATGATCACATATTTTACATTGATTCGGGATGCTCGAACCATGTAGCAGGAAATGTGGCTTTACTTTTTGATTTGGAAGATCCTCATAACAAGCATGAAGTGCAGACAGGAGATGATACAAAGCACTCAGTCGAGAAGATAGGTAATGTGAAGACATCAGATGGGAATATGAACCTCTTAAGCAAAGTCTTGTATGTCCCTACAATTACCAAAAATTTAATAAGTGTTGGACAGATTGTTGAAAAAGGATTGAAGGTTAGATTCAATCGATTTGGAGCATATGTTGAAGACCCAAGGCAAGGCTTTCGAAGGGTTGCCAAAGGAGAAAAGACAGGAAGGCTTTTCACTTTTGAAGTGGAAGATACAAAGAACATAGCTTTGTTTAGCTATGGATCTCAAACTCTTACAGAGTTGGAGATATGGCACAAAAGGCTTGCTCACATTGGTGAGAGGACACTCAAACAGATTTGCAGGGACCAAAGTGTACTTGGTTTGCCTAATATCACAAGGCAACACATGATTTATAAGTGTGAAGCTTGTCAACTCGGCAAGGCTCATAGACAACCTTTCAATAAGAAAGGATATATGTATCAAAATCCTTTGGATCTAGTGCACACAGATGTGTGGGGTCCAAGTAAGGAGCCATCTATATCAGGCTCAAGATATTATGTGTCTTTCATAGACGATTGTAGCAGGTGGACCATTCTGTTTTTCATGAAGCACAAGGATGAAATGTTTAATTGCTTTAAGAAGTATATTGCTCTTGTTGAAAATCAAACAGGTAGGACTTTGAAAAGACTCAGATCAGATGGTGGAGGAGAATACTTCTCTTCTGAATTTGATGCCTTCTTGCATGAAAGAGGCATTAAAAGGGAAGTCACTACAAGGTATACACCCGAACTCAATGGTGTAGCAGAGAGGAGGAACAGAGCTATTGTCGAAGCTGCAAGGTCCATGCTCAATGAAAAGGGATTGCCAAACTACCTATGGGCAGAGGCTATGTCGACAGCCACATATCTCATAAATAGACTTCCATCTAAGTCACTAGATGGAACCACTCCATATGAAGTGTGGAATGGAAGAAGACCTAGTCTAGAGCATTGCAAAATCTTTGGATGCTTAGCCTATGCTCACATTCCTTCTCAAGTAAGAGGGAAATTGGATCCCAACGCAGAGAGGTGCATATTTATTGGTTATGATCAAAACCAAAAAGGATATAGATTGTACAATCCAATCAATAAAGGTTTTTTGTGAGTAGAGATGTAATTTTTGATGAAAACAAATCATGGTTTGATGATGACAGGAAAGTGAAGCTGCCATATGACTTGGATGAAGATTTTCCATCACTTCAACCAAAGGAGCCAAAGCAGATTGAAGAAAGTGATTCGGAGATTGACCTAGAAGACTTGGAAAGACTAAAGCTATGGAAGAACAAAGGTAAAGCAAAGATGCAGGATGCTACATATGGACCCGAGAGCTCACATCAACCACTTAGAAGGTCTTCGAGGGAGAAGAAGAAACCAGAGAGGTTTGGTTATGATACTTCTTTGGTCACAAAGCACTCAATCTACATTGCAAAAGATTCAACCAATGAAGAGCCTACCACATTCGAAGAAGCACAAAGCAAGAAAGCTTGGAGAGATGCAATGGATGAAGAAATGGAAGCCTTGAAGGAGAATGACACTTGGGAGCTTGTACCTAACAAGCCATCTATGAAGATAATCGGATCTTGATGGATATACAAAATCAAGAGGAATCCAGATGGAAGTATAAATAGACACAAAGCAAGGTTAGTTGCTAAAGGGTTTGCTCAAACCCATGGTATTGATTATGAGGAGACTTTCTCTCCTGTTGCAAAAATGCCTACAATTAGGGTTCTCATTAGTCTTTCTGCATCTAGAAATTGGAATCTTTATCAACTTGATGTAAAGAATGCTTTCTTGAATGGATGGATTTCTGAGGAAGTGTATATGGCACAACCTCCTGGATATGAGGATGCACATCATCCTAACTATGTATGCAAACTAAAGAAAGCTTTGTATGGATTGAAGCAAGCTCCAAGAGCTTGGAATTTCAGATTGGTGACTTATTTGCAGGACCAAGGATTCAAAGCTAGCAAGGTGGATACCTCTTTGTTCATAAAGAGGAATGGATCTGAAGTGATCTATTTATGTGTGTATGTTGATGATATTATTATCACAGGCAATGATCTTGAAGGAATCAAACAGGTAAAGAGTCAAATGAAGGAGGAGTTCAAAATAAGTGACCTCGGACCACTCACTTATTTTCTTGGATTGGAGTTGATCTACACAGATTCAGGTATATACATCACACAAAGGAAGTATGTCCATGACATGCTCGTCAAGCTCAAGATGGAAAATACCAAGTGTGCAGGTACACCTATGGAGCAAAATCATAAGCTTAGTGCTTATGAAGGAGAGCCAATTGAAGACATCACAAGCTATCAAAGCTTGGTTGGAAGTTTGAACTATGCAACACTCACAAGGGTGGATATATGCTATAGTGTTAGCATATTGAGCCAGTTTATGCATAAGCCGAGAAGACCACATATGGAAGCGGCCAAGCGAGTCCTCAAGTACCTAAAGGGGACCATGAATGAAGGTTTGTTCTATTCATATACTTCAGATATTGAGCTAAAGGTCTACTCAGATGCAGATTGGGCCGGATCTAAAGATGATAGAAGAAGCACATCAGGGTATATATCATTTGCAGGTTCAAAAATCATTTCTTGGTCATCGAAGAAGCAACCAACCGTGGCGTTATCTTCTATCGAAGCTGAATATAGAGGTTTGGCTAATGCAACTGAAGAAATCATGTGGTTAAAGTCTTTGTAGATCTTGGACTTCATTCTTCAACACCTCACATTTTTGGTGACAACACAAGCTCACTACATCTAGCAGCTAATCCGGTATACCATGCTAGAACCAAGCATATTGAAGTCCACTACCATTACGTAAGGGAGAAGCTAATGAGCAAGGATATTCAACTATCCTATGTCTCTACAGATATGCAATGTGCCGACATGTTGACTAAAGCTCTTGATGGTACAAAATTAAGTAGATTCAAGTTGATGATTGGCTTGCAGGAAATCAAGGACAATTGAAGACTTATTTGAAGGCCAAGCATGTTAGGCTTGAGGGGGAGCTTTTGGTGCATTTTACCCAAGCCTACATGCTTGATATATTTGATATTATCCTCATTTGTAAGTCACATGAGTAGTCATGTGAACACCTCTTGTAAAAGAGTACATTTTATCTCTTGTAAATGGAAAAAGAAAAAAGAAAAAGGATGGCTTACCTCATCCATGACGTAAAAGCAAATTCGTGGCTCCAACTACCAAAATCAAAAATTTTTGAGCTGAGGGAATCTCTCCTAACTTTGGGGATCACTTTTAGGTGGAGCCATTCGAATTCGAATTCAAAACTCCCTCCAAGAATAGCTATAAAAGGAGCAAGAAGGAAGAGGCGATAAGCAAGCCTTGTACGTGACCACTTCATGTCATTTTGTAGAGATTGAAGAGCTTACTCCATAACTCTATCATTCTACTCCCATTGTGCAAAGATTCATTGCCAATGTGGTTGTAATCATATGTGAATCTATACATTTATCATCATCTACTTCTCTGTTTTGTTCTCTGCTATACTCACTTAGAGCAGTAACTTCAGAAGGTCATATCTCGAGTTTTACTGAACCTCTTTCAGTGTTTTAAAATGCGTTGAATAGCTCCCACTGTCTAGTTTCTTTCTATAAATTTTCAAGGTCATTGAATTAATACGTTTGGAGATATCTGCATTTTACTGCTTACTGGTCTATCTCTACAGTTCCCCGAGAATTGTGGGAAGGTTCCAGAAATTGTTGAAACTTGTTCTCAGTGCTCGGTCCATCATTTGAAGTGTTTCAACTTGGATTGGGAAGCTTGCTAAGTCTTTTTGCTATGCCCAAAAGGAAATTTTCTAATTCCTACCAGGTTGAGAGCACTGTTCATTTTTTCCAGCAGGTGTATGTCCAAAAATAGCAAGTTTTGGGAGCTAGTCATTTCGCAAATAGTCTGTCTTGACTTAAACTTTTGGGATACATGTTCCAAAGTACTTGGCTGATATTTTGGTGGATTTAGGAAGCTCAAAGGGTCTAGTAATCAACTCTGAAGTCTCAATTGGCTGGTGTGAAGCTGGTTGTAGCGGCACCTACTCATCTTTGGATTGCATCCACCATCTCTCTTCACATCAAGGACCCGCCTCCTTTTTGGAAAAGACCCACCCCAGATTGAAGGGTTAAGATGGTCCAATGATAATGAATTGGAGAAAAGTTTGAGGATCATTAAGCACACTAACTCGCATATCTCCCTTAAAGGGAGATGGTATCAGAATTGGTCTAGCATTAGATGGTAACTTGTGTCTAGGGACCTGTGGAATCTGATCATTGAGAACAAAAAATCAATACTTTTGTGGAAAATCCTCCACTATGGAATCTGTACCAATGCCAAAGCAAATAAAATCTTTGGGAATCGGCACTCGTATAAGCATTGTTGACACGGCAGAGAGGACCTTAGCCATCTCTTCTTCTTGTGTCCTAGAAGCTTCTGGATCTAACAATCTTTCACCAGGATTTTGACCTTTCAAAGGCAAATCAACTAGAAGCAAGCACTACTTGGAGAGACAATTGGCTGCTCTTCTACATTATGGAACACCATCAAAGGGGGAGCACTCTCAAAGATATGGAAAGGATGCTGCACATTCAACTTTGATGCCCATCCAAAAGAGTGATCAATTGAAAAATCTCTCAACTTATTAGGTAGAAGAATATGTAATTGTAAAAAATCCCTTCCTTTTAGAAACCATAGGATGTATATCTTAGAAAACGACAAGTGGGTCACTCATGGGGGTGATGAATGAAGTATTTCAATGGTGATGCACCACAGTGGACTCTCTTTCTAGAGAGCTCCATGATGATACCCGCGAAGTAGAAAATCAAGTGGGTCACTCATGGGGGTGATGAATGAAGTATTTCAATGGTGATGCACCATAGTGGAATCTCTTTCTAGAGAGCTCCATGATGATACCCGCGAAGTAGAAAATCAAGCTCCATATGCCACACACACTACTCTGCATAAAAGTTATTAAATAACACATGCAAAACTTATTGACAACCATTTGGTCTTTCACATGGACACTAACGGTAACAATCTGCCACTAAAGGCCAATATGCCCGAAGTGGCTATGAAAGAAAAATAAAGAATGATAAAGACTACATGAGCATAGGTATACAAACTATACCTCCCACCGGATGAGCATGTTACATAGTATACAAGTAATTGTGTAAGATCATGAATCAAGTAACCCCCATCAAGTGAAAACAGTGTCGAAAGCTATCCTGTAGAGCTTTAGATAAAGCATCTGCAACATTATCTCGAGTATGAACCTTCTCAAGAATAATGTGATCAGTGGCTAAGCAATCTCTAATGTAGTGATACCTCACCTGATCAATGTGCTTGTTCTTTATATGATAGACGAGATTCTTAGCCAAAGCAATGGCACTCTGATTATCACTGAGCAAATGAGGTACATGTTGAGATAGACCCATACATAAGCAAGACAAAAAAGCCACAATGCTTCCTTACATGCCTCACTTGATGCAACATACTCTGCTTTTGTAGTGGAAATAGTTGTACATTCTTGAAGACGAGATCTCCAAGAGATAGCACCTTCAACAAAATGAAAATTGTACCTTGATATAGACTTTTGTTTGTCTAGACAACTAGCATAATCATAATTTGTGTAACCAATAATGGATGCTTTCCATCTACCCAAGCATAGACACTTGTCCTTAGTGCCACTCAGATATCTCAAAATCATCTTGTTCATAGTTACCCTAGCATACATGAGATTACCAACAATAGACTGATAAAGAATTTTGGTCATGAATTCCTTTTCCTCATTTCATTTGGGGCAATCATCCTTGCTCAATTTCACATATGTGGATAAAGGTGTATTCAATGCCTTTCCACCTTGCATGTTGAACCTGTGGAGTACTTTGGATATGTACTCACTTTGAGACAAGTATATGCATCTTTTACTCTTATCATGAGTAATGTGCATGCCAAGAATATGTTTGGCATCCCCCAAAACCTTCATATCAAATGTCTCACTCAACTTCTTTTTGAAAATTAATAAGTCATAAGAGGACTTCCCAGCAATCAACATATCATCGACATAAAGTATCAATCATATCAAGTTGCCATCGGAGCATCTCTTTGTGTAGAGACCATGATCCTCATTGCTTTGACAATAGCCTTGAGACTTCATAAAAGCATCAAAATTTTGATGCCATTGTCTAGGAGACTATTTAAGTCCATATAAGCTCTTGTTTAGCTTACAAACTAGAATTTCTCTACCAATAACTAGATAACCCTCTGGTTGTTCCATAGAGATCTTGTCTATAAGATCTCCATTCAAGAAACTAGTTTTCACATGCATTTGGACTACCTCTAAGTCCTCCATTGCAATGAATCCAAGAAACATTCATCGCATAGTCATTTTGACCACTGGAGAGAAGGATTCCTTGAAATCAATACCATGTTGTTGATTAAAACCCTTTGCAACAAGTCATGCTTTATAATTTGGAGAAGCACTATCTGATGTGAAGTTCAGCATATATACTCATTTACATGGTAAAGCTATCCTTCCCTTTGGCAAAGGTACTAAATCCCAAGTACCATTCTTGTGAATAGAATCCAACTCATTCTTCATGGTAGGCTCCCACTTGACATGATTCTTTGTCTACATAGCCTCTTTGTAGCAATAAGCCTCATGAGCATATGTTAGCATAATAGAATCCAAACTTGGAACATACCTATTAGGTGGATGGGAGACACATGCAGAGTGTCTTGATGGTTTTTGAATAAGAATATTTGCAAATTGATGTGATCAGACATTCTCTTGAACATCCCCACGTGTAGTAAATTTATGCATGCTAACTAGAGGACTACTATCCTCAAACACCACTCAGCAGCCATGTGTGGGAAAAAAAATCAGCCATAAGGGCCTCAATAGGCACAGTAATCTCAAGTTTCAACATATCTGTAGCATCAAAAATAGCATTGATTTCTTCAATCTTTGTAGTTAAAGTAGATGGTGTAGGTAGTTGTTTAACATGCACATCAATGTTATGTCCTTTACCTTTAGCATTCTTTAATGCATAGCAATTTTTCTTCAAGTGTCCTTTCTTATGAAAATAATGGATTTCAATATCCCTCTTCCTTGATTTACTTCTACTCTTATTCCATTGACCATTCTTTTCCTTGTTCTTGCTCCTTTCACATTACTTATTCTTTCATTGGTAAGAATCACGAACATTAAATGCATCTCCACTCTAAGTGCCAACCATAGATTTCCTATGAATTTCCTCACTCAAGAGTGCTCCACATATGTCACCATAGACCAATTTACCACTAGGTGCACTATTGCTAATAGCTATACAAAATGTATCCCATGATGATGATAAGGTGCATAGCAACAAGACTACTTTAATTTCATTATCCATCTCCATTTTTTGAGATTTTAAATGAGAGATTATAGCGTCAAACCCATTTGGATGAGCAGTAACACTATCTATGTCCTTCATTTGAAGGTCATATAATTTTCTCATCATATACACTGTTTTATGTTGTTTCTTTTTCATATGTGTTGCATAACTTCTTGCAAATCTCCTCTACACTTTCACAGCCCAATTTTGTTATGTAAACATTATTTAATAGGTGTAATGGAATGGTAAACCTAGCCATTTCATCCAACTCATCGGAATCATCTTCGTCCATGTCAGCAAGCTTCTTTGAGATTCCATTTACTGACTTCCATTGCCTCCTCTCAATCAGCACATCTTTAATCTGACCCTTCCATAGAGCAAAGTTTGTGCCATGAAATTTTTGGATCTCAAAATGGTCTTTGCCTTGTAAGTTCTAGCTCCTCCTCAGAATACTAGCACTAGACCTTGATTCATGGGATGCGTCGGAGATCTTTGATGCCATGATGATTGGGAAGTGACTAGAATGATAATGGATCTAGAATAGTCCAAACGCCACTAAGTCTCAAAAGAAAATGGCCAAGTGTCAATTTCTCAAAAAAACTCAATAGAGTCTCCCCAAAAAATGGATTAATGAATAGCAATGATCAACCAAAAGGATTATGTGAGAATATATGTGCTCACATGAATAGGCATGTCAAGGAGTAAAATTGAGCACTATATAGTTGAAAAAACTAAAATCTAGAAAAGTTTTGCCATAATTATTGACATGTGAACCTGCATGGTGAATCACTGACTCCACTGCATATAACCACTTAACTGAAAGAAGCCAACTAGGCTTACCAAGCACCTATGAACAACTATCATACATCTCCTATGGCAAGGCTGGGTAAGTCTTGTTGATATATTTAGGTAGTGATGTGTGTGAACACACTAGGACCGTCGGGGCACTTTTTTCCCTCTTTAGCAAGTTTTTTCCCCTGGCTTGTATATACACCTATTGCCCTAATGGGCTACTTATCTTTTTGTACATTCTCTAGTAATACATTCAGTATTGTGTGTTGAGCTCCAAGCTTCTTCTTCTTCCTTGTGTTGTTCACGTGCTTCCGCAGACGTCTAACTCCAACAATTGGTATCAGAGCAGGTCGTCACTTCATCTAGGGCACTGTGGACACTCCTCCGTTTGCAGTCTTAGATTCGCACGAAATTTTGTGAGCATACTTAGGGATCAAAACAGCTTCGTTCTGTGGTGCCAAAATCGTGATCTGAGCTTGTTCAGGCCTCCGAACGCACTATCATAGTGCTTGTGTAGGCTATTTCGTCTTTTTGTGCCAAAGGTATATATCAGTTTTTGTTCGCCAGTTAAGCGTCTCAAAGTCTGCTACATGTCTAGTGGAATTCGTCTGGGTAGTTCCTGTTCAACTTTTTGAGATACAATCAATTTTCTGCATCAAGGTATTTTAGTCACCGGCCATGGCTAAAAGTAGTGATGTATTCCATATGTTGGCTGTTGAGGATAAGTTGGATGGTACCAACTACCCGTTATGGGCTTATATGATGCCACATGTGTTGGTTGCAAAAGGACTGTGGAACATTGTGCAGGGTGTCAAAAAATGTCCTATGACACCTGCAACTATTACAATTGCAGGTACTGAAGCTGATGCAAAAGGTGTCGAAGATGATGATATTATGAAGTTTCTTGTTCGTGCTGCGGTTTTTGCTACACCTACTACAGAGCAGATTTGCTGGGATGGCAAAGATTCCCAAGCACATGCATTGATAGCTTTGTCTGTCAAACGTGCCATTATTCCTCACATTCGCTCTTGCAGAATAGGTAAGGATGCTTGGGATACACTTACCACATTGTACCAAGCTAGGAATGAGGCTCGTGTTGCTTACCTCCGAAAACAGTTAGAGAGTGAGCACATGAATGAAGGTGATTCTATGGACACTTTCCTAACGAAGATCAAAGACTTGAAGGAACAATTGATTTCTGTTGATGAGGTTATACCAGATAGCTCACTTGTGCAGACCGTTCTGAATGGTCTTCCTGATTCATATCAGAGTTTTGCGTCTACTCTTCGGTTGATGATGAAAGGCAATCCAAATGCCTTATCATTTGAGGAGTCAGTCTCTGTTCTGTTGCAGGAAGATCAGTCCAGGCGGAACAGGTCCATTATGCGAGTTGCAGATCAAGCTTTCTTGGCTAGTCAGAAGGGCAAAGGAAAATGGAGCTCTTCAACTAGTAAGCAGAAATCTGCTAATTCTCCACATTCAAAGAAGGAAGATAAAGATGAGAACAAATCAGAAAAGCAGAAATTGTTTTGTAAGTATTGTAAAGAGAATGATCATATCATAAAGAACTGTCCAAAAATGGCTGCAAAAGAGGCAAAGAAGAAAGAGGCTGGAATGGTTGTTGCAGAAGCCTCTACACCAACAACGGAGTCTGCTAAACTTGTGTAGGAAGAAGAATGGGCGTTTACTACTGTTTGCAGTTTTGACCCATCTTCTCATGAGCAATGCATGTCTGCAGTAGACTCAGATGTTTGGTACTTTGACAGTGGGGCGACCAAACATATTACCTCGTAGCGTAGTTTCTTCTCTTCACTCAAGCTTGCCCCTACAGCGAATACTGTTACATGCGCCAACAACTCCTCTTATCCTGTTATGGGAGTTCGTAAGATCATTTTGACTACTGCTGATGGTAATTCTTTCACTTTGTCAGATGCTTTATTTGTGCCAGGGATCAAAAAGAACCTTTTATCAATTTCTGCGTTAGCCAAGATTGGCTTGGTTGTGAAATTTGTTGATGACAGGTGTACAATAGATGATCTGTCAAATGGCGATGTGATTATTGCTTCTGGCATTTTATGTCATGGGCTGTATAAGCTCATAGACTATGAAAGATCTGTAAATGATTTTGCATGTGCAGTAAATGATTCTCAGGCTATGTCAGATGCAAAGCTTTGGCATGCACGTTTTGGTCATCTGAATTTTGCTAGTTTGCTACGCCTGCAAAAATCTGAAATGGTGTCCTCTTTGCCCAAACTTGAGGCACCTCAAAAACATGTTTGTGAAGGTTGTATTTTGGGCAAAATGCAGTGTTCCTCATTTCCAAAAGATGGTTTAGTTCGGGCTACTCAGAAATTGTAGCTTGTACATAGTGATGTCTGTGGTCCTATGCAAACACATTCTTTTGGGTATTATCTTTACTTCGTGACTTTCATTGATGATTTTTCTAGGCATGCATGGGTATATCTATTGAAGGCAAAGTCCGAAGGACTTCAAACAGTTTTTGGTTTTGGCTGAAAATCTGTCAGCATGTAAAATGGGCACCCTCCGTTCAGATCGAGGGGGGGAATATATGTCTTCTGATTTTAATGCATTTTTGGCTTAACGTGGGATAAAACACCAGTGTACAATGCCTTATACACCTCAACAGTATGGAGTTGCTGAACGAAAGAACAGGTCACTCATGGAGATGGCGAGGTGTATGGTCAAGAGTAAGGCTTTACCACATAGTTTCTGGCTTGAGGCTGTCATGTGTGCAACATATGTACTGAACAGGTGTCCCACTAAAGCGCTGCAGTCTATCACTCTGTATGAGGCTTGGCATCATCGCAAGCCATCTGTTGCTCATCTACGTGTTTTTGGTTGTTAGGCATATGCATTAGTGCCTAAACAACATCGCAGAAAATTGGATGATAAAGTAGTAAAATGTATCTTTGTTGGGTACAGTTCTGAAAGTAAAGGCTATCATCTGTATCGCAATCTGGTTAGCCGTGATGTTGTTTTTATGGAAGATGCTATTCAGCCATTGCTTTCATGTACTAAGGAGACATCTGTTAGCTCCAAAGACATGTATGATACTTTGCTGCCTCTTTTTACAGGTGGACAGTCTAGTGTTGGGCCCAATGAGGCAACTTCTCAGCCTTTGCAGGTTTCATGTGATGATGCAGAACATTCCATTTCTGATGCAAACTTACATGATGCACTAGTTGATGAGAGAGTTGATATTGAGCAGGCAGAAACTATGCCAAAATGGCTGGTACAAACTTTGCGTGATAGCAAATTAGATGCACCTCTATCATATCATACTCGTTCAGGCTCTCACAATGTCTCTTTTGCATCAGATTGCTATGCTATGGCTGCATCTAGTCTATGTGATGAGAATGAGCCTGTTTCGTTTGATGAAGTACAAAATTCAGAAAATTGGATGGCTGCTATGCAATTTTTAGATGTTATAATGAAGAATGGTACTTGGTCTTTATGTGACTTGCTTCTAGGCAAGAAGGCCATTGGCACTAAGTGGGTATACAAGCTGAAGCATAAACCGGATGGTACAGTTGACAGGTATAAGGCTAGGCTTATTGCAAAGGGTTATGCACAAGAAAGAGGCATTGATTTTGATGAGACCTTTGCACCTACATGCCGTATGACTACTATTCAGAGCATATGTGCACTTGCAGCTCATCATGGTTGGAATGTCCATCAGTTGGACATTAAAACAACATTTCTGAATGGTGACATGCATGAAGAAGTGTATGTTTTCCAGCCTCGTGGCTTTGTGCAGAAAGGGCATGAAAACTAGGTGTGCAGGTTAAAGAAGGCATTATATGGTTTAAAGCAAGCACCACGTGCTTGGTATGAGAAGATACATGCCTATCTGATTGCACATGGTTTTGAGAACAGTCCAACTGAAAGCACCTTATATGTTAAGCGTGCTAATGATGTGTGTCTGATCATTGTTGTCTATGTTGATGACATGTTGCTCACTGGTCCTATTGAGAAGCACGTTGCTAATTTTAAGGCTGATTTTCATGCCTCATTTGAGATGTCTGATTTCGGGCATTTGCATCACTATTTGGGCATTCAGTTATGTAAATTGATGATGGAATGGATTTGTGTCACACGAAATATATTGACACATTATTACAGCGTTTTGGCCTTGAAGACTGTAAGCCTATTGATACTCCTATGGAGACAGGTTTACGATTGAGTCTTGATGATGCTAGAGATGCATTTGATGTTGTTCTCTATCAACAAGCTGTTGGATGCTTGATTTACTTATGCATTACTCAGCCAGACATTTAGTTTGCTGTCTCACAAATGAGTAGGTTTATGCATTGCCCAGGAGTCAAGCATTGGCAGCGCATTAGCAGTTGCGAGGAACCTTGTGTTCCATGCTCGCACTAAGCACATTGAGGTGCATTATCACTATGTCAGGGAGAGGTTGTCTACTGGGGAGATTAGCTTGGCATATGTGCCCATGCAAGAGAACATTGCAGACCTTTTCACGAAGGCTCTGCCTAAGGAGAAGTTTGAAGCTTTCCGCAAAGCTTTGGGCTTACTTCCTTTTGTGGAGTGATTTCCACATAGCTTGGCACTTCCTTATACATGAGTGCCAGCTCCTTGTTCATCGCATCACTCCCAGGGGGGATTTTTTGATATATTTAGGTAGTGATGTGTGTGAACTCACTAGGACCACCGGGGCACTTTTTTTCCCTCTTTAGGAGTTTTTTTTTTCCGGCTTGTATATACGCCTATTGCCCTAATGCGCTACTTATCTTTTTGTACATTCTCTAGTAATACATTCAGTATTGTGTGTTGAGCTCCAAGCTTCTCCTTCTTCCTTGTGCTGTTCACGTGCTTCCGCAGATGTCTAACTCCAACAAGTCTTCCACCTGCATCACTAAAGAGACCCCGGCATTTGGGTGTTTCCTAGTTAAGAAAACCTCACCACGACCCTCTTTATCAACATCAAAGGCTTCATGAAAATACATAACTGCTACATCCATGGCCACATGGATGTACATAAGCAATATCCACAAAAGCATACATAGTGTGTATGACCTCAATATATGTAGTAAAATGGCACTAAAAGGCTGAATTCACAACCCAAGCATTGGCCAATTCCACCTATAAGTATTTTTGAACTCTCTCAAGAGCCAGATCCTCGAAGTAGTAAAGAGTGTTTTTGTTGCAGCTCGATCATGTGGGCTTCTAGTTTGTTCCTCATATGAGGTTGTTGGATTGAGTGGTGGTTCTCCAACAAAGTCATTTGCTGATGCTTTGAAGTCTTCTTCTCAATAACAATGGAAATCAAGGTTATATTGGTCCCTTCTCATATGTACATGTTGATAAAGGCAAGCAAAAAATGTCTGAGCAAGGTAGTGCCCATGAATTACTAGTAGATTATGAAATGGGGAAAATGAAGAGTCAACTTTGGTGATAGACAGTAATTCTTTTATGAGTTGGCAAACCTAATCGACAGATAAGGTGGTCATTGGCCTTTGTCATAGTCCAAGACCAACCTTAGAAACCTTAAGACAATGGGTGAAAGCCAAATGGGAGAGTAAATGCCTCTTTGTGAGACATATATAATACCTAGCCCAATAACTACCTCCTTTTTTATTTTAAAGATTTTATCAGTGCTTTAAAAGTCATCAGTGAAGGACAATACTCATTAAATTCACTCCCATAACATTTTTTTAAAGTAGTTTGAGGGGACCTAAGCCCACTAAGGTTCTTGTGAGAGTGGAATTTTTGGATCTTCCAGTTGATTTTTACCCTTGGATTGATAACGTATGTGGTCTAATTGGTAAAGTGTTGGGACATAGGAACATAGGTAATATTAATCCTAAAAGGGATCGTCAAGTCATGGTGGAGACTGATATAGCTAAGCCTATAAAAACCTATTTTCAAAGGACTCATATGGGAATTTTTTGCATGAACAAAAGGTTATATATAGAAACTTTCCAAATGCTTGTTTTAATTGTTATAAACAAGGACATTTAATAAAAGATTGTCCTCTTTCAATGTCTACTAATGAAGTTGATTTGGGTACTAAAGTGGATGTGAAAAGTTAGAATTCTGCTAGTAAGGAAATAACTTTGTTGGAAATAGGAAGCCATTTGGTAAACCTCATAAAAAGAGTGAATAAGTATGCAAATCAATATGATGTTTTATTAGAAGAAGCCTCTAATTCTTTTGACCAAGACATCTTTGAACATAATATTGAAGAAGAAAATAAGGAAACCTGGAAAATAGCCTTGTGTAGAAGCAAGAAGAAGGATGGACTCGGGTTTATAAGGAAAAGAAACTTGAAGATGGTCGATCTCCCAAACCTAAAACTAATTTTCCTTCTAGGAAAAATGATCAAGAAAATGAATTTGTGATTTATAAAGAGCTTAATAAGCATGATCAAAATAGCATTACGGAAACGATACAAAACAATTGCCCACAAGGAGATGTGAACATGGCTAACAATGTTGAAGAAGATCTACTACATAAAAACAAGCTATAAAGTAGTTTTTTAGTCTTGTGGATCTTATTAGTTCTTAAAAATAGTATATGGAAGCTTGTGAATCTTATTAGTTATGAAAAATAACATGTGGAGGCGCTCAAATCTCCAAATTTAGAGTAAAGTAGATAAAAGTAGATAAAAGTAAGAAAGAAAGGAGAGGTGTCTATTTTTAGACAAGGAAGGCGCTTCTCTTGACAACCTCTCAACAAAAAGAGTGGTTCTCTTAGTGTAGGTGGCCAAATTGAGTGATTCTTATTGCGTTGCGAAGCTTATAACTTGTACTATATAAATAGATCAGTTTTTTAGAAGTTTCAATGAGAAAACCCCACACAAGTAGGTGTTTTTGCAGATCTTCTTTCTTGTGTCTATTTAGTGTCTCATCAGAGACATACCTCTCTTCAAACTTTCATATCTCAGTCGTTATGAGGTCTTTTTGAGTGGTTTCACTTGGAGGAGTTTTCTTAGCTCTCATACTTTCTATCTATATCAAAATTTTGCATAGATCATTGAGCTTTCTTATTGCTATACATCAGTTTCCAATTCATACCTTGCTATTGCATGCCTCCACATACCTTGACTTCAAGATACTTGTTTGGGAGCTATACTCACCTTTTTTGATGTTTTTTTTTCTAACGCATGCTACGCAGAGTCTACTTTCAGAATATATGATTAGTTTTGACAAATTCTGCATAGAGAGTTTCTGGTGGTTATTTTGCTATAGTCACCTATTTCTATTTTCTTGAAAGTTTGGAGGAAAGTTTGATTTCTGAAGTTTGGAAATATTTTTTTTATCTCAGGAGGTATACTCCACCTTTTTTTATGTTTTTGTTTATAATGCATGCTACTTAGATTCTACTTTTAGAATACATGATTAGCTTTGACAAATTCTGCTTATAGAGTTTTTGGTGGTTATTTTGCTATAGTCACCCATTTCTATTTTCTTGAAAGTTTGGAGGAAAGTTTGATTTCTGAAGTTTGGAATTATTTGTTTGATCTTTTGAAGATCTTGGGAGGTCTCATCATGTTTTGTTGTGTACTTTGATGTTTACAAGTTTGTAAACATAATATCAGAGCTTTTGTTTTTTTATCAAATCATACAACTTATTGAATTATCTTCTTTGTTTACAACAATTCAACATGGCAGATTTGAGTGCATCGATTGAGAAGTTATCAGATGGGAGAAATTATCCCATGTGGCAATTTAGAATGGATTCTTATCTCATGTCTAAAGGTCTTTGGGGATTGATAACAGATACAAAAGTAAAGCCGATATTACCAGAAGCTCCTACACAAGCAGATCAAGCAAGAGAGCAAGAATGGACTGAAAGAGATAGAAGAGTTTTGTTTATTATCTCACAAATAGTTTTGAATACTATGCTTGGGCATATAAGAGGTTTGAATACTAGTAAAGAGGCCTGGGAGTCTCTAGAAAGGTTATTTGCAACTACCAACAGAGCGAGGAAAACACAACTTATTGGTGAGCTGACAAGAGTAAAAAAGAAGCCACGACAATCAGTTAATGATTATGTTCTTGAGGTAAAATCTCTTATTGAAGCATTAGCCTGTACTAATGCATCTCCTAGTGAGGATATAAAGTTTAATAGCATGTTAAATGGCTTGAGAGAAGATGAAAGATGGAAGTCTTTCATTACCTCTATCATGACTCAAGAGAATTTGCCATCCTTTGAAGATCTACAAACGCTCATGATGACTGAAGAAATCAACATAGAAGGTGGGAACTCTTATCATTCGCAAAGAGGTAGTCAAGGACAAGCTTTTTATACTTCATCAAATAGATCAAGAGGTAGCTGAAATTGGAGAGGAGGAGGAAGATTCAACAACAGTGCAAGAGGAAGAGGAAGCTTTAATGCGACTAGAGGAGGAAGAACAACACAACGAAGTCAACAGACTCAACCAAATCAGCAAGGTAACTTTTGTTGCCATTATTGTGGTAAAGTTGGTCATTATGCCAGGGATTGCTTCTCCAACCCAAATAGAAGAGGTGGTTTTAGCGGACGACAAAGAGGAAGAGGCCAAGATCACATGCATCAAAACAAGAACGTAATGCAAGAGGAGGCTCAGACATAGAATGAAAACATTCTTATGGCTATGCATACAGAGACACATAAGAGGAAGGTAAACAAAAAAACTTCGTATGTAGATAGTGGTTGCTCAAACCACATGAGTCATAACATGAACATGTTTGTGAACTTACACAAGCCAGATTCAAGAGTCACAGTTGCTACAGGAGATAGTACTGAGCATGAAGTAGTTTACATTGGTGATTCTTCACTTAATGAACATGTAACTCTTAGAGATGTTTTGTTTGTTCCTACTATTACAAGAAATTTGATTTCAATTTGACAGATGGAGGACAATGGAGTGAAGGTCGATTTTGACAACAATCAGTGGCAGGCTTATCAAAAGCAGGATGGGTGTTGGCAGCAGTCAAGGAACCGAAGGAGCCACAAGGCGAAGAGAGTCGGAGCGAAGGGACAGCACAAGCAGACATGGCAGTCAAAGAAGATCTGGCAAATAGGCCAGTAATTTTTCTCATAAAGAAACAAGTATGAGCATTCACGCAAATCTAGCACTTAGGCAACCCTTTAACTTTTCAAAAACCCTTACACCAATTAAAAGTGATTCTCATCACTAACCACCATTGTAAATACCATTTTATATTTTTAGTAGCTCCATTTTGTGCAAGCCAAGGAGTCCTTGAGCTTGAGGAGCTTTAGAAGTATCTACCTGCCAATTTTCGTAATTTTTAGATCTGGTTTGAGCCTTCAAATAAGCCCTGGAACCTAATTTTTAACTAGGCCGGACACTAGGTCTGAACAGGGCCAAAGCTAGTCAAAAACTATAAAAGGAGCTAGAGAGCTCATTTTTGAGGTTAGATTGTAATTGAAACAAACTTGTAAGAGCTTCTTGAAAAGTAATCTAAGAACTCCATTGATTCTCTCTCTTTGTCTTGCCGTGTGTGCGCGTGTGTGTGTATGTGTGTGTATGCTTGTGTGCTTCTCACTCACGCACTTGTGCCGCCACCTGCTCGAGGTCTTCATACCATCCTCACGTCTTCCCGGATTGACATTAAAGGAGGTGCTACTCATCACTGAGCTACACCAAATTTTGGCGCCGTTGCCGGGGATCGAGCTTTGAGGATGAGCGTGTGATGGTAAGACGTAGATTGGAGACGTTGGCGTTGTAGGTAATTTCTTTACTTTTCCTATTTTTCCTTTTCTTACCTCACCACCATCATCACCATCATCATCATCACCATCTTCCATCTCCATCTCCATCATCGCGAAAATTTCAGTTTTTTGACTATATCCCCATCTCCACCTCATTTCCCTCATTTCACTTGTGAGAGAGAGCGAGAGAGCAAAATTGCGTGTGCTGCTTTTGCGTGTTTTTTGTGTTGTCTTGCAGGTACAGGTCACATCATCGTCCCCAGCACTCTGCGCAGGTACGAATTTCGAAGTAACTGTCTGTGTGTCGCCGACTTCTGTCAATCGCGACCGACTGAAAAAACGCTCAAACCACCAAACAAAGTGCAAAACCATGATCTACAGGCCTAGAGCTTCCCAAAAATGTGTTTAGTTTCTTGAAATTCCTCAGATTTCTGTCAATCGCGATCGACAAACCACGACGGACAGATCTGTCAATCGCGATCGACACGTCAATCGTGATCGATAGCCCACGACGGCTCTGTCAATCGCGACCGACAGAGTCAACGACCGATTGACCACGACCGACTGACCATACGCGTGACACATGTCAATCGCGATCGAGTCATCAATCGCGATCGACTCATCAATCGCGATCGACACAGTCAACGACTATTTGACCACAAATGCTCTGTCAATCGCGACCGACACAGTCAATGACTGTTTGACCACGACGGACAGACCACGATTGCTCTGTCAATCGCGACCGACACAGTCAACGACTGTTTGACCACAACGGACAGACCCTCGCGACCGACCTGTCAATCGCGACCGACCCATCAATCGCGACCGACAGAGTCAACGACTGTTTGACCACGACTGATTGATTTTTCGTAACCCCTGTCAATCGCGACTGACAGCCACGACGGACCTGTCAATCGCGATCGACACGTCGATCGCGACTGACCTGTCAATCGCGACCGACAGACTTTGCGAACACGTTAGAAGGGCAATTTAGGTCAAATTTTTAAGGTAAAAATAGTGGTCTAAATTTTGGCCAAGTGCGGGACAAACATTAGGGTGTAGCATTGCATTACGAGGGCACGACCCAAGTAACTCTAGAATTCCTGTTTGCCTGATAACCTAGCTCAATCCTGTTTTAGCCCCAAAACCCTGAACCGGCATAACTTTCTCATACGAAATCCGTTTGCCGTGATTGTTGTTTTGTTGGAAAGCTCACAGGGAGTACAACAAAAACATCGACTGGTTATAGTTAAATTAAGATCAGGAATATTTGCTAGGGTATTTTGAAGTTGACCATACCCAGGGGGAACAAAGTTCAGGGATCTCTAGAGTTGTGTCCAAAAAATCATAGTGCCAAGTGGTGAAGTGTTACATGAATAAAAATGATTGGTTCTGTCTTTTGAATTTAAGTCTTGAGCTAACAGTGGGCCTTTTACAGGTCCTTTGAGCACGCAAGGCAAGAGTAAGTGCAGGCTTGGGAACACGCGTCCTGGGCACACCCGGGCAACCATACAAGGAAAGGAACTCAAGGTTGGAAAACCCGCAACACCCTCTGTCAATTCTTAGCTTAGGCTAAGTGCGGGTAGTGTTAGAAGTAATTCCAGGCAACGATAGGCACGAGATAAATCAAAGACCATCTAAGAAAATCAAGTGCAAGTTAAGAGATAACCTGTGTGTGTGCGAACGACAATCTTAAAAGGAAAAGAACCTAACGTGAAACGACCAAACTAAAGTGTGAAATTAAACTCAAGTATTCCTGACGACGTGATATCAGACAAGAGTCTAAACACGATAATCAACGTAAAAAGAACCAAGTGACCGATACAAAAGGACTCAGAAACGTGGTTGTACCTGGGAAAAATTGGGTTAATCAGTTAGGCATATGAACCTTAGATCAGGACGACACCTAGTAAGGGAGAGACAAAGCCTTAGATCTTCAGAGGCTAGTGTTAACCACACTGCTAGGTCTTGGGCCCAGCAGTTGAGCCACCACTCGTACTACCCTAGCTCTGAGACCAGTGAGTCAGAGATGTCTCAAGGCATGGACAGGCCTACGGGAAGTTCAGGAATGCCATATTTGTACAGGGTAGAAGGCCCTTTACAAAACACAGCTGGAATACCTTAGGACCAACCGATTAGGTGCCAGCATCTATGAGGACGGCCTAGGAAGATCTGTGGTACAGATTAAGAATCCTGATCAATCCATTGGACTAGAGCACCCAGCTGTGATAGGACGGACGAATTTGGAAATGTGATCCCAGAAGCAGACTTAGGTGACCTGGAGCAAGGAAACATGGGTGTAGAACCTCGAACCCCTCGAGGCAAATCTGTTCTCACTAGGATTATCACACCTGAGTGGGTTCCCCAAGACAACAAGAGCATAGAGTTGCTCCTCAATCGAGAAACTGACGAAGCCTTTTGGAGGTATAAATCTAATCAGCCAACTGATATAGGAACTATCATGATCTATGAGTTTAAGGATCCGGATAGCCCAGGTAGAGTGACCTACTTAGATCACACTTCGGAAAGGATCTTTGTGGTGACAGAAAACGATAGGCATGCTTACACTTGGAAGGGTGAATTCATCTTCCCCCAACCAAGATCGAATGTATCCTATGGTCACCCTGGAGCTGGAACATCCCAAGCTCATGGAACTCAAAGAGACAGAAGTAGAGATAGACCAGAAGTGAGCTTTGCCAACCCAGTGGGCAGAGAAAGAACGAGGACGGAGACGAATAGAGTAGAACCTGAGATACTTAGAGCTCACAGGAACCAAAGAAATGTGGATGGATTCCCTCTGCCGAGACCTAGAGAGCACAGAAGAACTTTGAGACCGACCCAGCTAGTTAAGTCCATGAAGAATTACTTTGATGGCACAGGAGATCCCTATGATCATGTGGCGGAGTTCAAGCAAGTCTTGAGAGCTGAACAAGTGGAGGATCTATTCACGCAGTACAATGCCTTCGGTCTAACCCTTAGGAATACAGCACTTACATGGTTTCAGCCATTGGATGAGCGACAATTCAGGTGTATAGACCAACTCCTAGAGGCTTTCATTGTAGAGTTCTCTAAGAGTGGCATAAGACACAATACCTCCTCATTGATTCACAACTTCAAACAGACTCCCCAAGAGACTGTAAGATTGGCAGGAAGAAGATTTAGACAATACCTTGAAAGGTGCCCTGTTTCGGAGCTACCCACACCTGCCAAACAAGTAGCCTTATTCCTTGATGGATTGCTGAGTACGAAATTGAGATCCTATGTGTATCTGAAGGACCCTAGGACTATAGAAGAGTGTGTACGCATGTGCATTGACATTGAAGATAACCTAGGGGAGGAACTAGAGCTTTCCAAAATCTACAAAGATTCAAATAGTGCATCTAGTCACTCTTCCACGTAGTCCACATCAATTGAGGAACTCGTAGAGAAAGTGGCCCAAAAACTAGGCGTCTCTAGCAAACAGATTCCGAGGTTTACCCCAGCAAAGAGGTGCTATACATGCGGTGGTGACCATATGGCAAACGTGTGTCCCATTATGGCTCAACCCCAGATCAATCCAAATAGCCAATATTGCACCATAGAACGAAGATACACAAATCACACAGCACAAGACTGTCCTTACAACAAGCAAGCGGTCAGACAAACCTACCTTCAGCCCTACCAACAAGGCAGATACCAGAATCAAAATCCACCACCACAATATGCTAGACCCCAACAAACCTACCAACCACAATATCAGGCCCAACAAAGGCCTCAACCTGTGTTAGCACAACAACCCCCTGCCCCAGCCAATGTGATTCCGGTAAAGTATACGGCGGCAGAAGAGAACCTGAATAGGGCTATAGTCCCTATAACATCCTTACTTTCTGAAAGTGACCCCAATGACCATAGCTTTGATTCTACACATGTCGATAGTCCCCAGGCGTACTACATGCAGTCTCCAGAACATGGTGAGTCTTACTATAGTGAAGAGCCAAATGAACCTAGTCAGATTACACAAACATCATGTATGCAAACCCCAACCCTAGGCCTCAACCTAGGCAAGTAAGACCTCCATTCCCAAGAGGACCGTGCTACAGATGCCAAGGAGACCACCTCATTCGTGATTGCCCCTTACCTCCACCTCCACAAAACCAGTCAGTGACGATCCAAGGCTTTTGCCAAGATTGTGGAAAAGAGCATCTCTTACGAGATCGCCCTAAGAATCCTAATAATATGCCAAAAATCACTCCCATTAATGTGATTGGGTTGGTTGTAGACTCCACAGGGAGCGTGACTTCCACTGCACCAGTACAAGTAATCACTAGAGCCCAAGCACTGCAGCAAAACCAGGGTGTAGGTCAGGAAAAAAGCCCAGAGGCTAGTGAAACCGAGAGCATAACAAAGAAAAGGACTAGAGCGTGGAAAGATAGTCGAGAAAGAATGAAAAGACAATGGGCTAAAAACATGAGTGAACTTGAGGAAAGCATAAGAGAAACCAAAGCTAGGATAACTGAAATCACCTCTCAAACCCCCTCTCACACTATCCCACCACCACCATTCCCATCGCCATCCGACCCGCCACCTTCCAACCCACGTCATACGATTCTACCACCCCCTAGAGTAGGATCAGTATTAGCTGATCCCATTCCGGAAGACATAGACATGATGCTTAAAGCATATCAGGCCAGAATTCAAGAAGGGCCAAATGTCACAGATCATGACAAGTGTTACCCTAGAGCTGACCTAGAGATAGAAAGAACCAAGCTTTGCGCGAAAATGGTCGCATTGGCTCAGACTATGTTTGAAGCCAGTCGCCTTTTCAATTACTCGGGCTCAGCCAAGACGCAATTACAGTTGGATGGACTTCTAGAGAAGTTAGAGGGAATAATCGCTAGATCTGCCAAGGAAGAAAAAAACCAAGAAAGGGAGAATGTAAGTAAAATCATGACCCATCCCCCATCGGAAGTTTATGTGGCCAATTCCACTGAACCAGACAACTTCCCCTCCTTAGAAAGAATAGAGGGGCTAATTGCACAATCAGAAAAGGAACCTGCCCCTCAAAGAAAGGAAAGGGCAAGAGAACGGATAAGTCAGCCTCTTCAGGAAGCCCATGTGCCTCCTCAAGAAGCTTATCTTTCCCCCCAAAAGGCAGATGAGCCTCCCTCGAAAGCTTACGTACCTCCACAGGTTGCCTACATTCCCTCTCAGGGAGCGTATGAGCCTGTTCGGAAAAGTAATAGAATAAGTAATCCTCCCCAGGAATCCTGTGCTCCAGCCATCTATGAGAACGAGGAGAGAGCCAACGATAGAATAAGCCCTCCTTCCCAGGTTGCTTATGTGCCTAATTCTACGGAGCCAGATACTTCTTCTTCTATGAATCGGTTTGCACCAGACTTCCTGCGAGAGATTCAAGAAGAAAAATGGGATAACGAAAGTGAAGTCGCCCCTCCTTTTGAACTTGTGGATGATGCACACGACCAATTCCCACAAGACATCCCATCTATTTACGGGGAACATGAGAGTACTCAGTCTCACGAGAGATTGGACTTTGAGTCTAATTCCATACAGGAGCTACCCCACTTCACAGGCCCATGGGAAGCAAAGTCCACCTGCATGAGGGCACCTACAGTCATGGTAAGAAATGAAGATTCAGTCATACCTAGGAACATAGAAGTAGTGAAGAACACTAACGTGCAGTGCAATCTCAAGTTAGAAGAGCTACTCAAGGTTAGACCTGAAGTATGGAAACATGTCGCCAAACAAGTACCAGAAATAGCCAAACCTCGTTCCCAGGTAGGATCCCATAGGACAGTGCCAGAAATTCCCTTGGATAAGATAGGAGATATGTGTGAAGGTGAAGAAGGGAACACCTATCTTCCTATCACCTACCAGGAGTACACCACCAAGGCAATTTTGGACTCAGGCGCAGGAGTGGCAATTGCCACTACTTCCCTATGGAAGCGTTGGGGCAAGCCGGCACTCAGGCCAACAAGAATGAAATTGCAGATGGCCGATGGTCACAGAGAGAGACCCCTAGGATTGCTAGAAGGAATAACTCTCACCACTTGTGGTGTCGAGTTTGAGCATAAATTCGCTATATGTGACTTCAGCAAAAATCATGCCTATGAGATGATTTTGGGAAGACCATTCATGCGACGGTTGCAAGTGGTACAGGACTGGGGAACCAATTCTTTGTACCTCCAACACTTAGGTGTTACGACCAAAGTCAATCTTAAGGATTATTCTCATAGAGATGTCCCTCCTATCCAATGGAATCCCATCCATAGAGCCAAAGATGATACAGAATCGGTGCATTCCATAGGGTCAGGATCCTCATGGATGCATGAAGACACTCACTTATGGATGTGCAAGGTAGCAGTAGAGGAAGAGAAGAGAGAGAAAGCCAGAGAGGTAGGTGCGAAAGAAACCCATAGATCAATCCAAGACCCAGCCTATGCACCTATAGTTTTTCCAGACGAAGAATTTGAACCTCACGGTTGGGCAGAAATCTTAGCAACAATGGACGTAGCCATCAATGAAGAACAATGGACACCTCACTGTGATGAGGATGGCTATGATATTTCAATTTTCTCCATAGAGCCAATCATGGGAGAGGCAGTTCTAGAAGAATGCGAACCTAGCCCTGATGCATTTGAGGATGCAAGTGACTCCGACCTAGAGTCAATCATTATGGACCCACCATTTGCATCAGATGAAGAATACTTCCATGAAGTAGAATTTCAACCCCAGAGGCATGGAGAGGTTACAAATGATGTAAGATTAGCAACACATGTGACCCCGAAGGAAGAAGGGAAGAAACGAAAGAAGAAAGAAGTCTCACCAGAAGAGGAAGAATCGTTGTTTGAGGTCCCAGAAAATTTTAAGAAATATGAGATAGATGACAGGAGAGTCATGATAAGAATGCCTAAACGAGAGGCACAAGTAGGAGAGGCCTATGATAACAAAGAAACCACCAAGAAAATAGTAGTGGCCATAGAAGAAGGAGAGGAGAGATGCACGTACATAGGCCATGACCTAACAGAGGAAGGAGAGCATGCGTTAATTGCCTTGCTAAGAGAATACAGAGATGTATTCGCTTGGAGTTACAAGGACTTGAAAGGTGTTGATCCGGACATATGCTCACACACCATTCCCATGACCTCAGATGCTAAGCCCTCTAAGCAAAAACCCTATACATATAACGATAATTACGCTACTAAGATCAAAGAAGAGATAGATAGACTGGTTGAAGCTGGATTTATCTATGAAATTGAGCACACTGAATGGGTATCCCCCATCGTAGTGGTGCCCAAGAAGAATGGCAAGCTGCGTGTGTGTATTAACTTGAAAAAGGTTAATGCAGCCACTATTTGGGATAACTATCCGCTTCCCATCACAGAACATCTCTTAGAAAGAGTGGCACGCAAGGAAGTGTACAGCTTCCTTGATGGATTTTCGGGTTACAATCAAGTAGCCATAGCTCCAGAGGATCAGCATAAGACAGCCTTTGCCACAGAATGGGGCATTTTTGCCTTTAGAGTAATGCCATTTGGGCTTACCAACGCACCAGCTACCTTCCAGAGACTAATGTGCCATGTATTTAAAGAGTTCCTGAGGAAAAACTTAGAAGTCTATGTTGATGATCTTTGTGCTCATTCCAACATTAGACAAACCCATATCCCTGAACTCAGACAAATCTTTGACAAATGTAGAGAATATCAAGTCTGCCTGAACCCAGAAAAATGTGTTTTCATGGTCAGGCAAGGCAAGATTCTAGGACACATAGTGTCAAAGAATGGCATATCCACTGATGAAGAGAAAGTGAGAGCTATAGCAGAGCTACCTAGGCCAAAAAATGTCAAGGAAGTACAAGCTTTCATGGGGCATTGTGGGTATTACCGACGATTTATACACATGTATGATGTCATTGCAAAGCCCATGTACGGACTTCTGACTAACTTTGAGTGGACGGATGAATGTGAGAATTCCTTCCAAGAGCTTAAACAAAGATTATGTTCAGCACCAATCTTGACCACACCAGATTGGAATAAGCCATTCCATGTTCATGTTGATGCATCCAATTATGCTATTGGATGTGTGCTTGCACAACCTACTGGTGAAGGTAATATGGATCTTCCAATTGCCTATGCCAGTAGACAATTGAATGCGGCTGAACGGAATTACACCACTACAGAGAGAGAAGGCTTAGGCATGGTATATGCAGTTAAGAAATTTAGACACTATTTGCTTGCAAATAAGTTTAAATTTTTTACGGATCATCAAGCATTGCTATACCTCGTAAACAAGCCTTGCAATACAGGAAGATTAGTGAGATGGTTTCTCTTGCTAATGGAATATGATTTTGAGGTTGTGGTAAGAAAAGGGAGGACCCATTTGAGAGCTGATCATCTTTCTAGGCTCACATCGGGAGAAGCCCCACAAGGAGTATCAGATGACCTTCCTGATGCTTACTTGTTTAATTTGGAAGTGGTGCCGCAGTGGGCTAAGCCATTGGTACCAGTATTGACATACGGGCCTAACCATCCAGTGGTAAACACACGGAATAGAGAGGTTGTAAAAGCCCAAAAGTACCACATCATGGCAGGAAGTATGTACAAGCACACAGATCAAGGGATCTTGGCTTGTTGCATAGAAGAGGATGAGTACGCTAAATGGTTGCAATTAGCACATGTAGGTGCGCTAGAGCAACACCATTCAAAGCAACGAACCTTACAGACCCTAAAGAGACTCGGAGTACATTGGCCAACTATGGAAGCGGATGTCCAAAAGTTGTGCAAGGAATGCCCAGTCTGCTGCACTAAACCACCTGTGGAACACGCTACTCTTTATCAAGTATCCATTGTGCCAGATTGGAGTGAACCTCTAGTATCCTTCCTGAGGACAAAAACATTCCCTCCAGACATGACTCTGGCTAGGAAAAGGAGTTTAGAACAAGAAGCTCTGGATTACTCACTAATTGGTGATAATCTATATAAGCGTGGTAAAGATGGTTACCTGAGACTGTGTGTCCATGAGAGTGAATATCTTAAGATCTTGGAAATTGCTCACCAAGGTGTAGCAAGAGGACACTTTGGACCAGATCGGGTAATCAAGGCAATAATGTTTGCGGGCTTCTGGTGGCCTACCCTTCACATGGACGCACATACCTATGTGAAACGGTGTGATGTCTGTCAGAGAACTCAGTATCCTATACGAAAAGATGAGATGCCATTGAAACCTATGATGGGTGGACGTGCATTCTCTAAGTGGGGAATAGACTTCGTAGGTCCTATTAATCCCCCAGCGAAGGGTTCTCATGCGGAATACATCATTGTTGCAACAGACTATCTAACTAAGTGGGTAGAGGTAAAAGCTACGACAAAGAACGACGCTCAGACAACTGCTAAATTCTTGTTTGAGAATGTGTTCACAAGGTATGGGCTACCTATAGAGCTGGTAAGTGATAGAGGCACACACTTCCTGAACGAAGTGATTGAAAATCTACTCCAAGAATTCTTGGTAATACACAAGAAGTCTGCCCCCTATCACCCTCAAGCTAATGGACAAGCTCAGAGCACTAATAAGATCTTATGCAATGTACTGACAAAATTAGTGAACACTAAACGCTCTGATTGGGACAAACAGCTGCACCATGCTGTTTGGGCATACCGAGTCGCCTACAAAACGGTACTCCAAGCCACCCCCTTTCAGATGGTATTTGGCCAAAACGCTGTGCTACCCTTGGACTTCTTGATTCCTACATTGAGAATAGCACAAGAGCACGAATGGACAGGTCATGAGCTCTCCTCTAGGATCTTTGACCTTGAACGATTAGGGGAAACAAGACTGAGAGCCGCTGCAGGAATATATGCAGCCAAGAAGAGACAGAAGGCATACTTCGATGCCCATGTGAAGGATAAAGGCTTGAAAGCAGGAGATCTAGTCTTAGTCTATACACGGAAACAACACGCGAGGAAGCTAGAAAAGAGAGGCTACGGACCTATGATCATCAATAGGATTTCCACGAGTGCAGCAGTACAACTAGCCACGTTAGAGGGTGATGTTCTCCCAAACTATATTAGCGGTTGTAGAGTCAAGTTGTATCAGGAACCCCTCACGGAGGAAATGCTCAGTCGACTCAACACTGCTAAGAAACGCAAAGAGGAAGAAAAGCGAATTCGAGAAGAAGCTCAAGCAGAAGCCCTAGAGCGCATACGGAGGATGAAATTACGAAGGCAAAGTAGAGATCAGCCTAGAACAAATGACTATGCAGATCAAGGATATCATATGGCAATGTGTGAAGTCGCAGGAACAAGCTTACCTAGGATAACTGATCGACGTCCTTTCATAACCTTGGATATAGGACAAGGAAACAGTGCAAGGACCGTAAGAGCCTTGATTGACTCAAGTGCAGCCACGAGTGCTGTTAAATTGTCTTACTGTCAAGAGTTGCAGTTAACTGTCAATCCTGTGGAAGCATATCTCATAGGATTGGGAGGCGTGGAAACCCCTTGCATGGGCGAGGTGGAACTTCCCCTCTACATTCATGATGAGGCAATGACAGTTAAAGTACTAGTGTGTCAAGACGAGGATCTCACTGAACCCCTTGTCTTGGGTCAAGACTGGATCTATGACCAAGCAGTCAACTTAAACCTAAGAAGTGGACTTCTTCAGGTATGGGTCAATCATAGTCGAATCACAGTAGAGTTAGATAATGGAGCACTCAAAGAACTAGGAAAGGCACAGACTCCTGGTCCTTCCAGGGGTACACATGAAGATGACCATGCTGTTCTTGTCCAAAACTATGTGTTGCAGAGGAATGATATTCTCAAAAAAGGAGTCAGGGCTGAAACGGAACTCCCTTCTTTTCCAAAGGCCAAAAGGAGGCAGCAACCAAAGGTGGATCAAAGGCAGAAGAAGCAGAGTACTACCTATGCTGGAAATCAAAAGTACCTGCGCAGCAAAATATCTCAGCAAGTAAACCAAGTATGGGTGCGGAAAGGCGAACACCCGGTTGCACCCAAGCCAACCACACGGGCAAAGCCTCTTATTAGTAACCAACAACACGTCACTAATAAGAAGTCTTTCGGAAATTCTTCTGCTAACGTGAAACCTATTTGGGTGCCCAAGAAGTCGATGAAGGCTAGCCCACAATCAAGACAAATTTGGGTGCCTAAGGCTTGCTTGCGGGCGCAAATAGCTACGCCGAAGCCACAACCAATACAGCATAACCCATTCACTCGCACAGCCAGCATTCACTCGTTTTCAACACTCAAGAACTCACTAAGGCCCATGAGCACGAACATTATCGCTTGTAAATGGGTCCCTAAAAAGCCTCATTTTCAAGCCAATACACCTATAAAGCTCTCTAGAGTCTCTACAAAACCAAAGACAAAACCCATCCACTGCATTTGGCAGCCTAAGACCTGTAATAAACCCCCCGACCCCAATTTGTAAATTCATCCACACTTACTAACTGCATTAGTCTCCTAGGACTACCTAAGCATTAACTACACACACTGTCTTCGTGCACTTACTAACCACTAACTCACCATCTACCTCATGTTAATGTGGTAACGGGGACAACAACGGATTTATTCTGTCCATAACGATGTTAACACGTGGTTCTATATTCTCACAAAACCAACCAGCAAACAGGGCCATGGCAGAAGCAGGTGCCAGTTCTCAAGCCGGATCCGGTGCCCAGATTGTGGACATAGAAACACTCCTCCTCGAGCCACATCTCACCGCAAGGCCGCAAGAACTTCAAGCCGTGCATGTGCTCCCCATTCAGGATCCTCCTCAAGGGCACACTTCTCAAGTAGGTAAGCATGCGCATTGGTTCAGTGATGTCGCTGGACCATTGGGCGATGGAACCTATTTCTGGGAAGCAGAATTGGAATTTAATGGCAAATGGGGATGATACCACTTTTTCACGCGCGAGTTTGAAAGCTATCAAAACGCCGAAGTCATGCGATCAGTTTGGATCAAAGCGGGTGTGGATAGTTATTTCAGGGCCCACTTACCAAAGCCAAATTTCTTACGATGTTCATATCTTATCAGTACCATCACACCAAGCAAGGCCAAAGGAGGCGACAGCACCTTTGTGTTGCCATCACTGCTGCCGGGTCATGAGCTTAAAAGATTCAAGTTGACCCTTAATCTGGTACGGGAAGCGTTGGGCATGTATGGCATGCACATCCCCACAGAAAAGGAAACCATGGTTCCAGGTCGAATGAAACACAAAGATCTTAATAAGTTGAAGGATATGGTAGCGATGACACCTACCATTGCGCTTCACCTGCGGACCATCATGCAACATTTTGCTTTCCCCGCCCAAGAAAGATTCACAATGCCTCCAAAGAAAATTTGGTTCAGCTTGTATCTGGCAGAGACGGAAGGCCTTCCCATCAATGTGCCACACTGGATCATAGATCAGATCCACCTAGCCCATCAAAGGTGGAACAAGAAGCAGAAAAATGTGCTTCATGGATGTTGCACTCTAACAAAGATAATCTACCGATGTCTGGCCTATGACGTGCCTATTCAGAGGGCACTCATATGGCCCCGCGCCCAGGAATTCCAGAGACGACTCTCAGCAGCAGGTCCCCCATCAAAGAAGATGAGAGGGGGAGTACAATTACCCTGTGCTCAACCAAGGGGAGCCACCACTACACCAGAAATTACCCCTCCCCAGACACGACGCGTTAGGCCATTCACAATCCGGCTACCAAGACCGAGCACAGATGGGCCTAATCTGGTATTCCCACCCGTCCCATCAGATCTGGAATTCCCACAGGGTTTTACTCTAAATGATCTCACGGATGAAGAAGTAGCCCGATTGATCTATGATTCTAATCTCGAGACGGAAACAGAACGCACTCAGGAACCACAACCCCAGACAACCACAGCAGCCCCCACCCGACCAGAAGTGGTAGAAGTCCACGCCGAGGAACAAGAGACAGAACAAGAAGAAGAAGCCTACGAGGAACAAGAATATGACGAGCTTTCCGAGCTGGCTAGTGCCCCTGCGTATTCGGCACAAATCAAAAGACTCTATCAAACCATGCAACTGGTTCAAGAACAGCATAAGATTTCACTGGAATCGGGCAAGAAACTCATGAACCAGTTGCTAGCTGAGGAAGGTGTGGACGAGTTGTTCATTGAGTCCATAAACCTTCATGCCGACGCAGTAGGAGTGGATGAGGCCATCCATGAGGCAATGGCTTACATTCACAGATTTGAGAAGAGGGTTCCCGTTCGTCCCAAGAGGTCCAGGAAACAAATTCATATAAATGTATCAGCACTAGGAGAGACAACGCAGGCAGGCGAATATCAAGAAGCACCACTGTCACCACCATCCCCACCTCGCACTACACAATTCACTCCACCACATGACACTAGCACCACCATGTCCACTACCACCACCATTGTCATGGGAATCCCACTCTCTCCGGGAATCCAATTCAGGGGAGTCACCATGCCCACTTTCACCATTCTTTTCACTGACGTCACATCCACTCCACCCACGATCCCCATCTACACTGTCACTCAAACAATAGACACTATGGAAACGTCTCCTGCCACAGCACCGCTCCCTCCCCCCATGCCACCTTCATCGCCCATACCCCCTCCACCCACATCTCCACTTGCATCCACATCATTCACAACTCCCATTCCCGCCCCCATTCCCCCTGCATCTTCACCCCTCCCATCATTATTTAATGTAAATATCATATTTTTAGCATTAAATCAATGTGTATATCAGCTCCAGAATGAGTATAGAGCTCTCGACGGCCGGTATCAACAACTGACAACGCACCATCAGAACTTACAAAGGCAACTTCACATTCTACAAGAGGAAAATGCAGAAGTGAATCAACGCTATTCAACGCTTGAGCAGGCTCACCAAACACTATTGGAGGCACCCCAACCATCGACAGAATCAGGTGTCAAACAACTAGAAGCTTTGCTCGAAGTATACCAGACCGATAACCTGCGAGTCAGACGCAACTTGGCGCTACTACGGAAACATATGGCCACAGCACTGGAGGAGAACAAAAGACTGCAAAAACAAAATGAAGAGAATCTGGAAGCGGCAATGGAAGGCTCCCCTCACGAGATAGATCCAGAGCAATTTAAAGCAATTCCCACGGAGACGATGAAAACCATTCTGGAAAGCTATGCAGATCTCCTGGAAGCCCATGATGACTTGGAAAGAGAGCGTGACACACTTCAGAGCAGGCTGAAGGAACAGGAAGAACAACCGAAGAGTGTCCCATCAACCTCCACCTTAGCCGAAGTAAAGGCCTTAACCGAGCAGGTAGCAGAATTACAAAAGAGGTTACTGACATACGAGGGGCAGCCATCCCCTGTGGTAGAACCAGAGCAAGAAGAGCTAGTCCCTATTGAGGTAGATGATTCTTACGAGGAACCGTATGTTCCTATGCCAATGCCAGGCGGGCGACGAACCTCAGAGGGACTAGACACATTGGAAGTGGAAGCACCCGAGTGGCTTCAGACACTGGAAAGGACAGCGAACACTCACGAAGAACGGGTGGCCATTCAGATCCAATCACTAGCGAACTTAGAAGAAATTGTCATAAAGTCTGAATACTTCAGAAGCATGTCTCATCATAGATGGATCGGCACCAATAATGACCAGTATGTGCCATTCTGTATACTTTTAGCCGATTACAACGCGGAGATTCAACGACAATGTGGCAAGCCTCCCACGTTTGCTACACAATTTGGCCCAGATGATATACCGGAAAGTGCTCAGCGTGGGTCCATCCATCAACCCACCTGGAGAATCAGGCTTTTGGAAACGTATCCAGAAATGGTCCGAACCTGGAATAATATGCCGTTGTTTATTAAGTACAACCCTTGTTACATTCCAATTTTGCGACGACGCACCTGGCCTGAATTCACTATAGCTGTCAGAGACATCAAAGCCTGTGCAAAATGGTTGAATTATGTTTATCTAGCACCTCCACGAGGACCTCCCACAGTCAATTACATGATTTCTACAATCCGTCATTGGAGTACTAGGCTACGCAATAATCCTGATGTGATGGCCCAGATGTGCATGAAAATATTTGAATTAATGCCGATCACTTTCAGGTAGTTTAAAAACATTAAGGACCCTCACTTCTCAGGTGCAGGCTTTATGACAGGAAACCAAGATCTAGTGTATGATATGAGTACCACCCCGTCCATTGAAGTAATATATGCCTGGCACGCCAGAATCAAGTACCTCCTAGCCTGCTTTAAACAGACATTTGAGGAGATGTTCATCACAGGATTCTGGGAATATCACTCCGAAATCTTTATACCCAGACCATCACATCTCCTCCAATTATTTGCTGTGGAGAGAACTATTTACTCAGAACAATTAAGAGTGCCTCATCCAGATGTTCTCGGTCCTGTAAATTGGGATGAGCTGCTCACAGACCTAGCATGCGGATTGTGACTCGAAGAACATCACCTAGCCTCCGATGTCGTCCAATACTATGTTCAAAAATCCTCTAGACAAGGGTCTGTCAGGGGCGACAGACGCGAGAGTGGGGGGGGTGTTGGCAGCAGTCAGGGAACCGAAGGAGCCACAAGGCGAAGAGAGTCGGAGCGAAGGGACAGCACAAGCAGACATGGCAGTCAAAGAAGATCTGGCAAATAGGCCAGTAATTTTTCTCATAAAGAAACAAGTATGAGCATTCACGCAAATCTAGCACTTAGGCAACCCTTTAACTTTTCAAAAACCCTTACACCAATTAAAAGTGATTCTCATCACTAACCACCATTGTAAATACCATTTTATATTTTTAGTAGCTCCATTTTGTGCAAGCCAAGGAGTCCTTGAGCTTGAGGAGCTTTAGAAGTATCTACCTGCCAATTTTCGTAATTTTTAGATCTGGTTTGAGCCTTCAAATAAGCCCTGGAACCTAATTTTTAACTAGGCCGGACACTAGGTCTGAACAGGGCCAAAGCTAGTCAAAAACTATAAAAGGAGCTAGAGAGCTCATTTTTGAGGTTAGATTGTAATTGAAACAAACTTGTAAGAGCTTCTTGAAAAGTAATCTAAGAACTCCATTGATTCTCTCTCTTTATCTTGCCGTGTGTGCGCGTGTGTGTGTATGTGTGTGTATGCTTGTGTGCTTCTCACTCATGCACTTGTGCCGCCACCTGCTCGAGGTCTTCATACCATCCTCACGTCTTCCCGGATTGACATTAAAGGAGGTGCTACTCATCACTGAGCTACAATGGGAATTTTGTTATAAAAGGCCAAAAGGTAAACATATTATATACTTATGAAGTTGAAGTTTCAAATAATGCAGGTTATACAATGGTTAATGGGACTCAAGTAAATCAATTGGACTTATGGCATAAAACATTAGGACACATCAATGTTGGTAGGTTAAAGGATATTGCAAAGAAATCATTGGTTGAAGGTTTACCACAACTACCTAAGCAAGATTTGGATTTTGTTTGTGAGGCATGTCAGTTTGGAAAACAGGTACGAAGTCCTTTTTCAAAAGCAGGATTGCAAAGCAGAGGTATTTTGGACTTGATTCATATTGATGTATGGGGTCCATCTTAAGAAGAGTCGATGGTAGGTAGCAAGTACTTTGTAACATTTATTGATGACTTCTCAAACTTTACATTCATTTATTTTCTGAAATACAAATCCAAAGTGTTTGATATGTTCAAGAAGTTTAAATCATTGGTTGAAAAGCAAACAGGTCGAAGCATAAGAAGATTGAGATCAGATGTAGGAGGTGAGTACTTTTCTAATCATTTTCTTGCATTTTTGGAGGAAGAAGGAATTAAAAAGGAGACTACAAACAGATACATACCTCAACAAAATGGTGTGGCCGAAAGAAGAAACAGGTCTATCTTGGAGATGGGTAGGTGTATGTTAAATGAAAAGGACTTATCACTTACTTTTTGGGCTGAAGCATGCAATATGGCAGTTTATGTGATGAACAGGTTACCACCTACTCAAAGTCATGTACAAAAAGCACCTTATGAATTGTTTTATGGATCAAAACTAGATATTTCTAATTCTAGAATTTTTGGAAGCATATGTTTTGTTCATCTTCCACAACAGCTAAGATCAAAGTTGGATCCAAGGTCACAGAAAATGGTTTTTATTGGTATGGCAGAAGGGCAACCAGGATATAGATGTGTGAACCCAAATACGGGAGAGGTAATTGTTTCGAGAGATGTTATTTTTCATGAAGTTAAATCTTGGTATAAACATAAAATGTAGGTAGATGAAGAAGAAACTACAAGAATTCATGAAGAAGAGCCAAGTTCTCCAAGCTTACGAGAAAGTCAGATTACACATGAAGAGATAACTCCCCCCAATCAAAAGTTGAAGAAAATTCTTGATTTGATTTCAAAGGAAATTGAGTCATAGGAAGAAGAAAGTGAAGGTTCTACGTCAAGAAGAACTCAAACTCGAAGGTAAGAAAAGCATGGTAGGACAAGAAGTCAATCAAGGTATCGAGTAAGAGAAAGAAGGCAACTGCAAAGATTTTCTCATGAAGCTTATATGGCAAAACTTCTTGAGGAGCAAGAACCAACAACTTTTAAAGAAGCATCAAAGGTAAAGAAAATGGGTTAAAGCAATGGATGAAGAAATGACAGCTTTGTATGAGAACAATACATGGAGTTTAGTTCCAAGGCAACCTAACATGAAGGTAATTGGTAACAAATGGGTATACAAAATAAAGAGAAATAGTGATGGTTCAATAAGTAGATATAAAGCAAGGCTTGTTTGTAAAGGTTATGCAGCCAAGATATCAACAATAAGGACATTAATAGGTGTTGCTGCAAGCAAGGTATGGAATCTTTATCAATTAGATATAAAAAATGCATTTCTCAATGGTGATTTAAAAGAAGATGTGTACATGGAGCAACCAGCAAGTTATGAAAATCCCAAGAAGCCTGCACATGTATGTAAACTCTTGAAAGCATTGTATGGTCTTAAGTAGGCTCAAAGGGCTTGGAATTTTATATTAGTAAAGTTTCTTGAAAAGCAGGGATACAGGTGTTCAAATGTAGATACTTCTTTGTATGTTAAGGTTGAAGGATCATTGATTGTTTATATCTCAATTTATGTGGATGACTTGATAATAACAAGAAACAATGAAGGTGAGATAACCAAGATCAGTGGAGAGCTTGGATCTGAATTTAAAATTTCAAATTTAGGAGAACTGACATATATTCTTGGAATTGAAACTATGAAGAAGGATGATGGTGTATATCTTCTACAAAGGAACTATATTTCAGATTTGTTAAAGAAATATGGCATGAAGCATTGCAAGAGTATCAGTAATCCGATGGAACCCAATGTGAAGTACAGGTTATACCAGATAGCCCACTTGTGCAGATCATTCTGAATGGTCTTCCTGATTCATATCAGAGTTTTGCTTCTACTCTTCGGTTGATGATGAAAGGCAATCCAAATGCCTTATCATTTGAGGAGTTAGTCTCTGTTCTGTTGCAGGAAGATCAGTCCAGGCTGAACAGGTCCATTATGCGAGTTGCAAATCAAGATTTCCTGGCTAGTCAAAAGGGCAAAGGAAAATGGAGCTCTTCAACTAGTAGGCAGAAATCTGCTAATTCTGCATATTCAAAGAAGGAAGATAAAGATGAGAAGAAATGAGAAAAGCAGAAATTGTTATGTAAGTACTGTAAAGGGAATGATCATATCATAAAGAACTATCCAAAACTGGCTACTAAAGAGGCAAAGAAGAAAGAGGTTGGAATGGTTGTTGTAGAGGCCTCTACACCAAAAATAGAGCCTGCTAATCTTGTGCAGGAAGAAGAATGGGCGTTTACTACTGTCTGCAATTTTGACCCATCTTCTCATGAGGAGTGCATGTCTGCAATAGACTCCGATGTTTGGCGACCAAACATATTACCTTGCAGTGTAGTTTCTTCTCTTCACTCGAGCCTGCGCCTACAGGGAATACTATTACATGTGCCAACAACTCCTCTTATCCTGTTATGGGAGTTGGTAAGATCATTTTCACTATTGATGATGGTAGTTCTTTCACTTTGTCAGATGCTTTATTTGTGCCAAGGATCGAGAAGAACCTGTTATCAATTTCTGCATTAGCCAAGATTGGCTTGGTTGTGAAATTTGTTGATGACAGGTGTACAATTCATGATCTGTCAAATGGCCATGTGATTATCGCTTTCTGGCATTTTATGTCGTGGGCTGTATAAGCTCATAGACTATGAAAGATCTGTAAATGATTTGGCATGTGCAGTAAATGATTCTCATGCTATGTGAGATGCAAAGCTTTGGCATGCACGCGTTGGTCATCTAAATTTTGCTAGTTTGTTATGCCTGTAGAAATCTGAAATGTTGTCCTCTTTGCCTAAACTTGAGGCACCTAGAAAACATGTTTGTGAAGGCTTACTTTGGGCAAAATGTAGCGTTCGTCTTTTCCAAAAAATGGTTCAGTTCGGGCTACTCAGAAATTGCAGCTTGTACATAGTGATGTCTGTGGTCTTATGCAGACACCTTCTTTTGGGATTATCTTTACTTCGTGACTTTCATCGATGATTTTTCCAAGCATACATGGGTATATCCAGTGAAGGCAAAGTCCGAAGTGGTCATGTGCTTTGAACAGTTTTTGGTTTTGGCTAAAAATCTGTCAACATGTAAAATGGGCACCCTCCGTTCTGATCGAGGGGGGGAATATTTGTCTTCAGATTTTAATGCATTTCTGGTTGAACATGGGATAAAACACCAGTGTACAGTGCCATATACACCTCAATAGAATGGAGTTGCTAAACGAAAGAACATGTCACTCATGGAGATGGCGAGGTGTATGGTCAAGAGTAAGGCTTTACCACATAGTTTCTGGCTTGAGGCTGTCATGTGTGCAGCATATGTACTGAACAGGTGTCCCACTAAAGCGGTGTAGTCTATCACTCCATATGAGGCTTGGCATGACCGCAAGCCATCTGTTGCTCATCTGTGTGTTTTTGGTTGTTTGGCATATGCATTAGTGTCTGAACAACATCGCAGAAAATTAAATGATAAAGCAGTAAAATGTATTTTTGTTGGGTAGAATTCTGAAAGTAAAGGCTATCGTCTGTATCATCCACAGACTAAATGCATTCTGGTTAGTCGTGATGTTGTTTTTGTGGAAGATGCTATTCAGCCATTGCTTTCACGTACTAAGGAGACATCTGTTTGTGATGGTTAATGGATTGAATGTGCAAACAATATATGCAAATTAGGTCTAACTACCTCTCATGTTACCTCTCACTGGAAATGTGTATCACAATACTCGTAATAGTAGTAAGCACAAATTAAGCCATATCTCTCAACTTTGATACCTGAATATGTTCAATAGCGGCTTTCTTCCAAAGCTCTCGACGAGATGCATCCAGTGGTATTTTTGACTTAATCTAACAAATGTACTTCAAGTTATGAACAAAATGCTGAGTGGTGGGAAACACCAAATCTTGCTCCACAATTCGCCAAGCTTCACATACACGCGACAATGGAAAAAACAATAGTGAAAGGGGTAGACAATACCTCTAGGCACACATTTCATGCATCACACACACATAAAAGCTCATGGAGAAGAAGATACACATACAAGGAGAAGCAAATTTGAAAATCTTCACAATGGAAAAAGTTTTTTTGAGTGTCACAAAGTAACTTATATACATGTGCCCTAAAAAATGGTCCTTTCATATAAGTAACCAGTACTTTCTTTAAAAATCACTAAATTTCTACTATTGTACAAGGCTAATATTACATTCTTTAGGGATCATGCAACTAGAGGACTCCTCTAGAGCATTTACATGTTTTTTTTGGAGTTTCACAAAGGATTTTTGAAAAAAAAAATGGACTAAAACATGAAAATTTTGGGGCGCACGTTTCTTCACTTCTTTCTTCTACAATACATGCATACATGGATTATATGATTTCTAGAAATGTGAAGTGCATGATGCATTTTCTATCTATAGAAGACCATTTTATCTATCACTAAGATAAGTCAAGGTGAGCATAAAATATGTGGTAAAAGTACGATGAGTAGGCTAAGTTTGTTTTTACAAAGTAAATGAAAAAAATAGATGATCTTGTAAGCCGCCGGATTGGCATATTGTAATTCCCTATTTTTCATATACCGCACGAACCGAAAGGTCGATTGCGAAGTGATGTATCTGTTTATTAACTAATGAAAAGACATTGCGGTGACGCTTCGGCAATGATGAGCAGTATCGCCAGACTGTCTGTCTGGGCGATTGCGGTCTGCGAAGTCGCCGTAGTGCAGTATTCTTAAACTCTGAGTATTGTTGTTCTTATCACTGTGTAATTACATTTAATTTGTGATCGATATAGTAAGATTAAGTGTGGATAATAAGTCTGCGTAATGGAAAGGCATAAATCCTGCGTTATCTACGGTGAAACGTATTAACCGGAGTATGAACAGTAAATCTGTGAGAGGACTAACCAGAGTCTTGACAGTAATTCGTATGAAACAGAGTTTGGAACATTAACGTACTGCAACTTGGATAAACTAATTGGGAAAATCAAGTTACAGGGCCTCTAATTTATCAGACCCCTACCACTCTCAAGAACCAATAACTTAAAATGCCTGTAGTGTAACTGCGCATTTTAACACTAGCGCCGTTTATGGGAAGGTGGCCAGAGATCGTGAATCAACGATAAGGTGGAGCAGTACGCAATTGGTGCAAAGGTGATATATGCCGGTTACTCGGTCTGGTGAGTCGTATCCGAAGTACAGAAGAGACCAGCAACCTTGGGCGGTAGCAAATTTGTTAGGGACACCCCCAGGAGGCAGAAGTATAGACGGGTTGAGTCCAGTCATTGAAGGAGGGGAGCCAGTTAGCAGTGATTCCGGTACCATTTTGGTGACCTGTGCTGCAATTCTAGTAGATTCCGGTGTAATTTCGGTACAGTCTGCAGAAGGTACAGTAACTTTGGAGTGTACAGGGACGTAGTGCGCAGTTGACTCGACACTGTCTGGTCAGGATTCGACCCTTTCCAAGGATAAAGTTGTGTTACCTAGAGAGATCATTGTCGGTGAAAGAATACCCTGTTTTGGGGGAAGTTCGACAAATTCCGGTGACACTTCGGTCCCACTTGCAGGGAATTTATAGTTTTCTGGTGATAGTGTGATACTTTCTAGTGAATCTTCATTCCGGACACCACTGTTCGGGGCAAATTTGCCTACCTGGGATATCCAAGCTGAGGATAGGTTCTTCGATTTGGAGATCCGTAAGAGACTGAACACTATTTTCAAACCGGAAGGTGAGCAGTCTGACCATACAGACTTTGAAGGTCAAGAAACGCCACCTCAGAACTCAGGAGATAGCAACGGTACCACGGCTAGCACTATGAGTGGTCAACAGCAACAGCAGTAGCAGCAACAACAACAACAACAGCAACAGCAACAACCCCTTCCACTTCGACCAGTTCCAACAAGGGTAACTTACACAAAGTTCGGTGGATTTCCAGGTGACGATCCTGATGCCCATGTACGCACCTTTGAAATAAGTTATGCAGTGCTAAACCATCCACCCCATCCGACATACAAGGCCATCGTATTTCAGTCAACATTAGTCAATGAAGCAGCTCGATGGTTAACAGAGTATGATTTCAATCATTTCGTTACCTATGAGGTGGTAAGGGATGCGTTTTTGTAGAGGTTTCGCTTGAAGAAAAATCCTGCTGAAATCTTCGATTACTTGCAGAACAATAGACAGAAGCCGCACCAGACTGTTCAGGAATATGCCACATTATTTAGAACTCATTTAATACAATTGCCTTCGGCACATGCTAATTTACTGGATGATGTTATAACCAGTGGTTTATTAATGGTTTGACCCCACAGCTAAGACAAATTATCATCGTCCGTTGTGTGGGAGCTATGATACTAGATGCTGTTATCACGATGGCCCTGCAACTCGAGCATAAGGTTGGAGGATTCACTGAAGACTTGGAATGGTTGAAAGCCAGTAAGCATGGTATAGATGAACAGGCTAAACAGATGTATTGCACTAAGTGCAAAAATTCAGGGCACACCAGCGCTACCTGTGCCCTTAATCAGATGTATTGCGCCATCTATAATATCACCGGACACTCCACCAAAAATTGTGCGTATAATGCCAAAGTGCAGGGATGAGCAGCTGTAAATGCCATTATACAGGAACCAGGATAGCCAGCAACTCACTACGTGCCACCACGGATGCAAAACAATCAGTCACAAGGATACATGAATCACCGAGGACAGCGGAGTACTAACTTCAATACAAATCGATGGTAGACATGTACATCACCGGAAGGTACTTCTCTGCCACCACCTCGATGTCATTTTTGTGGTGAGCTTGGCCACATCCGGAGATTCTGCAAGGATGCAGCCGAATATGATAAAAGAAAGAAAGAGCATCAAAACCCGATGACCAACATGGTCTATATCTCACCAGTGGAATCGCAAGCAGTAGTGGTCCAGACAAGATCCGGTAAGCAGTTGCAACATGCAGCTGAGGTGTTTGAACCTGGCATCTGTGAACAACATCGAATGTATATCAAAGCTAGCCAATGGACCACCAGAGAGCCTACTGTGTTCCCCGATCCAATTCCGGTGACACAGGTTCCCCTGCCAAAGGAGAGAGCGCATGAACAAGATTGTACTCTAGTAATAGGAGAATCATCATCAGAATCGATGAAGAGTACAATTCAAACAGATCAGGTATGGGATTCTCTCTCTAAGGCTACAATTACACTCCCCTTGGGGTAGCTACTCGCCTTGGTGCCCGGAGTTAGGCAGCAGTTTCAGCAACAGGTTAGTCCCGGATCTCCTGGTACTCCGACGACCGCAACAATACAACCGAAAACTGATTCTACGGTGGATCATTCTGTCCCCTTAATTATCGTCTGGCATAAAAATCACAAGATTACGCAAGTGCTAATTGATGGTGGTTTCGGTGTGAACATAGCAACTGCAACTCTTTGTAAGAAGTTAGGATGGACCCAAATCGAGCCCATTCAATTCTTTGTCAGAATGGCAGATCAATCCCAAGTTCATTCAGTGGGACTTGTAAGGAATATCCCGATTACTCTACAGGGTACCACGTTTAAAATGACTTTTGTAGTCTTAGAACTACCAGAATCCAGCCTCGATTACAATCTTCTTTTTGGTCGACCATGGTTGAAACAGGCCAAAGTTATACAGGATTGGTCAGCGCAGGAACTGACTTTTAAAGACAATCACTGTAAATATGTTGTCAAACTGGATGCCATTCAGCCTTGCGAACTTCATGCCAGACCATATGTAGCAGAACCGGTCCACATATTGGATGGCTTATCTGATGACGAAGAAGAAGCGTTTCTGAAGAAAAATAAAGATCTGATTTCCTTAGGTACTGTAGATCTGCAAGCTGTCGCAGACAACTGGAGTCCGGCAGCCTGTACGGTTGTTCCCGTGGCCGGAGACACAGATGTAGATGATAATGTTGCTATGGATGAAGCTACTCTGCAACAACTTTTACAGTCAGCTGACGATCCGGGAAAACCTCGTCAATTCTATGTCTCGGAAGACCAATTAGTAACCTATAATTTTGGTGATGAAAGCAACCCGCATCCTGTTAAGATTAAGGCGGGGTTGTCCGAGGCATTTCAAGAAGATTTGATCTGACTCCTGCATGCGTTTTCTGATGTTTTTGCGTGGGACTATCGAGATATGAGGGGTATTGACCCGCGAATCTATCAACATCAGGTCGTGCTCAAACCAGAGGCAAAGCCAATCAAACAATCCAGTTACCGAATGAACCCCAATTATACAGCACATGTCAAAGCAGAACTCGATCGGTTGTTGAAGGTGGGATTCATTGTACCAATCGAACACGCTGAATGGATCTCTCCGATCGTGATTGTTCCAAAGAAAAATAAACAACTACGAATCTGTGTGAATTACCGGAAAGTGAATGTGGCCACAGTACCTGATCCATTTCCTCTCCCCTTCTTGACACAATGCTTGACAGAGTAGCTGGACACGAGATGTATTCCTTTCTGGACGGCTACACTAGTTATAACCAGGTCAGAATGGCCGAACAAGACATACCGAAAACAACTTTCATTACGAATTGGGGTGTGTATGCTTGTACAGTCATGTGGTTTGGCTTAAGGAATGCTCCAAGCACATTTCAACAGTGTATGCAAGAAATTTTTTCACCCTATCTGACTACTTTTATGCAAGTGTACTTGGACGACTTTTCTTTATTCGGCAAGATTGTGGCACACTTGTATCATTTACGGTGTTGTTTCGAAAAATGCCGTGAATACCGGTTATGCTTGAATCCGATAAAATCTGTGTTTGCGATTTCTTGTGGCAAACTCCTTGGCCACATTATTTCTGAGCAAGGCATACAAGTTGATCCAGACAAAGTTGCAACCGTGTTACAGGCACCAGTACCACCACACCAAAAGAAGTTATGCGATTCCTGGGACAGATTCGGTGGCATGGTCGCCATTTACGGTGGTTAGCCCATTTGGCAACCCCACTTAATCGGCTAATGATGAGTACTCCACGCCAGTTCAAATGGACTCCAGAATGCCAAACTGCCTTTGATCGTTTAAAACGATTATTGACTCAGGCCCCTATTTTGCAACCCTCAGATTGGGAACGCCCGTTCCATGTCTTTGTCGATGCATCGGATATAGCCATTGGAAGTGTTTTAATGCAGCAAACTAATAAGTGGTTCCCGCCTGTCTATTACACTAGTCGTCGACTAGCTTCGGCTGAAAAGAATTATTCAGTGACCGAAAGAGAATGTCTCAGATTGGTGTACTCTGTGAAGAAATTCAGGCATTCTTTGCTAGGCGGAAAATTCACCTTTCACGTGGATCATGCCGCACTTGTATATCTGGTCCGACAGCAACATTTAGGATGTCGCTTGGCTCGTTGGATTTTATTACTACAGGAGTTCGATTATGAAGTGATTCATCGACTCGGTACCACACATGCATTAGCAGATTTTCTCTCTCGGTTGGATTTCGGTGAAGCTCCAGTGGGTGTTGATGACACCACACCAGCACTTTACGTTACTGAAATGGCTCGTCACGAATCTGCAGACCCTCTTGGGCCACCTATGTTAATGTATAAAACATCACAAGAACTAAACTAATGTGGTATTAGAAGACCTCCATAACCATCATTAGCTTAGCAAAACTCTAAATGTAAGTCTTCAACTCTGAACTTAGTGAAAAACAAAATTTCACTTCACAGAAATCTGCGCCTTTTCTTCAAGCCTTCAATCTGATCTGTATTAGCTTGATCTTTGCAAAATCTTTTGATCATTTACTAAGAGAAGTTCTTGCTAATGTTAAGCAACACATAACAAGCAAAACTTTCAAGTAATAACTTCAAAATCTTCTGTTTTTGCTCCAAACTTTTCATTATGTCTGAAAACTGAAAATCACCTTCATCGATTTAACATACCTTCACTGTTAAGCTGATTTCTCTGAGTATGCGTCCCGTTTCTTAAAGATCTTTTGACCAAATGTAGTTGAGGATAGTAGCTTTAAAATGAGCTATCACTTACTGAAAACTTTACAGTATACTTCAAGATCTGACCTTAAGAAGATCAGGTAAATGTGCGCCAGAAAAGTCGTAACTCTCAACTAACTTACATAGTCATGTGAAAACATTTAGAACTCAATGTACAAGAGGAATTGGACTTAATCCTTCTACACAAACATATGTTGTATATCAGAGAAGATGTGTACAAATTGGCTTGGCCTAATTTTGCTCATAGCCATGGAAAACTCTCTCAGACTCAGAAGTTTTTCCTCAACATCTCTCTCAGAAAAGACACTACTTTTCTCTACTTACTCAGATTACAAAATTGAGTTCTCTCTACATGATTTTTGTCTCAAATTAACTTATATACCTATGCTTTACATTCTCCTAGACTTGAACTCGTAAGTTCTGAAGATCAAAATGAAAAAACTAGACTCTAATTTGCACTAATTTACAATAGTGAAATTGTCCCTTCACTTAGGCTTAATTTTCTGTATACTTTCTCTTTACTTCTTCTTTCCTTCTTCCTTTCTTCATATGTCTTCATATATCCATGCCTAATTAGTGAGTGAAGCCCCAATAGCTCCCCCTCAATCACTAATTAGCATATTTTAACTTCTTCATATAATCTTCTTCTCTTTTATTCCTGTCATCTCCTTGAACCTACTTGTCCTCACTCCATCCAAGCTTTTTGTCATAATATCTGCAATCTGATCTTTTGTAGAAGTGTACACCACTTCAATCTCCTTCTCCATTACCTTTTCTCTAAGAAAATGATACTGTATTTCTATGTGCTTTGTCCTTGCATGAAATACAGGATTTGCTGCAAGATATAATGAGCTCATATTATCTCCATGAATGATAGGTATACCTTGATCAATTCCCAAGCTTTTGAATAATGTCTGCATCCATATTACTTCTTTTGCTGCTTCCACAAGTCCTTTGTATTCAGCTTCTGTTGATGATAAAGCCACTGTATGTTGTTTCTTTGAACACCAACTCACAAGTTTATCTCCAATGTATATCATGTAACCATGAGTAGATCTTCTATCATCCTGACTTCCTGCCCAATCTGAATCACTATAGGCTCTCAATCTTATATTTGATGTAAAAGGATAATACAATCCTTCTTTCAAAGTCCCTTTGATATATCTAAGAACTCTTTGACCTGCAATCCAATGTGGATCCTTTGGACAATGCATGAACTGAGAAAGAACACCCACTGCATAACTAAGATCAGGCCTTGTTAGTGTAGCATAAATTAAACTTCCCACTAAAGATTGATACTTTCTCATGTCTTTGAATTCTGCACCATCATATCTACTGAGTTTATGATTGACCTCTAGTGGTGTTGATGCCTCTCTGCAATTCTCCATGTTAAACTTCTTTAGAAGATTCAAGAGATACCTTTCTTGTGATACATATATGGCATGTTCTGCATAAGTGATTTCCATTCCAAGAAAATATGACAATTTTCCTAGATCACTTATCTTGAATTCTCTCTCAAGTAACTTCTTCACCTCCTTGATTCCTTCATTTGAGGTACCTATAATTATAATATCATCTACATAAATACAAATGTAGATCATACCTTCATCTGTTCTTTTGATAAGTAAACTTGCATCTGCCTTTGAACTTTGATATCCAAGATCATTAAGATACTTTACAAGTCTATAATTCCAAGCTCTTGGAGCTTGCTTCAAACCATAAAGTGCTCTTCTCAACCTGCAAACATAATTTGGAAACTTATGATCTGCAAACCCTTGAGGTTGCTCCATGTAAACCTCATCTGATATATATCCATTCAAAAATGCATTCTTAATATCCAATTGACTCAATGTCCATCCTTTTGATGCTGCAATGGCAATGATTGTCCTTATGGTTGACATCTTTGCCACAGGACTGAATGTCTCATCATAATCTATGCCAAAAGTTTGAGCATAGCCTTTAACTACCAATCTAGCTTTGTATCTGGCTATAGCTCCATCTGCATGCCTTTTAATTTTGTAAACCCATTTATTTCCAATCACTTTCTTACCATTAGGCTTTGGAACAAGTTCCCAAGTTTTGTTTTCTTCAAGTGCATCAAACTCTTCCTTCATTGCTTCTTCCCATTGTCTCTTACCCTTTGCTTCATCATAGCTTTGAGGTTCTTCAACTTCCTTAACCATGTAAGCATAATTTTTCTGAGTCAAGTAAGAAGTATCATAGGAATACCTTGTAGGTTGCTTCCTCATTCTGGTTGATCTTCTTGGTTCACACTCTTCATGCATATCTGGATGTACTTCTTCATCAAATATTGGTCCATCTTCATTTCTTCTATATGATCCAACTCTTGATGTGCTTGCTTGCATATGTTCTTCATCTCCATCTATCTGCATATGTGATTTACCTCTTGCACTCCTTCTTATCTCTTCTTCAAATGTTTCAAGGTCACAATCTTTATCTGCATACCAACTCTTCTGTTCATCAAAGGTCACATCTCTAGAAACAATAAAATGTTTAGTTAAAGGACTCCATAGCCTATAACCCATTTGCTTTTCATCATACCCAATAAACACATATTTTTCTGCCTTTGGTTCAAGCTTATGTCTAAGTTGTGATGGCACATAAGCATAGGCAATTGACCCAAACACTACAATGATCAAGTGTTGGTTTCTTACCCCACCAAGCTTCATAAGGGTTCATACCATTCAAAGCTCCACATGGTAGCCTATTCACAAGGTATGTAGCTGTATTTACAGCCTCAGCCCAAAGATAATTAGGACAATTCTTTTCTTTTAACATTGCTCTTGCAAATTCAACCAATGTTCTATTTCTCCTTTCTGCCACCCCATTATGTTGAGGTGTATACCTGCAAGTTATCTCTCTCTTGATACCTGCATTCCAAAGATAGTCATTAAACTCTTGGGAGAAGTATTCTCCCCCTCCATCAGACCTTAACCTCTTGAGTTTTTGACCTGTAACTCTTTCTGCATAAGCATGAAAATGTTTGAAGGCTCCAAATACTTCTGATCTTTCTTTTAGAACATAAAGGGTTATCCACCTTGTAGCATCATCAATAAACAAAACATAATACCTAGATCCATTTATTGATCCTTCTTTTGTTGGTCCCCATACATCTGTATGTATGAGTTCAAGCAAACCATCATGCTTGAAACCTTTCTTCTGAAATGATAGTCTATGTGCTTTTCCCATCTGACAAGCTTCACACTTGTATATCATATGTTGATTCTTCACATTTGGTAGCCCCATTACAGATTGGTTCTCCACCATAGTTTTGATTCCTCTTCCATTGAAGTGTCCCAATCTCTTATGCCAAAGATCTAACTCTATAATCACTTCATCACCATGTGTGATTAGGGCTTGACCAACATTTCCTTGCACTTTGAGAGTAAAAAGTCTACCTTCCTTCTTACCACAAACAATGGGATTGTATCCATCCTCTGGATCTTCAACAAATACCCCTTCATTTGTAAATCTGACTTGGAAACCTTTTTCCACTATTTGTCCAACACTAATCAGATTCTTTGGTATTGTTGGAACATACAAAACATTTGTTAACAAATCAGCTCCACTTCTACACTTCACTTTTCCAATTGAATGCACACTATGTTTTGTATTATCACCTGTTTGTACTGTATGACTTGAATTGCCTTCTTCCAATTTTGACAATAATTCTATATTACCTGACAAATGATTTGAACAACCAGAGTCAATATAAAATACCTTGAGATCCTCCTTCTCTGATGAACTTATTGAATTCATCATCAATGTTGTATGAATGTCATTCTGTGTATCATTTGCATAATTGTAATATGTGGTATTGTAAGACTGATTCTGATTCCAATTTCTTCCACCACCTCTACCATAACTTCCTCTTGAATTCTGTCTTCCTCTTTGAAATTGATTCTGAAATCTTCCACCTCTTCCTCTGCCATTGTTGTTTTGATTTTGGCTTGATCCTTGTTGATTATGCCAACAATCATATGCTAGATGATTGCTCAATCCACAAATCCCGATGTCTTCTTGTTATTGTTTTGATTACCTCTACCTCTTCCATTTCCTCGACCTTTACCTCTGCCAATACCTCTTCCTCTTGCATAATTTGCTTGAGTTGTTGACTCTTCTTCATCCTTTGCCTTGCCTTTATCTCCTTTCTTTTTGTTCTTCATGTACATTACAGAACTTTGACCTTTGTCTCCATCTGACTTCAAGTCTTGCTCAAATGTGAGCATCAATCCAAGTAATTGATTCAATTCTGGCACATAATGATTTAATGAGAGTTTTGTTGAAAGTACAAAAGGCTTCCATCTTTCATCACCTCTTAACCCTGCAAGTAATTGTGCTATCAACCTATGATCTTCAATATCCTCATCAATGGATCCAAGGCTATCTGCCAAGTCCTTCATCTTAGTGACATAATCACTAATGCTCTGATTTTTCTTTTTCTTGAATGTGGTGAACTCTGACCATAAGCTAGCTTTCCTAGCTTTAGTAGTGTTTTGGAAGTGATCTTCCAAAGCATTCCAAATGTCTTCAGCTGTTTCTAAACCTCTGATATGTGGCAACAAATGATCTGTAATAGTGTTATATATATAAGCTCTTGCACTTGCATCTCTCTTCTGCCATAGCTTCAAAGCTTCTAGCTCTTCCTTTCTTGGATGACTCTCATCTTCAAATTTAGGCTTTTCTTCTTCACCTGTCACATATACCATTAAATCCTTACTCATAAGTAAGGCTTCCATCCTCATTACCCAAGCAGGATAATTATCTCTGTCCAATTTGTCAATGGACACATGATCTGCCATAGTATTCTTGCTTCTGCTTCAACCTGTAAGTATAAAGTTAAAGAATGATACCTTTTGTAGACCTTTACCCTTGGAAGTAACTTCGAAATCATCTTCTGATGACTTTTGTTTGTTGAACACCTCAGCTTCCACCTTCTTTGATAAAGAACTCTTCAATTTCTTCTTGTATCTGCTCTCCTTTTACTCTCGAGGACCTTATCTCCTCTGATACCACTTGTTAATGTATAAAACATCACAAGAACTAAACTAATGTGGTATTAGAAGACCTCCATAACCATCATTAGCTTAGCAAAACTCTAAATGTAAGTCTTCAACTCTGAACTTAGTGAAAAACAAAATTTCACTTCACAGAAATCTACGCCTTTTCTTCAAGCCTTCAATCTGATCTGTATTAGCTTGATCTTTGCAAAATCTTTTGATCATTTACTAAGAGAAGTTCTTGCTAATGTTAAGCAACACATAACAAGCAAAACTTTCAAGTAATAACTTCAAAATCTTCTGTTTTTGCTCCAAACTTTTCATTATGTCTGAAAACTGAAAATCACCTTCATCGATTTAACATACCTTCACTATTAAGCTGATTTCTCTGAGTATGCGTCCCGTTTCTTAAAGATCTTTTGACCAAATGTAGTTGAGGATAGTAGCTTTAAAATGAGTTATCACTTACTGAAAACTTTACAGTATACTTCGAGATCTGACCTTAAGAAGATCAGGTAAATGTGCGCCAGAAAAGTCGTAACTCTCAACTAACTTACATAGTCATGTGAAAACATTTAGAACTCAATGTACAAGAGGAATTGGACTTAATCCTTCTACACAAACATATGTTGTATATCAGAGAAGATGTGTACAAATTGGCTTGGCCTAATTTTGCTCATAGCCATGGAAAACTCTCTCAGACTCAGAAGTTTTTCCTCAACATCTCTCTCAGAAAAGACACGACTTTTCTCTACTTACTCAGATTACAAAATTGAGTTCTCTCTACATGATTTTTGTCTCAAATTAACTTATATACCTATGATTTACATTCTCCTAGACTTGAACTCGTAAGTTCTGAAGATCAAAATGAAAAAACTAGACTCTAATTTGCACTAATTTACAATAGTGAAATTGTCCCTTCACTTAGGCTTAATTTTCTGTATACTTTCTCTTTACTTCTTCTTTCCTTCTTCCTTTCTTCATATGTCTTCATATATCCATGCCTAATTAGTGAGTGAAGCCCCAACAACCTACCTACTATGATCAATTATTAACCTTCTGTTAAAGGCTTGTTCTAACTGTCAGAAAAGCGTTTAAACGTTTATTGGGTTCTTTGGAGTGGTAGGGGTCTGTTAGACAGAGGCCCTATAATTGGTTCCCAAACTAACTATTTCCATACAGCAATATACGGATGCGTAGAACTCTATTAAGACTCTGTTACGCTTAGGAGCTTTATAGTTCTCGATCAAAATCCGTCCAAAGTGTACCGAATACACTAAATTGCTACACTGCTCTACACATAAACTTACTGAAATACCAGAGGCAATAGTAGTATTTCAACCTTTACCGAATAGGTACAAACAATCAGACAACACCAGAGACACAGAGTACTGAAGATTTAGTATGCAACTTAGGAAGACCCTTACTATAGCTTAATCTTTGCCGTATGAAGATAGACCTCAACACTGAAGACAACACGCTACAGATCAGAATCCCAGAAACACTACCACAACTACACAGACTCCCCTAACACGTTACAGTGTATTACAAGAAGAGCGACACCAAGATACACCTACTTAATTGAACAATGCCATAGAAACTCCACAGAATAGCTAGCTCAGACCACAGTCGGATAATCTTCTCAACATCTATGAAACTCACCAACAGACAGGTATCGACAGATAACAAAACAGACACAAGAACAATATACTCAGGATTGCTCAACAAACAACACAGTAACATTCACTCAACCACCCAGACAGAAAGTCTGGTGAATCCAACGAACGTCCCTGGCGTGTTTCTTTTTCATTGCTTTATATAAAGATTACAATGTGTCTGCGTAACAACCTTTCTCGCGTGCGAAAAAAGATTCAGTTATACAACTCCCAATCCAGCGGCCGATAAAGCCTGGCACGCATGGTGGACTCGAACCTGCAGGTTTCTACAAAATTACTTGTTCTTCTATAATGCCGTCTAAATACATGTTTCTAGCTAATCTAAAGGTTCGGGCAATTTTCTTCTTTAAAGCTTCTAACATCTGTTTGAGAGTATCCGGTTCTACTAATTGTGCATCTACTCTTATAGAACTTAATGCAATAGCTTCGGTCAGCAAAATTTCTGCTTACGTTTGCAGAAAAGCCTCTTGTAGGTAGAAATCATTCGATAAGGCCGCATCTCTGGATACTTCCATTTCTGCCACCTGTTTCTCCATCTTGATTATTCTTTCCTTCTGATTATCGAGCTGGTTGTCTTTTCTGTCGATCTGCTGATTTTGGAATTGAATTGTTCTTGAGTACGCATCCCGTTCTCTGCGACGATCTGATATGACTTTTTGCAGTTGAGCTTCTATGGTCAATTTTCGTTTTAGAATGCTGTTAACATCGGATAAATCTATTTTACATCTTTGAAGTTCTTCAAGTGTTTTCATAGCCAAATCGTGCTGTTCTTGGCCTTGTTGTACCACTTCATCTAACGTCTGTCTTGTTTCTTCCAATAGATTCCCTAAGGCGATTCTTGCATCTTCTTTATCCTGTATTTGTTGCTTCAATTGAATGACTTCGGCATTTGCATCATTTAATAATTCGTGTCTCTGTCTGATCTTTGCTAGTGCTGCATCTCTTTGTGCTGTAACTTCTACCTGTTCGGCCATTCGGGCTTGTAACTCTTTCAGCTCTTCTTGTAATGCTTGATTTTCGGCTTTGGCTACTAACAATTCTTCTTGTAGAGGACTAATGTCGGCCTCCAGTACGTCTACTTTATGTTGAAATTCATTGCGAATATTCTCTGTTACTTGCTTCATTTGCGTAGGTAGTTGTTGTGATAAATTGATCAGCAGTTGACCCATTGATGCTAACTCAGAAAATACTTGAATGGAGGGGAGTGGAAGATGAGGACGAGATTGAGATGAGGATGCGGTGAGGAGTTGCTGGGAGTTGGGTGGTGAGTAATTTGGGGATGAGGATGAAGAGGCAGAGAGTTCGTTGGGGTGAATGGGTTTGATAGGGATAATGGGTTCGCATGGCGGCCTCGGTGGGGGAGTGGGAAGAACAGTGTTAGATTCTGTTACCTGTTCTGTGGTTTGTTGTGTGTCAGCGGTGTCGGCAGCTATGGACTCGACTGCTTTAAGTAGCTCTTTGAAAACTTCTTTAACGATTTGTTCCTCATCTCCTTCTTGTTCCTGCTCAGATTGCTACTGAGATGCTTCTTGTGACGAGGTTATGTCAGAGTCGGTGTGATCCTCCTGTTCTTGTTGCCCTTCTAACGAAGACTGTGCTGATGATTCGTGCTGCATAGATGTTGCGGTGTCATGGAAGGTTTCTTCGTCCTGTTTTTCTTCTTCTTTGTCATCTTCTTTATTTCCTTTGTCTGAACCCTATGCTTCACTTTCAGATGAACTGATTCTAATTCTTTTCCGGTAGAAGAGTTGATTGAGTTCCTCTTCCTCTTCTTCATCATCATCCAATAATTGGGCCGACTCTTCATGGTGCAGGACCGGGCCTCTAGGTGGTGGTTGTGCTGTAAGAATGGTCGGAAAAAGGAAAGATATGATGTGCGGCAGTCTGGACCTTGGCATTCCTCCCTTGTTTACCTGTTTGATAATTGAAACACATTCTCTGTGAATGCGGTGGAAGAAGTATGATGCAAAATTTATAGGCTCTCGGGTAGCTAAGTCTATGGTGGAGTAGAAGGGACAAGATATTCCATATGTGCGCTTTTGGAGATTGAGGATGGCTACTAAGAATTGTAGCATAGATCTCTCAGGTTCAGGACGGCAGAGGATGGCGTATTCGTTAGAGGAACTCCTAGGGAATAATTGATTCATTGTGGTGATTGGCAGATTCGGGCCACTTTCCCGACCTTGCCGAGGGAGTCAAAATGCATCAACAAAGGCCTGGAACGTGATTACGGTTCGTGAGGGTAAGGATGTGATTGCCCAACTTTGTTCGGTGGCAGGTGTGTTAGCGATAACGGCGATTATGTGGGCAAAGAACGGGTGGGATTCCACTGAATGCCATGGCAGTTCAGCGAAATTGGCCAACCCACGTATGCGCAAGAACTCTCCTACATCGGCGGGGAGTCCGTCACGGAAAGCGGCATAGTTTACCAGAGCTTCCATGGCGCACACAGAAAACGCAAGCACAAGACACAAAGCACAGGGTTTACACAATCACACAAATCACGCAAACACAATAGCGATTTTCGGCGAAATAGAGAAGGTTAAGTAGGTGCGCTGAAGTGAAGAGTAGTCAAAATCACTAATCATCATGCGACATTGAGATGAGAACTTCATAACTTCGGTATGCATGCATGAGTAGCTTGAAAGGGCATGGCGGTTGTTGACATAATTAGGTATCAAAATGCGGATATTTACAGACTTATTTTATTAAGTGTGCAAAAACAAAAGAAAAGAAAAAGAGAAATAAGAAAATGCAAAATACGCGGACCATCCGCAGAACGTTTCAGTGTGGGTCGGATGCTTGTTGATACGGCCGTAGCTTCGATCCATTTATCACCTTTGGAAGAGGAATTCCGATCAAAGTAGTCAACCAAAAAGTGGCTGGGCCCACCTTTTCAGAAATCCGGTAGGGGCCAAGCCATCGTAACTTAAATTTGCCAGGAGAGCGCTTCGACTTGGCATTGTAGAAGAGTACAAGTTGTCCCACCATAAAAACTGGAGTCTTTAGATATCGATCATGTGTTTGAGCTTGTCTTATCTGTACTTCCTGAATAGTCAGAAAACTTTACCATCGGTGCTCATCCAGTTCTCTGAGTGTATCCAACCGAAAGGACAGAGATTCTTCAGGTAAGAGTTTGAGTGACAGCTACACGTAAACTTGGCGCAATAATTTCCATGGGTGCTATGGCTTCCAATCCATAAGCCAATTTGAAAGGGGTTAATCCTGTTGCTGCTTTGTCTGTAGTTTGGTACGCCCATAATACTGCAGGTAACAGTTGATCCCATCTTTCTGGTGCTTCCAGAATCAGTTTTCGAAGCATATTCAACAGGGTATTGTTTGTACTCTCAGCCAAACCATTTGCACGAGGATAATATGATGAACTGAATTTATGCGTGATCTGAAAAGAATGTGTGAGTACTTTCATTAGATTGTTGACAAAATGAGTGCCTTGATCTGTAACAAGCTCTAGAGATAAGCCAAAACGCGGAAAGACATCTTTCATTAGACACTTTGCCACCAAAACAGCTATGGCAGACCTTAAAGCCCATGCTTCTACCCATCTAGTAGCATAGTCTGTACATGTTAGAATATAACGATTATTACTAAGTATGGCAGGAGGTGTAATAGGTCCAATAAAATCTAGGCCCCACTTCTGAAAAGGTTCTAATGGCAAGTTAGGTTGTAGAGGGAAAAAATGGCGCTGCAACGACTGTCGAGATCTCTGACAATTATCACATTTTTTGACAAACTGCAATACATCCCTGTACATACTAGGCCACCAAAGTCGGCTTTGTAGAATTTTACGGTGCGTTAAATCTGCTGCAAAATGCCCACCGGAAGGACTTGAGTGAGCCAAAGTAATGACTGAGTTAACTTCATGTGGAGGAATGCAACGAAGTAAAACTCTAGTGTGATCCATATAGTATAATTCTCCAGCAATTAACCGAAATTTGCGACTGTACACTGCAATCTTCCTACACATTGCAGGAGAAGTCTGAGAAGGAAGGCATCCATCAGTAAGAAAGGTCAATATCTGATCATAATATGTAGATGGCACAAGTGGGTCTGCACTTTCATCATTGGTTGGTTCCGAAACATAAATCGCTGGCGTTGTGTCATCTACACCGACCAGAGCTTCACCGGAATCTGAGCGAGAAAGGAAATCTGCTAAGGCATGTGAACTGCCTGGCCAATGAATAACTTCGTAATCAAATTCTTGTAAAAGCAAAACCCAACGTGCTAATCGACCACCTAAATGTTGTTGCCAAACCAGATAAACAAGTGCAGCATGATCTGCATGAAAAGTAAATTTGCGGCCAAGTAAATAATGCCTAAATTTCTTGACAGAGTATACTAAACCCAGACATTCCCTTTCAGTTATAGAGTAATTCTTCCCAGCAGGGGCAAGCCTTCGACTTGCATAGTATACTGGCATGAACCACTTATCGGTTTGTTGCATTCGAACACTCCCAATTGCTATATTTGAAGCATCAACAAATACATGAAATGGGCGATCCCAGTCCGGAGGCTATAAGATTGGAACCTGTGTTAGTAATCCCTTTAGACGATCAAAAGCAATTTGACATTCTTGGGTCCACTCGAATTGTCGAGGAGTCTTGGTTATTAATCGGTTCAGTGGTATTGCCAAATGAGCAAGCCACTGTAAGTGTCGGCCATGCCATCTTACTTGGCCCATGAAGTGCATTACTTCCTTAGGTGTAGTGAGTACAGGTGCTTCTAACACAACTGTGATTTTATCTGGATCCACCTGTATACCCTGTGCAGATACAATGTGGCCAAGTAGCTTTCCACATGAAATCGCAAACACAGATTTGTTTGGGTTCAAAAAGAGTCTGTATTCTCTGCACTTCTCAAAGAAACACCGTAAATGGAACAAGTGTGCTACCATTTTACCAAATAACAAAAAATCATCAAGATAAACTTGCATAAAAGAGGTAAGGTAAGGGGAAAATATTTCCAGCATACACCTCTAGAAAGTACTTGGGGCATTTCTTAATCCAAACCACATTACGGTACAAGCAAAAACACCCCAATTGGTAATAAAAGCGGTCTTTGATATATCCTGCTCAACCATTCTAACTTGATTATACCCACTGTATCCATGTAGGAATGAATACATTTCGTGTCCTGCTACTCTGTCAAGCATCCTGTCAAGAAAAGGTAGCGGAAATGGATCAGGCACCCTAGCTGCATTCAATTTCTGCTAATCCACACAGATTCGCAGTTGTTTATTCTTTTTAGGAACAATAACAATTGGTGAGATCCATTCGGCATGCTCTATTGGTACAATGAATCCGACTTTGAGTAGCCTATCAAGCTCGGCCTTTACCTGTGATGCATAGTTCGGATTCATCCGATAGCTGGGTTGCTTGATTGGTTTTGCTTCCGGCTTCAGCATGACCCTGTGTTGATAGATACACGGGTCCAAACCTTTCATATCTTTGTAATCCCATGCAAAGACATCAGAGAACTCTCGGAGTAGCTGGATTAAGTCTGCTTGAAATACTTCCGGTAGGTTTTCCCTTATCTTGAGAGGACGCGGATGGTCCTCATCTCCTAAATTATAAGTGACCAACTGATCTTCTGGAACATAGAATTGTCGGGACTTCTCTGCATCATCAGCAGGCTTAAAAAGTTATCGTAGATCAGCGTTGTCGGCGCAAAAGTCACGGTCGGTGGATCAGGGCGACCGCCAAAAAATAACGGCGCATGCAGGGTGCTTGGAACAAGCTCAGGTAGTTATCATATAGCTTCAAGACAATGGATCAGATAAATATGCACAAAAATTCCATTTAGGGAAACCCATTCATCATGCTTGGCCAAATGTTTTTCTTAATCTTAGAACTCGAGAGAATAGTATGTTATGCTCGAAATCTTCAATTAAGGTCATATGCATATATAGTTCATATTTCAACCGTCATAAGATTTCAAACAATATCAACTTGATGCAATTCGTTATAGCATGAACTCATGTGTTAAATGCCTGAATTCAAAGTTGAGAAATTACTATGAGTCATGTATAAACAAATAACAAATATATTTCTACTTGCGACAGGAAGAATTGTGTAATAATTTATCTATACAGTGCACAAAGTTGAACTCCCAACCTTTAGATTACTTTCTCTAAAAACAGGGTTATATGATCCGGAAAGCAATATGCTTTGACTTTCTCTCAGAGCGTAGATATAAATTTTACTTCTCAACTTAACATTGTTCAATGCATGCATGTATAAACAGTAATTATTTAATCAAACTTGTTACTTCAGCGAATAAACACAAGTCAAACTTTGCCAAATAAAGATGCAAGATCTCTAGTCAACGCTTCACGGAAATACTTTTGTTGTGCCAAGAAAGCAGTGAGTGAATAGTTCCCAAACAAGTTTCATACATACAAGAACTACGTTTTAAAACAAGATTTGTTTCATGTTGACTATGTTTAACTAATATCACTGCACTAAAGCATCAACAAAACCAGCTATTATCAATGCATGAGCAATCCCAAACACAGCCAGCCGAAATCTATATCTCCGAACTCTAAACGCAATGTTAAAATAAACCATCAATGTTTTTTGGTTTTTCTTTATCGCTCGCTATGAATAACAATAAGAAATCAAGTTTTATCCCATGCGCTGTTTTCAAAGCATGCTGTACTTCAAATTATGAGATAAGTTCAGAGCACATAAGCTATTAACAGAATGCAATTTACTATTTGAGTCACGAGGAATTATTTTCTGGAGGTGTTCAACTCATAATCACTTGTTTTCGAAGGTTGAGTTTGTTCATATCATTGACATCAAAGAGCAAAACAGAAAGCTCTTGCCCGATAAACAGGAAAAGAGAAAAAAAACAAATTACGCTTGTGAATTTATCATTGTATACAGATAATACAAACTAAAACATTATTTACCAAGCCATTCTTTGGCACAGAGTGTTAGAGTACAAGCGCACTTTTCATCTTTAGCAGTTCAACGTTTTCATATTTCCAGCTATGGCTACAGTTGGAATAAATGGTGAGAGAGCGTCACCTTTGTTTCTTGAATCATAACTTCAAAGTTTCAAAACTATCTCTAAAATTCAGAAATTACAGAGAGTACGCAATCTTCTGATTCAAAAGGAAAGTCGGCCATCACAATAAAGGTGAATCATTCTTCACATTGTTCCTCATAGCATGAATGGAATATCTTAACGTATATGTTAGACGGCCGCCGAACAAAGGACAATTGTACTTAGACAGAGGTTTTTAATGTAGAAAGAACCCCTCTGAAAGTACGCGGTAAAGAAAGATTCGCGTAAAAGCCTTGTAACAAAACTCTATTTAAAGCAATGAAAAGGGACGAGAGGGCATCAGAGAGAGCCCCCCGTTTTTTGGGAAGTTGCGAATATATTGTGAGAGTTCCCGTTTTTGGGGTTACTTCACTTCTTCTACTGTGTGCAAACGAGTAGAGTGTCTTGGTTCTGTCCTGTCTGTGCACCTCCTCTGTGTAATCATTCGACTGTGTATGTGTGATACACTGTGTGTTACGAGTCGGTACTGCGTTTGTGAGATTCTGTTCGGTAACGAGTTGAGGTGACTTGATTATGCGTAAGGTGTTAGAGTGTTGTCCATTTGCTATTCCTGCGGTGGGATAAGTAAGTGTGAAGGATGGACATGAGTTGGTGTGATTCTCTGTAAGGGACTGAGTTGGTATCGTAGTCGGTGTTCAAGGTAACGCCAGTAATACCTAAGTACGCGTAGAATGGCAACACGGTTGAGAGGCGTCTTATGATCCGTAGATATTACGATTTGAAAGGTAGACACGCAGTAAGTCTGTGAACTGATAAGAAGGGTTGTGTGTTAAGTTACTAAAAGTGTTGGACTGTAATCTCAGACTACTGCTCAACTACTATGGCAGAATAGCCTGAGAACTCGGAGTCCAGTACGTTGGTCTAATTGAAGTTGTTCAGGAGCGAAAACTGAGCTAAGACGGAATAGCCACAACTACGGTTGAGTGAGAAATTGGGAAAATAGTACAGGGCCTCTGTCTAACAGACCCCTACCACTCCCAAGGACCCACGTGGCTCGAGGCAGTGTATTTTCTGCGGTAATATTGAATTCAGAGCAAAGGGGAGAGACTCGGAAATATCTGGTATACAGGTATGGAACCAGATTCTGGAGTCTCCGAAGGGTTGTTGTGTTGAAGTAGTAATTAACGTCCGCGGTAGGCAATTAACAGTTACGTTAATAGTAAACGACGAAATTAACCTTTAACATTTGGCGCCGTCTGTGGGAAAGTGGCATCCGCTTGCCAGCTCTCTGGCCCAGGTGCCTACGAGAAAATGGCAACTGATTACCAGTCTCTACGGTAAAGTAGCATTTGATTACGAGTCACTTGTGAGACAGTGGCACTAGAGTGCTAACGGTTTGTAAGAAGCAAACATCCAGCAACATTTTCTTCACTGACAGTAGCAACAGATCTAGATTGTTGCGAACTGCTCGAATAGTATCACTGGGCAATGATACATGCCGGTCACTCGATCGGGCGAAACATATCCTAAGAATCGTCAGACTGAAGCACGAAAATCACAAAAGATAGCCTCGGAAGAAGTAGGCATAATTAGATCTGACCAAGTGGTCAAGGAAAGTAGAAACGTTACAAGTAATTCCGGTCATATTCCGGTAGAACGGTCAACGCCTTTGATACATTCTGATGCTACTTCGACCCAGCATATCGAAGATATAGCAAGACCAGACTCTATCAAAGTGCCGTTGGAACCTAGTCTAACAATATCAGATAAAGATTTAGAGTTATCCACGATCAGAAATACGTTAGAAAAATTCGGTAAAAGTAGTAAAACAGGGCATTCTGGCCCAATTTCGGGTCATTCCGGTGAGATTCCGGTAATAGAATTACCGATCGCTGGCAAAGGTTTAGCCTTTTTTGCGGAATCATCAACTCGACCTTCGTGTTTGGAAGAAAGATTTCAAATATTAGACATCCAGAAGGAAGGAAAGCTGTTCGAAACAGAGATCCGAAGCATCTTAAGCCGACACAGTACACCGGAAAACGCACCATCCGGCGATACAAGTCCCGATAGTTCACCCGATCAATCCCGAGATATAGAAGGAAACCCTGAACCCTTCACAATGAGCGGGCAACACCAACAACAACACCATCAACAACAACAGCTAGGACCGCCAAGGCCACCTCCAACCGGAGTAACCTACGCGAAATTCGGTGGATTCCCAGGAGACGTGTTAGTATATGATCAATGTCTACCCCTCATGATTGTATGCACATTTTGTTAGGCCCCCTTTATGAGGAGAAGCCAAGCGTGCATTACCCAATTGATGGGAATCCCAACTTGAATGTTGGATGAAGGTCATATTGGACCATGTAAGGTATTATAAGGAAAGGGAGTTACCAGGGTCCCCAATTGTGGGGTCCGGGGCAGCGGTGAGCAGCCCCGGCTGGGGGGTCCAAGGGGGCCAGCGGGCCCCCTGGCTGGGGGGTCCCAGGGGGCCAGCGGGCCCCCTGGTGGGGGTCTGGGGGCAGCGCCCCCGGCGCGACGGTAAAGGGAATATTCCATGGAATATTCCCTGTCAGAGTCAGAAATCATTTATATTTGTTAGGTCGGTTCAACCAGTCTAAGCCGTGTATGGCAATTACGCGGGCGGTGGCCGCCCACGCTCTACCGCCCATGTATAGCCGTCCATGGCAGGCCACCCATGATCCTATATATACATGACTTCTGCACTACCTAAGACATTGAGTTGAGCCAGCATACCTCTACCTTGTATCTCCCTATCTAGAGTTGTCTAGATCACCATTTAAGCTCTACCTTGAGAGCGCACGGGTGGACAACGCCATCATCTTTGTACTTGCTGCTAGTAGAAAATTGTTGAGATTCTCCTATATCTGTTATCTTCTCTGCTATTGCTCCTGTGTTATATTGCGTAACTATTGTCTTACATGGTATCAGAGCTGTAAGGTTCGAATAGCTTGAGAAGTATCATTATTTTAGCCTACTAGCAGACTAGAATATCAGTAGATTATTCGAGTGATTACATGATGGCTTCATCGTCGAACACTAGTCTTGGTGCTTCACCTAATGTTAATGCTGCACCTATTCGAATTCGTCCACCTGCATTCACTGAAGGGAAGCTGGATGGAACCAACTATACAATTTGGAAGTTCAAAATTTCTGCAATTTTGGACTCCTATGAATTACTTGACACTGTCATGGGACCGATGGGATTGGATCCAGAGCCTATACCAGTTGAAGATCCAGCAAATTCAAGATTGATGATTCAGCCAAATCCAGATCTTCTACGAGCTTGGAAGAGGCGGAATGCTGATGCATTATGTGCGATTGTCACTAGTGTAAGTGATTCTGTGCTTACTTTAGTTCAACATACTACTAAAGCACATGAGGCTTGGGGCATATTGGCTCGACAATATGAGACCAAGAACCACACTAGGATACAGAATTTAGAAAATCAGTTGGCAAATGAAAAGCATTCTGATTCTGAAAAGGCTGAAGATTTTATCAAACGGATAAAGCATCTTCAAGATCAATTGGCTGCAGTTGGTGTTGTTATAACACCAGAAGAGCTAGCTCGAAGATCTGTACGTGTTCTTCCAGCAAAGTATGATGGATTAGTAACAGCCCTTAACACTCAGGTAAGGCCAACTCCTCTTACATTTGAAGAGTTTTGTGCCATGCTTTTAGAAGAAGAGATGCGGCTGAAGAATCGGCAAAGTACAACTGATGCTGCATTCTCAGCAAATGCAAAAGGTAAAGGCTCTTCAGAGGGATCAAAGAAGAAGCCAAAGAAGAAAAAGTTCACAGGAAGTTGCTTCTATTGTGAAAAGAAAGGCCATGCCATCAAGGATTGCAGAAAGAAGCAAGCTGATGAACGGAATGGGACTGTAAAATCATCATGGAAGAACAAAGAGTCTGCAAACAACACAGAGCTGGAACTTTGGGTAGCTATTGAAGAGGTATGTTCATCTGCTCAAGCTCGTGTTGATGAGCCATGGATTTTAGATAGTGGAGCTTCTCGCCATATGACTAGTAAAAAGGATTGGTATAGTTCCCTAGTGCCTCTGCGGGAATCCATCAATGTAGTGGTGGGAAACGACTCCAAGTGTCCAGCTGAAGGAACTGGAACCATCTCTTTTATCACTTCTCCAGGTGTTGAGAAAAAGTTATCCGATGTTCTCTATGTACCTACACTCAAAAGAAATTTGTTGTCAGTTTCTGCAATAACAGATCGTGGACTCGAAGTTCACTTCAATAAGAGTGGTGCGGAAATCATGGATTCATCAGGTAATGTTGTAGGTAAAGGCACACGACGGGATAACTTGTATGAGTTAAGTGCTTTAACTGCTACAGAAGATAAAGATGTAAGCAGGTTATGGCACCAACGATTTGGGCATCTCGGATTTGCAGTTTTGAAGGAGATGCAACGAACAGGGATGGTTGCTCATTTGCCTGCATTTTCAGAGTTGCAGGAACCTTGTGAAGCTTGTATGATGGGCAAGCAACAACGAAAGGCATTTCCAAGAGAGACCAGCAATCGATCTCAAGCTCCTCTAGAGTTGGTACATGCTGATCTCTGCGGTAAAATGTCTACACCTGCTTTAGGAGGATCTTTCTACTTCTTGCTGTTAGTCGACGATTATAGTAGAAAGATGTGGGTTTATTTCATTCGAGAGAAGGCTGATGCTTTTGAAAAATTTAAAGCGTGGCATAAGTATGTAGAAAGTGAATCAGGAAGGAAACTGAAGAAATTTAGAACAGATAGAGGAGGTGAATTCTTGTCAACAGAATTCAACAATTACTGTAAGGAGCATGGTGTGAAAAGGCAACTTACCACAGCTCATACACCTCAACAAAATGGCGTTGTTGAGCGCAGGAACAGGACAGTAGTTGAAATGGCTCGTTGTATGTTAAAGGCTCAAGACATGCCTGATTCATTCTGGGCAGAAGCAGTCAATACAGCAGTCTACATTCTCAATCGAAGCTACACAAAAGCTCTGAAGGGGATGACTTCTCAAGAAGCATATTCTGGTAAAAAGCCTTCAGTTTTGCATTTCAGAATTTTTGGTTGTTTCTGTTATGCACATATTCCTGATTCAACAAGATCAAAGTTGGATTCAAAAAGCAAAAAGTGTGTCTTCCTAGGATATAGTGAAGAGTCTAAAGCATACAGGTTATGGGATCCTGAGGCAAGGAAGATTTTTGTCAGCCGAGATGTGGTGTTTGATGAACGACCACACTTAGTAGAAGATAAAGGTAAATCTACTATCTCATCAAACGGAGAAATATCTCACCTTGTGCCTATCAAAAGACAGGTTAAAGTTGAGGAGGAGGAAACATCTGATGGAGAAATTTCCTCAATAAAAAGCCAACCAATTGTAGTTGCACAGCGTAAGCCACTACCGAAGTGGGCACAACAGCTCTTTGATGATCACAATCCACATGTAGATGCACCAGAATCATCATCAGATGGATTACGAAGATCAAAGAGAATAGAGGAGCAAAGAAGAGCCTCATAACACATTGTTAACATGGCTCTAATGGCAGATATCATGGGTTCGATAAAGGAACCTACCACCATTGAAGAAGCCATTGATGATCCAGATTGGAGAGCGGCAATGCAGTCTGAGTATGATAGTATACTCAAAAATGATACATGGGATCTAGTCGACTTGCCGCCAAAGAAGAAGGTAATAGGTACTAAATGGATTTGGAAAGCTAAGTATAAAGCTGATGGAACATTAGAAAAGTATAAGGCACGATTAGTTGCACAGGGTTTTTCACAGATTGAAGGATTTGATGTTCAAGAAACTTTTACACCAACAGCACGCATGACAACTATTCGGACGGTACTTGCAGTAGCTGCACAAAAGTCTTGGCCTATTTTCCAGATGGATGTCAAATCTGCATTTTTGAATGGTCACCTCAAGGAGGAGGTATATGTATCTCAACCACCAGGTTTTGAGGTGCCCAATTCAGAAAATAAAGTTTGCAGGTTGAAGAAAGCTTTGTATGGACTTAAGCAAGCTCCACGGGCTTGGTACCAACGAATTGATCATTTTTTCAAAAATATGGGTTTTGAAAGAAGTACTTCTGATGCTAACTTGTATGTAATGAAAAGGGATAGCAAGCTAGTTGTTGTAATTGTATATGTAGATGATTTGATCATTACAGGAGATCATCAGGAACTCATCAATCAAACTCGGATCAGCTTGGGAACTGAGTTTGAAATGACAGACTTAGGTCTACTCCATTTTTGTCTGGGAATTGAAGTATGGCAAAGGAAGGATGGCATTTTCATCTCACAACAAAAATATTCCAAAGAAATTCTCAAGGCATTTGGAATGATGGACTGCAAACCAACTAGCACACCTATGGAGGTAAATCATAAGCTATCTATGGATGATAACATGCCTGATGTAGATGCTAAGAAGTATAGGAAGCTCGTTGGAAGTCTTATTTTTCTGTGCAACACTAGACCAGACATTTGCTATGCTGTTGGAGTGTTAAGCAGGTTTTCCAACAAACCTAAGGAGAGTCACTGGAATGCTGGAATGCGAATTCTAAGGTACATTGCAGGAACCTTGGATTTTGGTATTTTGTATACCACAGGTGATACACTCCAAGGATATTGTGATTCAGATTGGGCTGGAGATTGTGATTCTAGAAAATCAGTTTCTGGATATTGTTTCTCACTTGGTTCAGGAATATTTTCTTGGGTAAGTAGGAAGCAACCAACTCTCGCACTCTCCTCCACTGAAGCAGAGTACAAAGCAGCTTGTTTTGCTTCTTGTGAGGCAGTTTGGTTAAGGAGAATTCTTGCAGATATAGGCTTTCCATCAAATATGCCAATTGTACTCAAGTGTGATAATCAAAGTTGTATGGCTATTGCAAAGAACCCAGTATTTCATGCTCGCACCAAGCACATAGAAGTACAGTACCATTACATTCGTGAGCTAATTGAAGATGAAATTGTGGAGCTAGAATATTGCCCAACAGAGGCAAATTGTGCTGACATATTCACTAAAGCACTTGGAAGAGAGCAGCTCAACAAGCATCTTCAACAGATGGGCATAGGACCGAGACCTACTTGATTTATCATCGGTAAACATTGAGGGGGGGTGTTAGTATATGATCAATGTCTACCCCTCATGATTGTATGCACATTTTGTTAGGCCCCCTTTATGAGGAGAAGCCAAGCGTGCATTACCCAATTGATGGGAATCCCAACTTGAATGTTGGATGAAGGTCATATTGGACCATGTAAGGTATTATAAGGAAAGGGAGTTACCAGGGTCCCCAATTGTGGGGTCCGGGGCAGCGGTGAGCAGCCCCGGCTGGGGGGTCCAAGGGGGCCAGCGGGCCCCCTGGCTGGGGGGTCCCAGGGGGCCAGCGGGCCCCCTGGTGGGGGTCTGGGGGCAGCGCCCCCGGCGCGACGGTAAAGGGAATATTCCATGGAATATTCCCTGTCAGAGTCAGAAATCATTTATATTTGTTAGGTCGGTTCAACCAGTCTAAGCCGTGTATGGCAATTACGCGGGCGGTGGCCGCCCACGCTCTACCGCCCATGTATAGCCGTCCATGGCAGGCCACCCATGATCCTATATATACATGACTTCTGCACTACCTAAGACATTGAGTTGAGCCAGCATACCTCTACCTTGTATCTCCCTATCTAGAGTTGTCTAGATCACCATTTAAGCTCTACCTTGAGAGCGCATGGGTGGACAACGCCATCATCTTTGTACTTGCTGCTAGTAGAAAATTGTTGAGATTCTCCTATATCTGTTATCTTCTCTGCTATTGCTCTTGTGTTATATTGCGTAACTATTGTCTTACAAGACGACCCAGACGCCCACGTACGGACGTTCGAGATAAGTTATGCAGTTCTTAACCACCCACCAGATCAGGCGTATAAGGCCATTGTTTTTCAATCGACACTGATCAATGAAGCGGCGAGATGGCTCACGGAATATGATATCAATCATTTCGGTACTTACGATGCAGTACGAGACGCCTTTTTACAGCGATTCAGACTGAAGAAGAATCCCGCTGAAATCTTTGAGTATCTACAGAACAACAGACAGAAGGTAAATCAGACCGTCCAGGAGTACGCTACCCTCTTTAGAACACATTTACGGCAGATACCACAGGCTCACGCTAATCTACCTGATGATGTCATCTCTCAATGGTTTATCAATGGATTAACCCCACAACTGAAGCAGATCATGATCATAAGATGTGTCGGAGCTATGACCTTGGATGCCGTCATTGCAATGGCTCTACAGCTAGAATCCAAGGTTGGTGGATTTTCGGAAGACTTGGAATGGTTAAAAACAAACAAAAATATGGCTGAAGATATCACCAGGCAAGTATATTGCACCACATGCAAAAATTCGGGGCATACAAGTGCCAACTGTGCACTGAACCAAGTGTTTTGCGCTATCTGCAACACTACCGGACACACCACCGGAAACTGTATCTACAACGCTAGAATACAAGGGACAGCAACCGTCAATGCAGTCATCCAAGAACATGGCCAACCAGTAAATCGCTATGTGCCTCCGCAACAGAGAAACAATCAACAACAAGGATATCGGAACTATCGAGGACAGAGAAACAACACTTATAATGCCAACCGATGGCAGAATGGACCACCACCGGAAAAACCTGAGTTACCACCTCCACGATGCCATTTTTGTGGCGAATTCGGCCACATTAGAAGGTTTTGCAAGGACGCAATAGAGTATGATCAAAGAAGGAAGGAACGCCAGAATCCAATGGCCAACATGGTGACAATTACACCGATTGAGACACAGACTGCTACAGTCCAGACCCGTTCTGGTAAACAACTTCAGTCGGCAGCAGAAATCTTTGAACCAGGGATACAAGAACAACGAAGGATGTATAACAAAGCCAGTCACTGGACCACAACAGAACCACCAGTGTTCCCCGAACCTATTCCGGTGACTCAGGCTTCTTCATCAAAGGACGACACAACACAAAAGGATGCATCAGTAGGGCCATCATCATCAGCAGAAACAACAACAGACATTTCTGCGTCAGTAGAGACTGCAAGTCCAAAAGAACAAGACAATCAAGCTCAACAGGCCTGGGAAATTTTGTCCAAGGCATCCATCACGCTACCTCTAGGCCAACTTCTGGCCTTAGTGCCTGGGATCCGACAACAGTTTCAGCAACAATTCAGTCCAGTACCTTCTTGCATTCCTACGATAGCCGCCGTTCAACCGGAACCTGATGCTGCGATTGACCACGCAGTGCCCTTGATCACAGTATGGTATAAGAACCAAAAGATCACGCAAGTATTGATTGATGGAGGCTCAGGCGTAAACATTGCAACCGCAGCATTATGCAAAAAGCTAGGCTGGACCGAAATTGAACCAGTGCAATTCTTTGTTCGAATGGCGGATCAATCGAGAGTCCATCCTGTAGGACTTGTGCGGAATGTACCAATCACTCTACAAGGTACAACCTTCAAGATGACTTTTGTCATACTAGATCTACCCGAATCCACTTTGGATTACAATCTTCTTTTCGGCCGACCTTGGCTGAAGCATGCGAAGGTAATACAGGACTGGTCTGCACAAGAGCTTACATTCAAGGATGCCCATCGTAAATATGTGGTGAAACTAGATGCTATGCAATCTTGCGAACCTCACGCCCGACCGTACGTTGCTGAACCAGTTCACATGTTAGATGGACTGTCAGATGATGAAGAAGAGCAATTTCTGAAGAGTAACGCCGATTTAATGACTCTAGGAACTGTTGACCTACAATCCGTCATAGATAACTGGAACACGTCAATATGTATGGTAGTAGCTATCACCGGAACTTCGGTCCAGGAAAATACTTCCTCAACCCATGACGACGAATTACAACCACTGTTCAAGCCAACAGATGATACAGAGAAACCTCAACAATTTTATATTCCAGAAGACCAGCTGATCACGTACAATCTAGGAGATAGAGACCACCCACGACCTGTGAAGATAAGGCAGAACTTACCGGAAACATTTAAGGCGGATTTGATTAAACTTCTTCGCGAATTTGCAGACGTCTTTGCATGGGATTACAAAGACATGAAAGGATTAGATCCACGCATCTATCAACACAGGGTCATGTTGAAACCAGAAGTGAAACCGCAAAGACAACCCAGCTATAGAATGAACCCCCATTATGCATCACAAGTAAAAGCCGAACTTGATAGACTATTAAAAGTCGGATTCATTGTACCAGTAGAACACGCTGAATGGATCTCACCCATCGTGATCGTGCCAAAAAAAAACAAGCAGTTACGAATCTGTGTGGATTACCGGAAATTAAATGCAGCAACAGTACCAGATCCTTTCCCGATCCCCTTTTTGGATACCATGCTCGATAGAGTCGCAGGTCAGGAAATGTATTCATTTTTAGATGGATACAGCGGGTACAACCAGGTTAGAATGGCTGAAGAAGATATACCAAAAACTGCCTTCATTACCAATTGGGGTGTTTTTGCCTGTACAGTAATGTGGTTCGGATTAAGAAATGCGCCAAGCACATTTCAAAGATGTATGCAGGAGATATTTTCTCCTTATCTCACTTCATTCATGCAAGTCTACCTCGACGACTTCTCAATCTTTGGGAAGATGATAGCCCATTTATTTCACTTACGATGCTGCTTTCAGAAGTGTAGAGAATATAGACTCTGCCTTAATCCTAGCAAATCCGTGTTTGCCGTTTCGTGTGGTAAACTACTTGGGCATATCGTATCTGCTCAAGGTATTCAAGTGGACCCCGATAAGATTTCAGCGATTTTAGAAGCCCCGATACCCACAACTCCGAAGGAAGTAATGCGTTTTATGGGTCAAATACGATGGCATGGCAGACACTTACGGTGGCTTGCTCACCTAGCAGTACCTCTGAACAAGCTAATCACAAAAACTCCCCGACAGTTTGAATGGACTGAAGAATGTCAAACTACATTTGATCGACTCAAGTATCTACTGACGCACGCTCCAATTTTACAACCACCGGACTGGGACAATCCGTTCCATGTTTTTGTTGACGCTTCAGATATTGCAATAGGCAGTATTCTGATGCAGCAAACAGACAAGTGGTTCCGCCCTGTTTATTACGCCAGTAGAAGACTTGCGCCTGCAGAAAAGAACTACTCCACCACGGAAAGAGAATGTCTAGGACTAATCTACTCAATCAAAAAGTTCAGACATTATCTACTAGGTCGAAAATTTACCTTCCATGTGGATCACGCTGCCCTTGTTTATCTAGTAAGACAGCAGCACTTAGGAGGACGATTGGCACGATGGGTGCTACTTTTACAAGAATTCGATTATGATGTCATTCACCGACCCGGAAATGCACACGCCTTAGCAGATTTCTTATCACGCCTAGATTCCGGTGAAGCTCCGATAGGAATAGATGACACGACTCCTGCGATTTATAATGCTGAACCACTACCTGACGAGTCACCCAACTTAGAAACACCACCTACATACTATGATCAGATTTAACTTTCCTCACCGAAGGACGCCTTCCAGCCGAGACTGCCAAGGCAGTTCGAAGAAAAATTGCAGTTGTTAGCCGCCGATTTCGGTTAGTTGCTGGAGAACCGTATTATACAGATCATACTGGAATCCTACTTCGCTGTATTCCACCACATGAAGTTAACTCAGTTATCACTTTGGCTCACTCAATTCCTTCCGGTGGCCATTTTGCAGCCGACTTAACTCACCGGAAAATTCTACAAGGAGGACTCTGGTGGCCAACTATGTACAGAGATATCTCACAGTTTGTTAAACAATGCGATGCTTGCCAAAGAACTGGTCAGCCCTTACAACGGCATCTTTTTCCCCTGCAACCCATCTTACCATTAGAACCTTTTCAGAAATGGGGTTTAGATTTTATCGGGCCAATTACACCTCCAGCAGTATCCAGTAACAATCGATACATACTGACTTGCACAGATTACGCAACTCGATGGGCAGAAGCTTGGGCTTTGCGATCTGCTACAGCAGTTACGGTAGCAAAATGCCTACTCACGGATGTCTTTCCACGATTTGGTTTACCACTCGAAATTGTCTCAGATCAAGGTACTCATTTTGTAAACAATTTAATGAAGGCTCTCACACAGTCCTTCCAAGTCACACATAAATTTAGCTCTCCTTATTATCCACGTGCCAATGGACTGGCTGAAAGTACAAACAAAGCGCTGTTAAATATCCTCCGGAAATTGATCATGGAAACACCGGAAAGATGGGATCAACTACTACCTGCAGTATTATGGGCATACCGAACTACATATAAAGTAACCACAGGCTTGACACCTTTCAAGTTAGCTTATGGCTTAGAAGCTATCGCTCCCATGGAAGTAGTCATCCCAAGTTTGCGGGTAGCAATCACTCAGAAGATGCTTCCAGAATCTTCACTGACAGAACGAATGGACGCACTCAGAGCACTCGATGAGCACCGATGGCTCAGTTTTTTAACTATGCGTGAAGTTCAACTAAGGCAGGCTAAGACACACGATCGATATTTGAAGACGCCAATCTTTTCGGTAGGACAGCTTGTACTCTTCTATAATGCAAAATCGGACAGAGCAGCAGGAAAATTCAAACTATGATGGTTCGGCCCTTTCAAGATCTCAGCACAAGTAGGTCCGGCAACTTTTTGGTTGACTACGTTGACCGAAATTCCACTTCCAAAAGTAATTAATGGATCGAAGTTGCGGCCGTATTATCCCACTACCAGTACGCCTTAATTATTCGGCGACGAGCCATGTTTTTGTACAAATTTATACGTTTTGCTTTTAGCCGTCTTTTGTACAGATCTTTATGATACCAGCCGCCTCTCCCTACCGATCACTCAGTACGCACGCCAGCATGCAAACCGTATCGTTCCCGCACCCCACAATGATCCTCACCTCCACACCGTGTTCTCCATATTTAAACCCCTGAGTTGCGCCAAAAACCGCTATTGTGTTTTTGTGATTGTGTATTCTGTGTTTTCTGTAAGTGTGCACTGTGAACGCCATGGAAGCTCTAGCCAACTACGCTGCCTTCCGCGAAGGCATCCCTACAGATGTAGGCGAATACCTGAGATGCAGAGGATTGGCCAACTTCGCTGAGTTGCCTTGGCACTCAGTGGAAACCCATCCCTTCTCCGCACAGATTATTCAAGCCATTGCCAAAAGCTCCGCCACCGAACGACAGTGGGCCTTCCTTTCCCTCCCACATAGAACCGTCATCACCTTCCAAGCCTTCGCCGACGCCTACCGTCTCACCCCGCAAGGTCGCGAAAATGGCCCTACCATCACTGTAGCCCGTATGGCCGAACTCTTTCCCCGTTCCTCATCAAACGAATACGCCATCCTATGTCGCCCCGAACCCGAGCGATCCGCCCTCCAGTTCCTTGTAGCCATCCTTAACCTGCAGAAACGAACTTATGGCATCTCTCGCCCCTTCTACTCCGCCTTAGATTTAGCTGCCCGCGAACCGGTAAATTTTGCCTCCTATTTCTTCCATAGAATCCATAAAGAATGTGTAGCTATCGTAAAACAGCTCCAAAAGGGTTCTACCCCCCGCTCTCGCCTTCCACACATCATCTCCTTCCTTTTCCCAACCATCCTCGCCGCGCAACCCCCACCCGCAGGCCCCGCACTTCGACACGAAGAGTCCGCCCAACCAATCGAGGACAGCGAAGAAGAAGACGAAGAAATTAATCAGCTCTTCCGTACCAAGCGAATTCGGATCAGCTCCTCGGAGAGTGAAGTCCAAGGATCCACCGGAAAAGATCAGGAGACCAAGCCAGACGACCAAGAAGAAACGTACCACGACACCACCACACACATCGAAACATCGACGGAGCAACCAGACCAGCCGGATCAAGCAGAGACGGAACTAGTATCCACAGAAAAAGAATCGGAGCAGCACCAGGATGAACAGGAATCGGCCACCAAAGCCCTGGATCAACTCATCGACGCCATCAACCAGACAGAAACACTCGCCAAGGTAAACCCCTCAGACACCGTCCTCCCTACACCACCTCCTGCCAAACCCCTACCCCCACCTGAACCACCCCTCCCACCCACCGATGAACCCACAGCATCTTCCTCTTCCTCCCCTAACTACTCTCCACCAAACTCCCAGCAACTCCTCACCGACACATCCTCTCAACCTCGTCGTCCTCCCCCACCACCGCCCCCGAATGCATTCTCGGAACTTGCCGCCATGGGGCAGTACCTCATCCAATTATCACACCAGCTACCCGCCCAATTTTCGGCAGCCACGGACCACCTGAAACTCGAATACCAGCACAAGGTAGACACCCTGGAAGCCGACATCGCCCCCCTCCAGGAAGAAATTGATGCCGTAAAAACCGAAAATCATCAACTGCGGGCACAGCTAGCAGAACTCGAAGCACGAGTTTCGATAGAACAGACGCTAGTACAACAACGAGATGAAGCCCTGGACCAGATAGCTGCTAAAGACAAACTCATACACGATGCACATGAGGAAATTCGGACACTGAAGGCCGCCCTTCAAGAACAAGCAAATATCAATGTCTCTCTCGAAGAACTGATCGCAGACACGAAGCGTCAATTACAAGAAACCACCCAGACGATGCAGGAGCAACAGAAAGAAGCTGCCGAAGTTCAAGAACGATTACGGCGAGCCGAAGAATGTGCCGACGCGGTCAACAGCATTCTCAAAAAACAATTAATAAAGGAAGGCCAATACCAAAAGGATATTGAAAGGACGTGCAGAGAACGAGATTCACTGCAGAAAAGTCTGGCATTCCAAAACCAACAGTTTGAACGCAACGACAACCAGATACGCAACCAGAAGGAGTGCATCAAAGAAATGCAGAACAAACTAGTGGAATTAACGACAGCCCGAGATGCGGCACTAGCCAACGACTTCTATCTCCAGGAAGCTTTTCTTCAAACTCAAGCTGAAATTTTGTTAAATCAAGCCATAGCCCTCAGTGCAGTAAGAACCGACGCCCAATTATTAGAACCTACCACCATAGTACAAATGTTAGAAACCCTCAAAAAGAAAATTACCCGAACATTTAGGCTTGCCAGAAGTATGTATTTAGAAGGTATAGTATCCGAACCGTAGATACTTGCGGGTACGAGTCCCGAGGACCCGATAATACTAAGTCCGAAAGTTAGTATTAAAAGTCACGATTTTTGTGCATAATACTTTCACACATGTAAAAGACGTTCCAAGTCCAGCACCAATCTCTAGAATGATGATTCTTGATTCTAGAATCTCGGTAAGCAGCCTAAAATGTCATATCAGAATGGAATACCATCATTCTAGCGACTGGCAGCTCAAGGTCTCGCACTTATAAATACGAATACCCGGGAACGTACACTTACACCAAACCATGTTGAGACTACAACCGATACTACATTACAGTGGCTTCGATCGAGCTGGCAAGCCACTAGGCGTACGCTGTGTGACTTAGTGTGGAACAAGACTGAAAGACAACGCTCTTCATGGTGGCCGGAAAGGGTGATGAAGCAAGGTAGCGTCAAGGATGGTGCCGATGCAGACGAAAGCAAGACGGGGAGTGACGAAGTGCGAATACAACTGCGGGGAAGAATTGATCATTTCCAGCGACTCAGGAGAAGTAATCATTGCTAGCGATTCGGAAGACGAAAGGCGAAACGAACAGGATAATGACGAGGAGAATGTCCAAGAACTTCGACAACATCACCAGAGGATGGGACTCCTACAGTTTGCTAAGTCACCCTGGGGACAGTGGACTTGTTCCGCCACTAGAACAAGTGCGATCAGAAAGGATTGGGGAGTTAATTCCTGGCATGGACCGACAGACAAGATAAATGGATATCTCAGCCAGGTGGTGATAGGATACTGTATGGTTACATGACTTCTGCAGAAGACATGGATTCAACAGCACAGAGGGTACTTTGATTCCATACACGAAGCACTTAAAGCACAAGATCAAGAAGGTGGGCCTAGGTAACAACGAAATCAAGAGTAGATTCTTATTATATGTATAAATCGACATGTTTTTCAGAAGAGCTTAGATGTTCAAAAAGCTATTTAAAGGAAGAGCTGCGACTATCTAAAGTATTGAGTCCTTGAGGCAACTAAACCAGCTATACGAGTTTGAGGAAATTATGGAGAAAGAGACGACCTACCACGTACAGCGACATATTCGGGATTGGAAGATAGTTGCAGAATCACCAGTAGGATATGGACATTATGAACGATTAACCTGAGTCTTTCTGATGCATAGCCCAGGCAAAAGAATATCACCTACAGTATTGCACTTGCGGGTTCGAGTCCACCGTGCGTGCCAGTGTTAGACGGCCGCCAAACAAAGGACAATTGTACTTAGACAGAGGTTTTTAATGTAGAAAGAACCCCTCTGAAAGTACGCGGTAAAGAAAGATTCGCGTAAAAGCCTTGTAACAAAACTCTATTTAAAGCAATGAAAAGGGACGAGAGGGCATCAGAGAGAGCCCCCCGTTTTTTGGGAAGTTGCGAATATATTGTGAGAGTTCCCGTTTTTGGGGTTACTTCACTTCTTCTACTGTGTGCAAACGAGTAGAGTGTCTTGGTTCTGTCCTGTCTGTGCACCTCCTCTGTGTAATCATTCGACTGTGTATGTGTGATACACTGTGTGTTACGAGTCGGTACTGCGTTTGTGAGATTCTGTTCGGTAACGAGTTGAGGTGACTTGATTATGCGTAAGGTGTTAGAGTGTTGTCCATTTGCTATTCCTGCGGTGGGATAAGTAAGTGTGAAGGATGGACATGAGTTGGTGTGATTCTCTGTAAGGGACTGAGTTGGTATCGTAGTCGGTGTTCAAGGTAACGCCAGTAATACCTAAGTACGCGTAGAATGGCAACACGGTTGAGAGGCGTCTTATGATCCGTAGATATTACGATTTGAAAGGTAGACACGCAGTAAGTCTGTGAACTGATACGAAGGGTTGTGTGTTAAGTTACTAAAAGTGTTGGACTGTAATCTCAGACTACTGCTCAACTACTATGGCAGAACAGCCTGAGAACTCGGAGTCCAGTACGTTGGTCTAATTGAAGTTGTTCAGGAGCGAAAACTGAGCTAAGACGGAATAGCCACAACTACGGTTGAGTGAGAAATTGGGAAAATAGTACAGGGCCTCTGTCTAACAGACCCCTACCACTCCCAAGGACCCACGTGGCTCGAGGCAGTGTATTTTCTGCGGTAATATTGAATTCAGAGCAAAGGGGAGAGACTCGGAAATATCTGGTATACAGGTATGGAACCAGATTCTGGAGTCTCCGAAGGGTTGTTGTGTTGAAGTAGTAATTAACGTCCGCGGTAGGCAATTAACAGTTACGTTAATAGTAAACGACGAAATTAACCTTTAACATATATAACGAAGGTACCTGAAAGCTTACCCGATTGGTTTAAAACTCCTTGAACATCAGAGAATTAATGATCAGCATATCGTTAGAGATTTAATGGAATTGAGCAGAGTGTTGTCGTCTGATGTAATCGGAGCAACAAAGAAGCATCATTTGTTGAAGTTGTCAGATGATTGACGTGATGTCCGTGTCAGATCAGATGCTCCTTTAATTGCTTCTGCAAATGATTTCTTCAGCATTCTCAGCATGAAATAATTCGATTAGCTTCCAGCATCTTCTTTCTTCATAACTTCAATGCTCCATGAACAGATTCCGTGCCCTATGGAAACCACTGCAGCAACCGATCCAGCCCACGGAGATCACTTTAGCCTTCATTCTTCAAGGAAGTTTCATCCAAGAATATCTTCTTCAAATCCAACTTATTTCTGATACTCCTCTCTGTGCCAAGTTGTAGAATATAGGCATCTACCTTGTCTATTATTCATTCACCTTCTACAGCATGAGCAGACTTCCCCCTGTCGAATTGTTGCGCTAATCTCCATTTATATCATGAATAGCTGCACGCCTCTTTATTCTCCATGATCTTTCATCAGCATATATTTTTCCTTCTACACATCACGTGGTTGCCAAGATTTCCCTCGACGGTGAATTTCCTCCATTCCCCTTGGACGGACCCCCTTCAACTTCTTGTGCCCCTCCTTTTTCACAAAAGTTTCGATCTCGAAGAAAACTGCCCTCCGATAATTGCCCATCTCACTCAGATTTTTCTGCTGCCCGATGAATATCCTTCCTTTTCGAACAGCAGCGCCCCTTTTTTCCCATACTTTGAGCTCCATCCATCCTTTTTATTGCGCTTTACATGCGCATCTCTCTTTATAATGTGAAGTAATCCGTTTTACTAGATAAAGCAACAATAAATCACTTTATGTATAGAAAATGGATGCGTAAACAATTTGATAGACATCTTGATCCAACTGCTATAATGCTTTGACTTTTTTTATAATGTCGTCATCTCCTGAAGTTATTTTATCCTTGGAATACAAGTTCCTATGCATCAAGACTTAATAAGTATGTCAGATCGCTTGTTGAAATTTGAAGGAGCCCGACTTAAGGCCTTCTCCACTCGCTCCATGGGTACCAAGGACGAACCGAAAAAAATAAAGCTCGTTAAATCTGTTAATGAAAAATTCTCGGAATGTGGATAATGTCCACCAGTTTTTCATCCCTTGATTTTATCATCGAGAGTTTGGTCAAGACATGAGAGTAGAGATGAATATCTCTACGACATCCACCCCCACCAAACCTGTGCTTCCTCCGGATGCGCCAAACGAAGACCTGTTTTCTGCTTAGTGATATAAGTCAATTTCATAGCATAATATATGTGCATGGGGTTTAAAATCAAAGTGCCTTATGCAAGGCTGTGTGATTAGCCCTATCAATGCATACTTCAAAAATGCATGGAGAAAAATCATGGTGCAATAAATAAAGAAGAAGGCTTTTGATGGTGAGGTTGGTGCACTCACTCTCATACATAGCAATGTGAAAAAAACATTCATCCTTTCAATCTCTCATATGTGCATGAGTAAACTCAACCGTGCCTTTGCATGGCCAAGAAGTGGGCCCTATCATATGCATACTTTAAGTGCATAAAAAGAAAACATAATGGTGCAAGAAGATAGGTATTTAGCATTCGATGACAAGGCTTCACACTCAACTTGATGTCACTAGATTCACATATATATATACTCTCAATACTCACAATTCCACTCTCTCACAGATGCAACTTCTCTGCATCACCAGCTGGCTTAAAAAGTTATCGTAGATCAGCGTTGTCGGCGCGAAAGTCACGGACGGTGGATCAGGGCGACCGCCAAAAAATAACGGTGCACGAAGGGTGCTTGGAACAAGCTCAGGTAGTTATCATGTAGCTTCAAGACAATGGATCAGATAAATATGCACAAAAATTCCATTTAGGGAAACCCATTCATCATGCTTGGCCAAATGTTTTTCTTAATCTTAGAACTCGAGAGAATAGTATGTTAGGCTCGAAATCTTCAATTAAGGTCATATGCATATATAGTTCATATTTCAACTGTCATAAGATTTCAAACAATATCAACTTGATGCAATTCGTTATAGCATGAACTCATGTATTAAATGCTTGAATTCAAAGTTGAGAAATTACTATGAGTCATGTATAAACAAATAACAAATATATTTCTACTTGCGACAGGAAGAATTGTGTAATAATTTATCTATGCAGTGCACAAAGTTGAACTCCCAACCTTTAGATTACTTTCTCTAAAAACAGGGTTATATGATCCGAAAAGCAATATGCTTTGGCTTTCTCTCAGAGCGTAAATATAAATTTTACTTCTCAACTTAACATTGTTCAATGCATGCATGTATAAACAGTAATTATTTAATCAAACTTGTTAGTTCAACGAATAAACACAAGTCAAACTTTGCCAAATAAAGATGCAAGATCTCTAGTCAACGCTTCACAGAAATACTTTTGTTGTGCCAAGAAAGCAGTGAGTGAATAGTTCCCAAACAAGTTTCATACATACAAGAACTACGTTTTAAAACAAGATTTGTTTCATGTTGACTATGTTTAACTAATATCACCGCACTAAAGCATCAACAAAACCAGCTATTATCAATGCATGAGCAATCCCAAACACAGCCAGCCGAAATCTATATCTCCGAACTCTAAACGCAATGTTAAAATAAACCATCAATGTTTTTTGGTTTTTCTTTATCGCTCGCTATGAATAACAATAAGAAATCAAGTTTTATCCCATGCGCTGTTTTCAAAGCATGCTGTACTTCAAATTATGAGATAAGTTCAGAGCACATAAGCTATTAACAGAATGCAATTTACTATTTGAGTCACGAGGAATTATTTTCTGGAGGTGTTCAACTCATAATCACTTGTTTTCGAAGGTTGAGATTGTTCATATCATTGACATCAAAGAGCAAAACAGAAAGCTCTTGCCCGATAAACAGGAAAAGAGAAAAAAAACAAATTACGCTTGTGAATTTATCATTGTATACAGATAATCCAAACTAAAACATTATTTACGAAGCCATTCTTTGGCACAGAGTGTTAGAGTTTTTAGCAGTTCAACGTTTTTATATTTCCAGCTATGGCTACAGTTGGAATAAATGGTGAGAGAGCGTCACCGTTGTTTCTTGAATCATAACTTCAAAGTTTCAAAACTATCTCTAAAATTCAGAAATTACAGAGAGTACGCAATCTTCTGATTCAAAAGGAAAGTCGGCCATCACAATAAAGGTGAATCATTCTTCACATTGTTCCTCATAGCATGAATGGAATATCTTAACGCATATAACGAAGGTACCTGAAAGCTTACCCGATTGGTTTAAAACTCCTTGAACATCAAAGAATTAATGATCAGCATATCGTCAGAGATTTAATGGAATTGAGCAGTGTTGTCGTCTGATGTAACCGGAGCAACAGAGAAGCATCATTTGTTGAAGTTGTCAGATGATTATCAGATGCTCCTTTAATTGCTTTTGCAAATGATTTCTTCACCCTTCTCAGCATCAAATAATTCGATTAGCTTCCAGCGTCTTCTTTCTTCATAACTTCAACGCTCCATGAACAGATTCCGTGCCCTATGGAAACCACTGCAGCAACCGATCCAGCCCATAGAGATCACTTTAGACTTCATTCTTCAAGGAAGTTTCATCCAAGAATATCTTCTTCAAATCCAACTTATTTCTGATACTCCTCTCTGTGCCAAGTTGTAGAATATAGGCATCTACCTTGTCTATTATTCATTCACCTTCTACAGCATGAGCAGACTTCCCCCTGTCGAATTGTTACGCTAATCTCCATTTATATCATGAATAGCTGCACGACTCTTTATTCTCCATGATCTTTCATCAGCATATATTTTTCCGTCTACACATCACGTGGTTGCCAAGATTTCCCTCGACGGTGAATTGCCTCCATTCCCCTTGGACGAACCCCCTTCAACTTGTTGTGCCCCTCCTTTTTCACAAAAGTTTCGATCTCGAAGAAAACTGCCCTCCGATAATTGCCCGTCTCACTCAGATTTTTCTGCTGCCCGATGAATATCCTTCCTTTTTGAACAGTAGCGCCCCTTTTTTCCCATACTTTGAGCTCCATCCATCCTTTTTATTGCGCTTTACATGCGCATCTCTCTTTATAATGTGAAGTAATCCATTTTACTAGATAAAGCAACAATAAATCACTTTATGTATAGAAAATGGATGCGTAAACAATTTGATAGACATCTTGATCCAATTGCTATATTGCTTTGACTTTTTTTATAATGTCGTCATCTCCTGAAGTTATTTTATCCTTGGAATACAAGTTCCTATGCATCAAGACTTAATAAGTATATCAGATCGCTTGTTGAAATTTGAAGGAACCCAACTTAAGGCCTTCTCCACTCGCTCCATGGGTACCAAGGACGAACCGAAACAAATAAAGCTCGTTAAATTTGTTAATGAAAAATTCTCGGAATGTGGATAATGTCCATCAGTTTTTCATCCCTTAATTTTATCATCGAGAGTTTGGTCAAGACATGAGAGTAGAGATGAATATCTCTACGACATCCACCCCCACCAAACCTGTGCTTCCTCCGGATGCGCCAAACGAAGACCTGTTTTCTGCTTAGTGATATAAGTCAATTTCATAGCATAATATATGTGCATGGGTTTTAAAATCAAAGTGCCTTATGCAGGGCTGTGTGATTAGCCCTATCAATGCATACTTTAAAAATGCATGGAGAAAAATCATGGTGCAATAAATAAAGAAGAAGGCTTTTGATGGTGAGGTTGGTGCACTCACTCTCATACATAGCAATGTGAAAAATACATTCATCCTTTCAATCTCTCATATGTGCATGAGTAAACTCAACCGTGCCTTTGCATGGCCATGAAGTGGGCCCTATCATATGCATACTTTAAGTGCATTAAAAAAAAAACATAATGGTGCAAGAAGACAGGTATTTAGCATTCGATGACAAGGCTTCACACTCAACTTGATGTCATTAGATTCACATATATATATACTCTCAATACTCACAATTCCACTCTATCACAGATGCAACTTCTCTGCATCATCAGCTGGCTTAAAAAGTTGTCGTAGATCAGCATTGTCGGCATGAAAGTCACGGTCGGTGGATCAGGGTGACCGCCAAAAAATAACGGCGCACGCAGGGTGCTTGGAACAAGCTCAGGTAGTTATCATATAGCTTCAAGTCAATGGATCAGATAAATATGCACAAAAATTCCATTTAGGGAAACCCATTCATTATGCTTGGCCAAATGTTTTTCTTAATCTTAGAACTCGAGAGGATAGTATGTTAGGCTCGAAATCTTCAATTAAGGTCATATGCATATATAGTTCATATTTCAACCGTCATAAGATTTCAAACAATATCAACTTGATGCAATTCGTTATAGCATGAACTCATGTATTAAATGCCTGAATTCAAAGTTGAGAAATTACTATGAGTCATGTATAAACAAATAACAAATATATTTCTACTTGCGACAGGAAGAATTGTGTAATAATTTATCTATGCAGTGCACAAAGTTGAACTCCCAACCTTTAGATTACTTTCTCTAAAAACACGGTTATATGATCCGAAAAGCAATATGCTTTGACTTTCTCTCAGAGCGTAGATATAAATTTTACTTCTCAACTTAACATTGTTCAATGCATGCATGTATAAACAGTAATTATTTAATCAAACTTGTTAGTTCAGCGAATAAACACAAGTCAAACTTTGCCAAATAAAGATGCAAGATCTCTAGTCAACGCTTCACGGAAATACTTTTGTTGTGCCAAGAAAGCACTGAGTGAATGGTTCCCAAACAAGTTTCATACATACAAGAACTACGTTTTAAAACAAGATTTGTTTCATGTTGACTATGTTTAACTAATATCACCGCACTAAAGCATCAACAAAACCAGCCATATCAATGCATGAGCAATCCCAAACACGGCCAGCCGAAATCTATATCTCCGAACTCTAAACGCAATGTTAAAATAAACCATCAATGTTTTTTGGTTTTTCTTTATCGCTCGCTATGAATAACAATAAGAAAGTTTTATCCCATGCGCTGTTTTCAAAGCATGTTGTACTTCAAATTATGAGATAAGTTCAGAGCACATAAGCTATTAACAGAATGCAATTTACTATTTGAGTCACGAGGAATTATTTTCTGGAGGTATTCAACTCATAATCACTTGTTTTCGAAGGTTGAGTTTGTTCATATCATTGACATCAAAGAGCAAAACAGAAAGCTCTTGCCCAATAAACAAGAAAAGAGAAAAAAAACAAATTATGCTTGTGAATTTATCATTGTATACAGATAATCCAAACTAAAACATTATTTACGAAGCCATTCTTTGGCACAGAGTGTTAGAGTACAAGCGCACTTTTCATCTTTAGCAGTTCAACGTTTTCATATTTCCAGCTATGGCTACAGTTGGAATAAATGGTGAGAGAGCGTCACCGTTGTTTCTTGAATCATAACTTCAAAGTTTCAAAACTATCTCTAAAATTCAGAAATTACAGAGAGTACGCAATCTTGTGATTCAAAAGGAAAGTCGGCCATCACAATAAAGGTGAATCATTCTTCACATTGTTCCTCATAGCATGAATGGAATATCTTAACGCATATAACGAAGGTACCTGAAAGCTTACCCGATTGGTTTAAAACTCCTTGAACATCAGAGAATTAATGATCAGCATATCGTCAGAGATTTAATGGAATTGAGCAGTGTTGTCGTCTCATGTAATCGGAGCAACAGAGAAGCATCATTTGTTCAAGTTGTCAGATGATTGACATGATGTCCGTGTCAGATCAGATGCTCCTTTAATTGCTTCTGCAAATGATTTCTTCACCCTTCTCAGCATCAAATAATTCGATTAGCTTCCAGCGTCTTCTTTCTTCATAACTTCAACGCTCCATGAACAGATTCTGTGCCCTATGGAAACCACTGCAGCAACCGATCCAGCCCACGGAGATCACTTTAGCCTTCATTCTTCAAGGAAGTTTCATCCAAGAATATCTTCTTCAAATCCAACTTATTTCTGATACTCCTCTCTGTGCCAAGTTGTAGAATATAGGCATCTACCTTGTCTATTATTCATTCACCTTCTACAGCATGAGCAGACTTCCCCCTGTCGAATTGTTGCGCTAATCTCCATTTATATCATGAATAGCTGCACGCCTCTTTATTCTCCATGATCTTTCATCAGCATATATTTTTCCTTCTACACATCACGTGGTTGCCAAGATTTCCCTCGACGGTGAATTGCCTCCATTCCCCTTGGACGGACCCCCTTCAACTTCTTGTGCCCCTCCTTTTTCACAAAAGTTTCGATCTCGAAGAAAACTGCCCTCTGATAATTGCCCGTCTCACTCAGATTTTTCTGCTGCCCGATGAATATCCTTCCTTTTCGAACAGCAGTGCCCCTTTTTTCCCATACTTTGAGCTCCATCCATCCTTTTTATTGCGCTTTACATGCGCATCTCTCTTTATAATGTGAAGTAATCCATTTTACTAGATAAAGCAACAATAAATCACTTTATGTATAGAAAATGGATGCGTAAACAATTTGATAGACATCTTGATCCAATTGCTATAATGCTTTGAATTTTTTTATAATGTCGTCATCTCCTGAAGTTATTTTATCCTTGGAATACAAGTTCCTATGCATCAAGACTTAATAAGTATGTTAGATCGCTTGTTGAAATTTGAAGGAACCCAACTTAAGGCCTTCTCCACTCGCTCCATGGGTACCAAGGACGAACCGAAAAAAATAAAGCTCGTTAAACCTGTTAATGAAAAATTCTCGGAATGTGGATAATGTCCATCAGTTTTTCATCCCTTAATTTTATCATCGAGAGTTTGGTCAAGACATGAGAGTAGAGATGAATATCTCTACGACATCCACCCCCACCAAACCTATGCTTCCTCCGGATGCACCAAACGAAGACCTGTTTTCTACTTAGTGATATAAGTCAATTTCATAGCATAATATATGTGCATGGGTTTTAAAATCAAAGTGCCTTATGCAGGGCTGTGTGATTAGCCCTATCAATGCATACTTCAAAAATGCATGGAGAAAAATCATGGTGCAATAAATAAAGAAGAAGGCTTTTGATGGTGAGGTTGGTGCACTCACTCATACATAGCAATGTGAAAAACACATTCATCCTTTCAATCTCTCATATGTGCATGAGTAAACTCAACCGTGCCTTTGCATGGCCATGAAGTGGGCCCTATCATATGCATACTTTAAGTGCATAAAAAAAAAACATAATGGTGCAAGAAGACAGGTATTTAGCATTCGATGACAAGGCTTTGTTGGTGCATATCAATCATCAATTGAAGGTTTATGAAGAAATGAAGTCAAATAATTAAGAAGAGGACAAATTCAAAAGTTTGAAAGAAGGACATACTCAGAAATTCAAAGCTATGTACACATATGTATATTATTTCAGATATAGGTGACTTACACTTTTTATTAGTCATAAGTGTGTACATATTTGCCTATAAAATGTTTTGAAAAAGTCGGGGCATAAGGGATAGAGAATAGGAAGAGAGAAATTAGTAGTAGAAAGTGTCATTGGACACATGAAAGTTAGTTGAAGTGATATCTTCAATGTAGTTGTAACTTTTCTGAGAAATCAAGAAAATCTTGCGCCCGATGTTTTGCTGTCTACTACTTCTATAGTTAATCTTTTGAGAAATCCTTCTGAACATATCTAAGTCCATAGTTAATCAATCTATGGCTAGAATTTGAGAGTCTAATTGTCATCAGGTTAAGAGAATTTTGCATAGGAACATTCATATGTGATGATGTTCTGAGAGTCGAAAAAATTGGCGCAGATTTCATGTTCAGAGAAATGAACATTGCTCAGTGTATGGTGTAAAGTTTTACACAAGTGAGGGCTCAAAATCTAAGTTGAAAGGTAAGCCATCTATGGCTAAAAGATCTTGATCAAACGGGTTCGACATTGGGAGAACTATAACTAAGAAGTTACAGGTGTCAAAGTCGCTACTGCAGAGAAGGTGTTTTATACATAGGTAACTTGTTTGTAAGATTTCTCAGAGTATACTGAATCATTTGCAGAGATTTAAGTTGGAGAAGATGCCCAACCTTAAGGCGAAGTATTGTGTAAAGTTTTATTAAAAACTTTACAGGATTGGTTAGTCAATGAGTGATTAATTTGCAGCAGACTTTTCAGAAAAGTGATTTTCTCACAGTTAGTCAACTTCTTGGTAATGTGTTAGTGAATTTCCAAAATTATGTGGAGTCTAAAGTTATTCTTGGTCTAGAGGTGGTCTAATACCAAGGATAGCTTGTTCTTTTGGAGATTAACACTCTCCATCAGTGGTATCAGAGCAGGTTGTGTCAAAATTAAGGAAAGGGAGACTCCGACTACTGCAAACATACAAGATCTACATTTCGAAGGTTCAGAAGGATAAAGTGTTGAAGAAAGATTGAAGGGAGACACGCAAAGATTATGAAAAGGATCAGAAGAAGCAACACTCGAAGTTAAGGTACATTTATTCCTTGTAAAGTCTAAAGTTTTGAGACTACAGGTGAAGCAAGGATGGGAGATAGTCTCCAAATTGAAAAGTTGGATAGAGAGAACTATCCAGCTTGGTCTATGAGAATGGAAGCTCATTTGATGAGCAAAGATTTGATAGCATACATTACACGTGAAGAAGAGAAGCCTCAGTTTAGAGATCCTAGTGTTCCAACTAGGGAAGAATTGTCAGATCTAAAGAATTGGATGAAGAAGGATGCTCAAGCAAGGAGCATAATCTACATGGCAGTCAATGACTATTTGCTTCCTCACATTAGAGGACTTGAAAGTGCAAGTGACATTTGGAATGCTTTGGAAGAGCATTTCCAAAACACAACCAAATCAAGGAAGGCTTCACTATGGGCAGAATTTACTACTTTCAAAAAGAAGGCCTCACAATCAATCTCTGATTATGTCACAAAGATGAAGGACATTGCAGATTCTCTAGGTGCAGTGGATGAAGATATTGAAGAAGATAAATTGGTAAGATAAATTCGCACAGGGCTAAGAGGAGATGAGAAGTGGAAGCCTTTTATTTTGTCTACAGAACTTTCATTAGATCACTTCACTCCTGATTTGAATCAATTGTTAGGTCATATGCTAACTTTTGAGAATGATGTCAAAGGAGATGTTGATAAGAGTACAGGTCATGCAATGTACTCTAAAGACAAGAAGAAAGCTAACAAAGGAAAGCAACAATCAGGTGAAGAAGAAGGTACTTCAAACCAAGCAAATTTCATAAGAGGAAAAGGAAATGGCAGAAGTAGAGGAAGAGGCAGAAACAACAAAGATAATGCAAGAGCTTGTTGGATATGTGGTAAGACCAATCATCTATCTCATGATTGTTGGCATAATAATCAGAACAATGGTAATTATCAGAACTTTAATCAAAGAGCAGGAGGTGGTAGATTTCAGAGGTAGAGGTGGTAGGAATTCTTTTGGAAGAGGTGGAGGAAGAAGCTTCCAAAATCAATCCTATAATAACACCTACTACAACTATGCATCAGATCAGAAGGAGGATTCGACTCTCATTATGAATGCAACATATGAAACCTCACATGAGGACATGAGAGTGTTCTACATTGATTCAGGATGTAGTAATCATTTAAGTGGAAATATTGCTTTGATGACTGATTTAGATCATAATGCAATTAACCATACAGTTCAGATAGGTGATAATACAAAGCATAAGGTAAAGTCAATTGGTTCAGTCAAGGCTAAAGATGGGAGCACTCTTCTGAGTAAGGTTCTTTATGTTCCCACAATTCCAAAGAATTTGATCAGTGTAGGTCAAATTGTGGAAAAAGGATATGAGGTAAGATTCACCAATGATGGAGTATATGTTGAAGACCCTAGTCAAGGGTATAAACAGGTTGTTATAGGAAAGAAAGAAGGAAGGCTTTTCACATTGAAGGTACAAGGAAATGTTGGACATGCTATGTTCACATATGGAGAGCAGAAGGTATCTGAATTGGATCTTTGGCACAAAAGACTTGGACACTTCAATGAAAGAGGTATCAAAGACATGATTAATAATGATTCAGTGCTTGGGTTGCCTAACATTGCAGGTCAACACATGACATACAGATGTGAGGCATGTCAATTAGGTAAGGCTCATAAGCAATCCTATTCCAAGCATGGGTTTATGTATTCAGAAAGACTTGAATTGGTGCATACAGATGTGTGGGGTCCTTCAAAGGACTTTAGTATAAATGGTTCAAGATATTATGTCATATATGTTGATGATGCTACCAGATGGATCACAATTTATGTGATTAAAGAAAAGTCAGAAGTGTTTAATACATTTAAACACTATCATGCATATGCAGAAAGGATTACAGGTCAAAAATTGAAGAGACTAAGGTCAGATGGAGGGGGAGATTATTTTTCAAATGAATTCAATGATTACTTGTGGAATGCAGGTATAAAGAGAGAAGTTACTTGCAGGTACTCTCCTCAACAAAATGGTGTAGCAGAAAGGAGAAATAGGACTCTTGTTGAGTTTGCAAGGTCCATGATGAAAGAGAAGAATTGTCCAAATTATTTGTGGGCAGAGGCTGTAAATACAGCTACTTATTTGGTCAATAGATTTCCTTGTAAAGCTTTGCAAGGTATGACACCATATGAAGCTTGGTGGGGTAAGAAACCTACCTTGGATCATTGCAGAATATTTGGATGTTTGGCATATGCATATGTGCCATCTCAATTGAGGCATAAGTTGGAGCCTAAGGCAGAAAAGTATGTATTCATTGGTTATGATGATAAGCAAATGGGATACACGTTGTGGAGTGCATCCACAAAGCAATTCCTTGTATCCAAGGATGTTACATTTGATGTGCAAGGTACTTGGTATGCAGGTAAATATAATGTACATACAGATGTTGAAGAAGTAGTGGATCAAAGGAAAGGTAAAGCAAAGATTCAATTACTTGATGAAAATGAGAATAATGAAGTACAGGTTGAAGTTGAAGAGAGGCCAAGGTTTGATCCAGAATGTGATGAACCAGAGACTTCAAAAAGTGCAGAAGTTAGGAGGTCATCTAGGCACAAATGGCAACCTACAAGGTATAGCTATGACACCTCATTCTTGACTACTAAAGATAATGCTTATTTGGTAAAAGCAGATGAAGATCCATCTACTTATGATGAAGCCAAAGGTAAGAGAAATTGGGAAGAAGCCATGCAAGAGGAGTATGATGCATTGATAGAGAATCAGACTTGGGATTTGGTTCCTAAACCTAATAGCGAGAAAATTATTGGATGTAAGTGGGTGTACAAAACAAAAAGATTTGCAGATGGAAGTGTGTATAGGTACAAAGCCAGACTTGTTGTGAAAGGGTATGCACAGACATATGGAGTGGACTATGATGAGACTTATAGTCCTGTGGCAAAGATGACAACCATTAGAACTCTCATAGCAATTGCTGCTTGTAAAGGTTGGAAGCTATCTCAATTAGATGTTAAAAATGCTTTTTTGAATGGTTACATTTCAGATGAAGTTTACATGGAGCAACACGATGGATTCAAAGATCAAGTGAATCCAAATTATGTGTGTAAGCTCAAGAGAGCTTTGTATGGATTAAAGCAGGCCCCAAGAGCATGGAATTATAGGCTTGTAAAGTTCTTGAATGATCTTGGATTTCAAGCATCAAAGGCAGATAGTAGCTTGCTAGTCAAAGCAAGTGAAGATGGATTCATTTATGTTTGTATTTATGTTGATGACATAATACTTACAGGTACAGATGATAAAGGAATACAAATGATCAAAAAGCAGATGGAGAAAGAGTTCAAAATCAGTGATTTGGGGAACTTATCATTCTTCTTGGGAATGGAGATTTCTTATACTCAACATGGAGTATATGTGACCCAAGAAAGGTATCTTAAAAATTTGTTAACCAAATTTAAAAAAGAAGATTGCAGGGTTGCACCTACACCATTGGAAGTGAACCATAAATTGTCTAGATTTGGAGGAGAAGAATTCAGAGACATGAAGCTCTATCAAAGTTTGGTTGGTAGCTTGATTTATGCTACATTAACAAGGCCTGATTTGTCATATGCAGTTGGTGTGCTTTCACAATTTATGCATTGTCCTAGAAAGGAACATTGGATTGCAGGACAAAGAGTACTTAGGTACATCAAGGGTACACTCAGAGAAGGGTTGTACTATGGATTTACTTCTGATACAAGAGTGAAGATATATAGTGATGCAGATTGGGCAGGTAATGTGGATGATAGAAGATCAACACATGGATATTTGTGCTATGTAGGAGACAAATTGATTTCATGGTGTTCTAAGAAGCAACATACAGTTGCTTTATCATCTATAGAAGCAAAATACAAAGGTATGGTGGAAGCTGCAAAGGAGGTAATATGGCTAAAGACACTTATGAAGAGTTTTGATGTGATTCAAAGTACTCCTATCATTTGTGGAGACAATATGAGTTCTTTATACTTGGCAGTTAATCCTGTGTTTCATGCTAGAACTAAGCATATTGAAATACAGTATCATTTTCTGAGAGAGAAGGTCATTGATAAGGAAATTGAAGTTATGCACACACCTACAAAAGATCAACTTGCAGATATGATGACAAAGAGTCTAGATGGACCAAAGCTACAGAGATTCAAGGATATGGCAGGTATTAAAAAGATAGAGGAAAACCTCAATTAATGATTGAGGGGGAGCTGTTGGTGCATATCAATCATCAATTAAAGGTTTATGAAGAAATGAAGTCAAGAAATCAAGAAGAGGACAAATTCAGAAGTTTGAAGGAAGGACATACTCAGAAATTCAAAGCTATGTACACATATGTATATTATTTCAGATATAGGTGACTTACACTTTTGATTAGTCATAAGTGTGTACATATTTGCCTATAAAATGTTTTGAAAAAGTCGGGGCATAAGGGATAGAGAATAGGAAGAGAGAAATTAGTAGTAGAAAGTGTCATTGGACACATGAAAGTTAGTTGAAGTGATATCTTCAATGTAGCTGTAACTTTTCTGAGAAATCAAGAAAATCTTGCGCCCGATGTTTTGCTGTCTGCTACTTCTTTAGTTAATCTTTTGAGAAATCCTTCTGAACATATCTAAGTCCATAGTTAATCAATCTTTGGCCAGAATTTGAGAGTCTAATTGTCATCAGGTTAAGAGAATTTTGTATAGGAACATTCATATGTGATGATGTTCTGAGAGTCGAAAAAACTGGCGCAGATTTCATGTTCAGAGAAATGAACATTGCTCAGTGTATGGTGTAAAGTTTTACACAAGTGAGGGCTCAAAATCTAAGTTGAGAGGTAAGCCATCTATGGCTAAAAGATCTTGATCAAACGGGTTCGACATTGGGAGAACTATAGCTAAGAAGTTACAGGTGTCAAAGTCGCTACTGCAGAGAAGGTGTTTTATACATAGATAACTTGTTTGTAAGATTTCTCAGAGTATATTGAATCATTTGCAGAGATTTAAGTTGGAGAAGATGCGCAACCTTAAGGCGAAGTATTGTGTAAAGTTTTATTAAAAACTTTACAGGATTGATTAGTCAATGAGTGATTAATTTGCAGCAGACTTTTCAGAAAAGTGATTTTCTCACAGTTAGTCAACTTCTTGGTAATGTGTTAGTGAATTTCCAAAATTATGTGGAGTCTGAAGTTATTCTTGGTCTAGAGGTGGTCTAATACCAAGGATAGCTTGTTCTTTTGGAGATTAACACTCTCCATCAGGCTTCACACTCAACTTGATGTCACTAGATTCACATATATATATACTCTCAATACTCATAATTCCACTCTCTCACATATGCAACTTCTCTGCATCATCAGCTGGCTTAAAAAGTTGTCGTAGATCAGCGTTGTCGGCGCGAAAGTCACAGTCGGTGGATTAGGGCGACCGCCAGAAAATAACGGCGCACGCAGGGTGCTTGGAACAAGCTCAGGTAGTTATCATATAGCATCAAATAATTCGATTAGCTTCCAACGTCTTCTTTCTTCATAACTTCAACGCTCCATGAACAGATTCCGTGCCCTATGGAAACCAGTGCAGCAACCGATCCAGCCCACGGAGATCACTTTAGCCTTCATTCTTCAAGGAAGTTTCATCCAAGAATATCTTCTTTAAATCCAACTTATTTTTGATACTCCTCTCTGTGCCAAGTTGTAGAATATAGGCATCTACCTTGTCTATTATTCATTCACCTTCTACAGAATGAGCAGACTTCCCCCATTTCGAATTGTTGTGCTAATCTCCATTTATATCATGAATAGCTGCACGCCTCTTTATTCTCCATGATCTTTCATCAGCATATATTTTTCCTTCTACACATCACGTGGTTGCCAAGATTTCCCTCGACGGTGAATTGCCTCCATTCCCCTTGGACGGACCCCCTTCAACTTCTTGTGCCCCTCCTTTTTCACAAAAGTTTCGATCTCGAAGAAAACTGCCCTCCGATAATTGCCCGTCTCACTCAGATTTTTCTGCTGCCCGATGAATATCCTTCCTTTTCGAACAGCAGCGCCCCTTTTTTCCCATACTTTGAGCTCCATCCATCCTTTTTATTGCGCTTCACATGCGCATCTCTCTTTATAATGTGAAGTAATCCATTTTACTAAATAAAGCAACAATAAATCACTTTATGTATAGAAAATGGATGCGTAAACAATTTGATAGACATCTTGATCCAATTGCTATAATGCTTTGACTTTTTTTATAATGTCGTCATCTCCTGAAGTTATTTTATCCTTGGAATACAAGTTCCTATGCATCAAGACTTAATAAGTATGTCAGATCGCTTGTTGAAATTTGAAGGAACCCAACTTAAGGCCTTCTCCACTCGCTCCATGGGTACCAAGGACGAACCGAAAAACATAAATCTCGTTAAATCTATTAATGAAAAATTCTCGGAATGTGGACAATGTCCATCAGTTTTTCATCCCTTAATTTTATCATCGAGAGTTTGGTCAAGACATGAGAGTAGAGATGAATATCTCTACGACATCCACCCCCACCAAACCTGTGCTTCCTCCGGATGCGCCAAACGAAGACCTGTTTTCTGCTTAGTGATATAAGTCAATTTCATAGCATAATATATGTGCATGGGTTTTAAAATCAAAGTGCCTTATGCAGGGCTGTGTGATTAGCCCTATCAATGCATACTTTAAAAATGCATGGAGAAAAATCATGGTGCAATAAATAAAGAAGAAGGCTTTTGATGGTGAGGTTGGTGCACTCTTTCTCATACATAGCAATGTGAAAAATACATTCATCCTTTCAATCTCTCATATGTGCATGAGTAAACTCAATCGTGCCTTTGCGTGGCCATGAAGTGGGCACTATCATATGCATACTTTAAGTGCATAAAAAAAAAACATAATGGTGCAAGAAGACAGGTATTTAGCATTCGATGACAAGGCTTCACACTCAACTTGATGTCACTAGATTCACATATATATATACTCTCAATACTCACAATTCCACTCTCTCACAGATGCAACTTCTCTACATCATCAACTGGCTTAAAAAGTTGTCGTTGATCAGCGTTGTCGGCGCGAAAGTCACGGTCGGTGGATCAGGGCGACCGCCAAAAAATAACGGCGCACGCAGGGTGCTTGGAACAAGCTCACGTAGTTATCATATAGCTTCAAGACAATGGATCAGATAAATATGCACAAAAATTCCATTTAGGGAAACCCATTCATCATGCTTGGCCAAATGTTTTTCTTAATCTTATAACTCGAGAGAATAGTATGTTAGGCTCGAAATCTTCAATTAAGGTCATATGCATATATAGTTCATATTTCAACCGTCATAAGATTTCAAACAATATCAACTTGATGCAATTCGTTATAGCATGAACTCATGTATTAAATGCCTGAATTCAAAGTTGAGAAATTACTATGAGTCATGTATAAACAAATAACAAATATATTTCTACTTGCGACAGGAAGAATTGTGTAATAATTTATCTATGCAGTGCACAAAGTTGAACTCCCAACCTTTAGATTACTTTCTCTAAAAACAGGGTTATATGATCCGGAAAGCAATATGCTTTGACTTTCTCTCAGAGTGTAGATATAAATTTTACTTCTCAACTTAACATTGTTCAATGCATGCATGTATAAACAGTAATTATTTAATCAAACTTGTTAGTTCAGCGAATAAACACAAGTCAAACTTTGCCAAATAAAGATGCAAGATCTCTAGTCAACGCTTCACGGAAATACTTTTGTTGTGCCAAGAAAGCAGTGAGTGAATAGTTCCCAAACAAGTTTCATACATACAAGAACTACGTTTTAAAACAAGATTTGTTTCATGTTGACTATGTTTAACTAATATCACCGCACTAAAGCATCAACAAAACCAGCTATTATCAATGCATGAGCAATCCCAAACACAGCCAGCCGAAATCTATATCTCCGAACTCTAAACTCAATGTTAAAATAAACCATCAATGTTTTTTGGTTTTTCTTTATCGCTCGCTATGAATAACAATAAGAAATCAAGTTTTATCCCATGCGCTGTTTTCAAAGCATGCTGTACTTCAAATTATGAGATAAGTTCAGAGCACATAAGCTATTAACAGAATGCAATTTACTATTTGAGTCACGAGGAATTATTTTCTTAGAGGTGTTCAACTCATAATCACTTGTTTTCGAAGGTTGAGATTGTTCATATCATTGACATCAAAGAGCAAAACAGAAAGCTCTTGCCCGATAAACAGGAAAAGAGAAAAAAAACAAATTACGCTTGTGAATTTATCATTGTATACAGATAATCCAAACTAAAACATTATTTACAAAGCCATTCTTTGGCACAGAGTGTTAGAGTACAAGCGCACTTTTCATCTTTAGCAGTTCAACGGTTTTATATTTCCAGCTATGGTGAGAGAGCGCCACCGTTGTTTCTTGAATCATAACTTCAAAGTTTCAAAACTATCTCTAAAATTCAGAAATTACAGAGAGTACGCAATCTTCTGATTCAAAAGGAAAGTCGGCCATCACAATAAAGGTGAATCATTCTTCACATTGTTCCTCATAGCATGAATGGAATATCTTAACGCATATAACGAAGGTACCTGAAAGCTTACCCGATTGGTTTAAAACTCCTTGAACATCAGAGAATTAATGATCAGCATATCGTCAGAGATTTAATGGAATTGAGCAGAGTGTTGTCGTCCGATGTAATCGGAGCAACAGAGAAGCATCATTTGTTGAAGTTGTCAGATGATTGACATGATGTCCGTGTCAGATCAGATGCTCCTTTAATTGCTTCTGCAAATGATTTCTTCACCCTTCTCAGCATCAAATAATTCGATTAGCTTCCAGCGTCTTCTTTCTTCATAACTTCAACGCTCCATGAACAGATTCCGTGCCCTATGGAAACCACTGCAGCAACCGATCCAGCCCACGGAGATCACTTTAGCCTTCATTCTTCAAGGAAGTTTCATCCAAGAATATCTTCTTCAAATCCAACTTATTTCTGATACTCCTCTCTGTGCCAAGTTGTAGAATATAGGCATCTACCTTGTCTATTATTCATTCACCTTCTACAGCATGAGCAGACTTCCCCCTGTCGAATTGTTGCGCTAATCTCCATTTATATCATGAATAGCTGCACGCCTCTTTATTCTCCATGATCTTTCATCAGCATATATTTTTCCTTCTACACATCACGTGGTTGCCAAGATTTCCCTCAACGGTGAATTGCCTCCATTCCCCTTGGACGGACCCCCTACAACTTCTTGTGCCCCTCCTTTTTCACAAAAGTTTCGATCTCGAAGAAAACTGCCCTCCGATAATTGCCCGTCTCACTCAGATTTTTCTGCTGCCCGATGAATATCCTTCCTTTTCGAACAGCAGTGCCCCTTTTTTCCCATACTTTGAGCTCCATCCATCCTTTTTATTGCACTTTACATGCGCATCTCTCTTTATAATGTGAAGTAATCCATTTTACTAGATAAAGCAACAATAAATCACTTTATGTATAGAAAATGGATGCGTAAACAATTTGATAGACATCTTGATCCAATTGCTATAATGCTTTGACTTTTTTTATAATGTCGTCATCTCCTGAAGTTATTTTATCCTTGGAATACAAGTTCCTATGCATCAAAACTTAATAAGTATGTCAGATCGCTTGTTGAAATTTGAAGGAACCCAACTTAAGGCCTTCTCCACTCGCTCCATGGGTACCAAGGACGAACCGAAAAAAATAAAGCTCGTTAAATCTGTTAATGAAAAATTCTCGGAATGTGGATAATGTCCATCAGTTTTTCATCCCTTAATTTTATCAACGAGAGTTTGGTCAAGACATGAGAGTAGAGATGAATATCTCTACGACATCCACCCCCACCAAACTTGTGCTTCCTCCGGATGCGCCAAACGAAGACCTGTTTTCTGCTTAGTGATATAAGTCAATTTCATAGCATAATATGTGTGCATGGGTTTTAAAATCAAAGTGCCTTATGCAGGGCTGTGTGATTAGCCCTATCAATGCATACTTTAAAAATGCATGGAGAAAAATCATGGTGCAATAAATAAAGAAGAAGGCTTTTGATGGTGAGGTTGGTGCACTCACTCTCATACATAGCAATGTGAGAAATACATTCATCCTTTAAATCTCTCATATGTGCATGAGTAAACTCAACCGTGCCTTTGCATGGCCATGAAGTGGGCCCTATCATATGCATACTTTAAGTGCATAAAAAAAAAACATAATGGTGCAAGAAGACAGGTATTTAGCATTCGATGACAAGGCTTCACACTCAACTTGATGTCACTAGATTCACATATATATATACTCTCAATACTCACAATTCCACTCTCTCACAGATGCAACTTCTCTGCATCATCAGCTGGCTTAAAAAGTTGTCGTAGATCAGCGTTGTCGGCGCGAAAGTCACGGTCGGTGGATCAGGGCGACCGCCAAAAAATAACGGCGCACGCAGGGTGCTTGGAACAAGCTCACGTAGTTATCATATAGCTTCAAGACAATGGATCAGATAAATATGCACAAAAATTCCATTTAGGGAAACCCATTCATCATGCTTGGCCAAATGTTTTTCTTAATCTTAGAACTCGAGAGAATAGTATGTTAGGCTCGAAATCTTCAATTAAGGTCATATGCATATATAGTTCATATTTCAACTGTCATAAGATTTCAAACAATATCAACTTGATGCAATTCGTTATAGCATGAACTCATGTATTAAATGCCTGAATTCAAAGTTGAGAAATTACTATGAGTCATGTATAAACAAATAACAAATATATTTCTACTTGCGACAGGAAGAATTGTGTAATAATTTATCTATGCAGTGCACAAAGTTGAACTCCCAACCTTTAGATTACTTTCTCTAAATACAGGGTTATATGATCCGGAAAGCAATATGCTTTGACTTTCTCTCAGAGCGTAGATATAAATTTTACTTCTCAACTTAACATTGTTCAATGCATGCATGTATAAACAGTAATTATTTAATCAAACTTGTTAGTTCAGCGAATAAACACAAGTCAAACTTTGCCAAATAAAGATGCAAGATCTCTAGTCAACGCTTCACGAAAATACTTTTGTTGTGCCAAGAAAGCAGTGAGTGAATAGTTCCCAAACAAGTTTCATACATACAAGAACTACGTTTTAAAACAAGATTTGTTTCATGTTGACTATGTTTAACTAATATCACCGCACTAAAGCATCAACAAAACCAGCTATTATCAATGCATGAGCAATCCCAAACACAGCCAGCCGAAATCTATATCTCCGAACTCTAAACGCAATGTTAAAATAAACCATCAATGTTTTTTGGTTTTTCTTTATCGCTCGCTATGAATAAAAATAAGAAATCAAGTTTTATCCCATGCGCTGTTTTCAAAGCATGCTGTACTTCAAATTATGAGATAAGTTCAGAGCACATAAGCTATTAACAGAATGCAATTTACTATTTGAGTCACAAGGAATTATTTTCTGGAGGTGTTCAACTCATAATCACTTGTTTTCGAAGGCTGAGATTGTTCATATCATTGACATCAAAGAGCAAAACAGAAAGCTCTTGCCCGATAAACAGGAAAAGAGAAAAAAAACAAATTACGCTTGTGAATTTATCATTGTATACAAATAATCCAAACTAAAACATTATTTACGAAGCCATTCTTTGGCACAGAGTGTTAGAGTACAAGCGCACTTTTCATCTTTAGCAGTTCAACGTTTACATATTTCCAGCTATGGCTACAGTTGGAATAAATGGTGAGAGAGCGTCACCGTTGTTTCTTGAATCATAACTTCAAAGTTTCAAAACTATCTCTAAAATTCAGAAATTACAGAGAGTACGCAATCTTCTGATTCAAAAGGAAAGTCGGCCATCACAATAAAGGTGAATCATTCTTCACATTGTTCCTAATAGCATGAATGGAATATCTTAACGCATGTAACGAAGGTACCTGAAAGCTTACCCGATTGGTTTAAAACTCCTTGAACATCAGAGAATTAATGATCAGCATATCGTCAGAGATTTAATGGAATACTCCTCTCTCTGCCAAGTTGTAGAATATAGGCATCTACTTTGTCTATTATTCATTCACCTTCTACAGCATGAGCAGACTTCCCCCCGTCGAATTGTTGCGCTAATCTCCCTTGATATCATGAATAGCTGCACGCCTCTTTATTCTCCATGATCTTTCATCAGCATATATTTTTCCTTCTACACATCACGTGGTTGCTAAGATTTCCCTCGACGGTGAATTGCCTCCATTCCCCTTGGACGGACCCCCTTCAACTTCTTGTGCCCCTCCTTTTTCACAAAAGTTTCGATCTCGAAGAAAACTGCCCTCCGATAGTTGCCCGTCTCACTCAGATTTTTCTGCTGCCCGATGAATATCCTTCCTTTTCGAACAACAGTGCCCCTTTTTTCCCATACTTTGAGCTCCATCCATCCTTTTTATTGCGCTTTACATGCGCATCTCTCTTTATAATGTGAAGTAATCCATTTTACTAGATAAAGCAACAATAAATCACTTTATGTATAGAAAATGGATGCATAAACAATTTGATAGACATCTTGATCCAATTGCTATAATGCTTTGACTTTTTTTATAATGTCGTCATCTCCTGAAGTTATTTTATCCTTGGAATACAAGTTCCTATGCATCAAGACTTAATAAGTATGTCAGATCGCTTTTTGAAATTTGAAGGAACCCAACTTAAGGCCTTCTCCACTCGCTCCATGGGTACCAAGGACGAACCAAAAAAAATAAAGCTCGTTAAATCTGTTAATGAAAAACTCTCGGAATGTGGATAATGTCCATCAGTTTTTCATCCCTTAATTTTATCATCGAGAGTTTGGTCAAGACATGAGAGTAGAGATGAATATCTCTACGACAGCGTCATCTATAGCAGTGGTATCTTCTTTTTTATCTTCTTCTGTTACAGGCATCACCGTACAAACTGCGGGATTCCAATTATCTACAACAGATTGTAGATCAACAGTTCCTAGGGAGATCAAGTCAATATTATTCTTCAAAAACTCTTCTTCTTCATCATCTGACAGACCATCTAGCATATGAACTGGTTCTGCAAAATACGGTCTAGCATGTAATTCACAGGGCTGTATAACATCTAATTTTACAGCATATTTACGATTATTGTCTTTGAAAGTGAGTTGATGTGCAGACCAATCTTGTATGACTTTCGCTTGCTTCAGCCAAGGACTGCCAAAAAGAAGATTATAATCAAGGGTGGATTCTGGTAATTCTAGGACGACAAAGGTCATTTTAAATGTGGTACCCTGCAAAGTTATTGGTACGTTTCGGACAAGTCCTACTGGATGGACCCTTGACTGGTCGGCCATTCTGACAAAAAACTAGACTAGTTCGATTTCGGTCCATCCTAACTTCTTACACAATGCAGCCGTAGCAATGTTGACACCAGATCCTCCATCAATTAGTACCTGTGTAATTTTATGATTTTTATACCATACCGTAACTAAAGGAACCGAATGATGGACCGTAGAATCAGGTTCCGGTTGCACTGTCGCTGTTGCTGGAATGCAAGAAGGTACAAGACTGAACTGTTGTTGGAATTGCTACCGAACTCCTGGTACTAGTGCAAGTAATTGGCCAAGAGGAAGGGTAATGGATGCTTTAGATAAAATTTCCCAGGCCTTATGTGATTGAATTGTGTTTTCCATAGATTCTGAAGATGATGCACCGGCTGAAGATAATGTATCTGCTGAAGATGATGTGCCTGCTATTGAATTAGAATCTTGTTTTTGTGTTCCTTCCTTGGTTAATGGAGCCTGGGTCACCGGAATAGGATCTGGAAACACCAAGGGTTCTCTAGTAGTCCACTGGCTAGCCTTATCATACGTTCTTTGCTGTTCCCGAATGCCTGGTTCAAATACTTCTGCTGCTGGTTGCAGTTGCTTACCGGATCGGGTCTGAATTATTGCAGCTTGCGTTTCTACTGGTGTGATTTGTACCATATTAGTCATTGGGTTTTGACGTTCTTTCTTCCTCTGATCATACTCAGCTGCATCCTTACAAAATCTTCTAATGTGACCAAAGTCACCACAAAAATGGCAGCGCGGTGGTGGCAAATTAGTATTTTCCTGTGCTGGTCCGGCCTGCCATCGATTTGCATTGTAGTTATTATTTCTCTGTCCTCTATAATTTCGATAGCCTTATTGCTGGTTGTTTCTCATTTGAGGTGGTACATAGTGATTGGCTGGCTATCCTGGTTCCTGTATAATAGCATTGACAGTTGCTAGTCCCTGTACTTTGGCGTTGTATGCACAGTTTTCGGTGGAGTGTCCGATAATATTGCAGATAGCACAAAACAACTGATTAAGTGCACAAGTGGCACTAGTATGGCCTGAATTTTTGCATGTGGTGCAGTACATCTGTCTGGTCGGATCTTCTACAACATTTTTATTTGCTTTTAACCATTCCAAGTCTTCTATAAATCCTCCAACCTTGTTCTCAAGCTGCAAAGCCATTGCAATCACCGCATCTAGTGTCATAGCTCCTATAGAGCGTATGATCATAATCTGTTTAAGTTGCGGAGTCAATCCATTGATAAACCATTGCGTGATAACATCATCCGGCAGGTTAGCATGTGCTGGTGGTAATTGCCTCAAATGGGTTCTGAATAGAGTGGCATATTCCTGCACTATTTGATTTATCTTCTGTCTATTGTTTTGTAGGTAGTCGAAAATTTCGGATGGATTCTTCTTTAGCCTAAATCTCTGCAAAAATGCATCCCTTACTGCTTCATAGGTGCCAAAGTGGTTAATATCATATTCTGTAAGCCATCTGGCTGCTTCATTGACCAATGTAGACTAGAAGAAAATAGCTTTATACGCCGGATCAGGTGGATGATTGAGTAGTGCATAACTTATCTCAAATGTGCGTACATGAGCATCTGGGTCATCACCTGGAAATCCACCAAATTTAGTGTACGTTACTCCTGTTGGAGGCGGCCTGGGTGGACATAGTTGTTGTTGTTGTCCACTCATCTTGCTAGCGGTTGTATTATGACTATCTTCTGTATCCCGAGGCAGAATATCTGAACCGTCGGAGTCTGTATTGTCAGCCTGTGCTCTTTCCGCTACGATAATATGGTTTAGTATGTTTCGGATTTCAGCTTTGAACAAGCTACCTTCCTTCTTGATGTCAAATGTAGGAAGGCTTACTCCCAATAGCGGTGACTGGACTGAAGATTCACTAAGAAATGGTAAACCGTCACCAAAAAACTGTGAATTTTCAGTAACTTGTACCAAAATAGCAGCGGAAGGTGTCGATTTTTCACCAAAACAAAGTGCTTTTTCTCCTTTACTGATTTCTTTGGCTAAGGCATTTCTATTCGTAAACAAATTTGAATCTTTACCCAATGGTGTTAAATTAATTTCATGCTGCGTCTTGGTAGATTCTAGAGTTACTATATCTTCGACAGACTGTGCCGAAATCGCATCGGAATCTGCCAGAGATGTAGTACGTTCCAGTGGAATATGACCGGAATCACTACTAACGTTCTTCACTTTCTTGACAACTGGGTAAGACCTTTCTGCGCTTCTACCTCCTGGAGGCGTCCTTAGCAAAATAGGTACCCAGGGCTGTCGGTTCTTTGGATACGTTTCACCGGATCGCGTAACCGGCATGTATCATCTTTTGTACTAATCGCGTACTATTACTGTCGATTTACAATCTATAGTCGTGTTACCACAATCGATTTGCAACAATCTGATCTGTTGCCACCTTCCCACAGACGGCGCCAGTGTTAAACGCTTGTTCTAACTGTCAGAAGTGCGTTTAAACATTTATTGGGTTCTTGGGAGTGGTAGGGGTCTATTAGACAGAGGCCCTATACTTGGTTCCCAAACTAACCATTTGTATACAGCAATATACGGATGCGCAGAACTCTATTAAGACTCTGTTACACTTAGGAGCTTTACAGTTCTCGATCAAAATCCGTCCAAAGTGTACCGAATACACTAAATTGCTACACTGTTCTGCACATAAACTTACTGAAATACCTGAGGCAATAGTAGTATTTCAACCTTTACCGAATAGGTACAAACAATCAGACAACACCGAAGAGACAGAGAACTCAATAGTTCAGACACATAGTACTGAAGATTCAGTACGCAACTTAGGAAGACCCTTACTGTAGCTTAATCTTTGTCGTATGAAGATAGACCTCAACACTGAAGACAACACGCTACAGATCAGAATCCCAGAAACACTACCACAACTACACAGACTCCCCTAACACGTTACGATGTATTACAAGAAGAGCGACACCAAGATACACCTACTTAATTGAACAATGCCATAGAAACTCCACAGAATAGCTCGCTCAAACCACAGTCGGATAATCTTCTGAACATCTATGAAACTCACCAACAGACAGGTATCGACAGATAACAAAACCGACACATGAACAATATACTCAGGATTGCTCAACAAACAACACAGTAACGTTCACTCAACCACCTAGACAAACAGTCTGGTGAATCCAACGAACGTCCGTGGCACGTTTCTTTTTCATTGCTTTATATAAAGATTACAAGGTGTCTGCGTAACAATCTTTCGCGCGTGCGAAAAAAGATTTGTTGGGGCTTCACTCACTAATTAGGCATTGATATATGAAGACATATGGAGACATATGATGGAGGAAAGAAGAAGTGAAGGAAAGACCTACAGAAAATCAAGCCTAAGTGAAGGGACAATTTCACTATTGTAAATTAGTGCAAAATTAGAGTCTAGATTTGTAATTGATCTTTAGAACTTACGAGTTCAAGTCTAGATGAATGTAAACCATAGGTATATAAGTTAATTTGAGTCAGAAATATGTATGAGAGAACTCAATTTTGTAGTTTGAAGGAGTAGAGAAAAGTCGTGTAATTTCTGAGAGAGATGGTGAGAGAAAACTTCTGAGTCTGATAGAGTTTTCCATGGCTGTGAGCAAAATTAGGCCAAGCCATTTTGTACACACCTTCTCTGATAATCAACACATGTTTGTGTAGAAGCATTGTGTCTAATTCCTATTGTACATTGAGTCTCAAGTCATTTCATATGACTATGAAAGTTAGTTGACAGTTACGACTTTTCTGGCGCATATTTGACTGATCTTCTGAAGGTCAGATCTCGAAGCATGGTGTAAAGTTTTTGGTAAGTAATAGCTCGTTGGAAAGCTATAATCCTCAACTACATTTGGTCAAAAGATCTTTGAGAAACGGGACGCGCACTCAGAGAAATCAGTTTAAGAGTGAAGGTATGTCAAATCGATGAAGTACATTTTCAGTTTTCAGACATAGTGTAAAGGTTGATACAAAATCAGAGGATTGTGAAGCTATTGCTTGAAAGTTTTGTTTGTTATGTGTTGCTTAACACTAGCAAGAACTTCTCTTAGCAAGTAATCAAAAGATTTGGCAAAGATTGAGCTAATACAGGTCAGATTGAAGGATTGAAGAAAAGGCGCAGATTTCTGTGAAGTGAAATTTTGATTTTCACTAAGTTCAGAGATGAAGACTCATAATGTGAGTGTTGCTAAGCTAATGGTGGTTATGGAGGTCTTCTAATACCACATTAGTTTAGTTCTTGTGGTGTTTTACACACCAACAAGTGGTATCAGAGCAGATAAGGTCCTCGAGAATAAAAGGAGTGCAGATACAAGAAGATTTGAAGAGTTCTTTATCAAAGAAGGAGGAAGCTGAGGTGTTCAACAACCAAAAGTCATCAGAAGAGTATTTCGAAGTTGCTCCCAAGAGTAAAGGTCTACAAAAGGTATCATTCTTTAACCTTACACTTACAGGTTGAAGCAGAAGCAAGGATACCATGGCAGATCATGTGTCCATTGACAAATTGGACAGAGATAACTATCCTGCTTGGGTAATGAGGATGGAGGCCTTACTTATGAGTAAGGACTTAATGGTATATGTGACAGGTGAAGAGGAGAAGCCTAAATTTGAAGATGAAAGTCATCCAAGGAAGGAAGAGTTAGAAGCTTTGAAGCTATGGCAGAAGAGAGATGCAAGTGCAAGAGCTTATATATACAACACTATTACAGATCACTTGTTGCCACATATCAGAGGTTTAGAAACAGCTGAAGATATTTGGAATGCTTTGGAAGACCACTTCCAAAACACCACTAAAGCTAGGAAAGCTAGCTTATGGTCAGAGTTCACCACATTCAAGAAGAAGCAAAATCAGAACATTAGTGATTATGTCACTAAGATGAAAGACTTGGCAGATAGCCTTGGATCTATTGATGAGGATATTGAAGATCATAGGTTGATAGCTCAATTACTTGCAGGATTAAGAGGTGATGAAAGGTGGAAGCCTTTTGTACTTTCAACAGAACTTTCATTAAATCATTATGTGCCAGAATTAAATCAATTACTTGGATTGATGCTCACATTTGAGCAAGACTTAAAGTCAGATGGAGACAAAGGTCAAAGTTCTGCAATGTATGTGAAGAACAAAAAGAAAGGAGATAAAGGCAAAGCAAAGGATGAAGAAGAGTCAACAACTCAAGCAAATTATGGAAGAGGAAGAGGTTTTGGCAGAGGTAAAGGTCAAGGTAATGGAAGAGGTAGAGGTAATCAGAACAATAACAAGAAGACATGTTGGATTTGTGGATTGAGCAATCATCTAGCATATGATTGTTGGCACAATCAACAAGGAGCAAATCAAAATCAGAACAACAATGGCAGAGGTAGAGGTGGAAGGTTTCAGAATCAATTTCAAAGAGGAAGACATAATTCAAGAGGAAGTTTTGGTAGAGGTGGTGGAAGAAATTGGAATCAGAACCAATCATACAACACTACATATTACAATTATGCAAATGATACACAGAATGACAACCATACAACATTGATGATGAATTCAATTAGTTCATCAGAGAAGGAGGATCTCAAGGTATTCTATATTGACTCTGGTTGTTCAAATCATTTATCAGGTAATATAGAATTATTGTCAGAATTGGAAGAAGGAAATTCAAGTCATACAGTACAAACAGGTGACAATACAAAACACAATGTGCATTCAATTGGAAAGGTGAAGTGCAGGAGTGGAGCTGATTTATTAACAAATGTTTTGTATGTTCCAACAATACCAAAGAATCTGATTAGTGTTGGACAAATAGTGGAAAAAGGTTTTCAAGTCAGATTTACAAATGAAGGGGTATTTGTTGAAGATCCAGAGGATGCATACAAACCCATTGTTTGTGGTAAGAAGGAAGGTAGACTTTTTACTCTCAAAGTGCAAGGAAATGTTGGTCAAGCCCTAATTACACATGGTGATGAAGTAATTACAGAGTTAGATCTTTGGCATAAAAGATTGGGACATTTCAATGAAAGAGGAATCAAAACTATGGTGGAGAATCAATCTGTATTGGGACTACCAAATGTAAAGAATCAACATATGATATACAAGTGTGAAGCTTGTCAGATGGGAAAAGCTCATAGACAACCATTTCAGAAGAAAGGTTTCAAGCATGATGGTTTGCTTGAACTCATACATACAGATGTATGGGGACCAACAAAAGAAGGTTCAATAAATGGATCTAGGTATTATGTTTTGTTTATTGATGATGCTACAAGGTGGATAACCCTTTATGTTCTAAAGGAAAGATCAGAAGTCTTTGGAGCCTTCAAACATTTTCATGCTTATGCAGAAAGAGTTACAGGTCACAAACTCAAGAGGCTAAGGTCTGATGGAGGGGGAGAATACTTCTCCCAAGAATTTAATGACTATCTTTGGAATGCAGGTATCAAGAGAGAGATAACTTGCAGGTATACACCTCAACATAATGGGGTGGCAGAAAGGAGGAATAGAACATTGGTTGAATTTGCAAGAGCAATGTTAAAGGAAAAGAATTGCCCTAATTATCTTTGGGCTGAGGCTGTAAATACAGCCACATACCTTGTGAATAGGTTACCATGTGGAGCTTTGAATGGTATGACCCCTTATGAAGCTTGGTGGGGTAAGAAACCAACACTTGACCATTGTAAAGTGTTTGGGTCAATTGCCTATGCTTATGTACCATCACAACTCAGACATAAGCTTGAACCAAAGGCAGAAAGATATGTGTTTATTGGGTATGATGAAAAGCAAATGGGTTATAGGCTATGGAGTCCTTTAACTAAACATTTTATTGTTTCCAGAGATGTGACCTTTGATGAACAGAAGAGTTGGTATGCAGATAAAGAATGTGAGCTTGAAACATTTGAAGAAGAGATAAGAAGGACTGCAAGAGGTAAGTCACATATGCAAATAGATGGAGATGAAGAACATATGCAAGCAAGCACATCAAGAGTTGGATCATATAGAAGGAATGAAGATGGACCAATATTTGATGAAGAAGTACATCCAGATAGACATGAAGAGTGTGAACCAAGAAGGTCAACCAGAATAAGGAATCAACCTACAAGGTATTCATATGACACTTCTTACTTGACTCAGAAAAATTATGCTTACATGGTTAAGGAAGATGAAGAACCTCAAAGCTATGATGAAGCAAAGGGTAAGAGACAATGGGAAGTAGCAATGAAGGAAGAATTTGATGCTCTTGAAGAGAACAAAACTTGGGAACTTGTCCCAAAACCTAATGGTAAGAAAGTGATTGGAAACAAATGGGTTTACAAAGTTAAGAAGCATGCAGATGGAACTATAGCCAGATACAAAGCTAGATTGGTGGTTAAAGGCTATGCTCAAACATTTGGCATAGATTATGATGAGACATTCAGTCCTGTGGCAAAGATGTCAACCATAAGAACAATCATTGCCATTGCAGCATCAAAAGGATGGACATTGAGTCAATTAGACATTAAGAATGCATTTTTGAATGGATATATATCAGATGAGGTTTACATGGAACAACCTCAAGGGTTTGCAGATCATAAGTTTCCAAATTATGTTTGCAGGTTGAGAAGAGCCCTTTATGGTTTGAAGCAAGCTCCAAGAGCTTGGAATTATAGACTTGTAAAGTATCTTAATGACCTTGGGTATCAAAGTTCAAAGGCAGATGCAAGTTTACTTATCAAAAGAACAGATGAAGGTATGATCTACATTTGTATATATGTAGATGACATTATAATTACAGGTACCTCAAATGAAGGAATCAAGGAGGTGAAGAAGCTACTTGAAAGAGAATTCAAGATAAGTGATCTAGGAAAATTGTCATATTTTCTTGGAATGGAAATCACTTATGCAGAGCATGGCATTTATGTATCACAAGAAAGGTATCTCTTGAATCTTCTAAAGAAGTTCAACATGGAGAATTGCAGAGAGGCATCTACACCATTAGAAGTCAATCACAAACTCAGTAGATATGTTGGTGCAGAGTTCAAAGACATGAGGAAGTATCAATCTTTAGTTGGAAGTTTGATTTATGCAACTCTAACAAGGCCTGATCTTAGTTATGCAGTTGGTGTTCTTTCCCAATTCATGCATTGTCCAAAGGATCCACATTGGATTGCAGGTCAAAGAGTCCTTAGATATATCAAAGGGACTTTGAAAGAAGGATTGTATTATCCTTTTACATCAGATATAAGATTGAGAGCCTATAGTGATTCAGATTGGGCAGGAAGTCAAGATGACAGAAGGTCTACTCATGGCTACATGATATACATTGGAGATAAGCTTGTGAGTTGGTGTTCAAAGAAACAACACACAGTGGCCTTATCATCAACAGAAGCTGAATACAAAGGACTTGTGGAAGCAGCAAAGGAAGTCATATGGATGCAGACATTATTCAAAAGCTTGGGAATTGATCAATGTATACCCATTATTCATGGAGATAACATGAGTTCATTATATCTTGCAGCAAATCCTGTGTTTCATGCAAGGACAAAGCACATAGAGATACAGTATCATTTTCTTAGAGAAAAGGTAATGGAGAAAGAGATTGAAGTGGTGTATACTTCCACAAAAGATCAGATTGCAGATATTATGACAAAAAGCTTGGATGGAGTAAAGACAAGTAAGTTCAAGGAGATGGCAGGAATAAAAGAGAAGGAGATTATGTGAAGAAGTCAAATTATGCTAATTAGTGATTGAGGGGGAGCTGTTGGGGCTTCACTCACTAATTAGGCATTGATATATGAAGACATATGGAGACATATGATGGAGGAAAGAAGAAGTGAAGGAAAGACCTACAGAAAATCAAGCCTAAGTGAAGGGACAATTTCACTATTGTAAATTAGTGCAAAATTAGAGTCTAGATTTGTAATTGATCTTTAGAACTTACGAGTTCAAGTCTAGATGAATGTAAACCATAGGTATATAAGTTAATTTGAGTCAGAAATATGTATGAGAGAACTCAATTTTGTAGTTTGAAGGAGTAGAGAAAAGTCGTGTAATTTCTGAGAGAGATGGTGAGAGAAAACTTCTGAGTCTGATAGAGTTTTCCATGGCTGTGAGCAAAATTAGGCCAAGCCATTTTGTACACACCTTCTCTGATAATCAACACATGTTTGTGTAGAAGCATTGTGTCTAATTCCTATTGTACATTGAGTCTCAAGTCATTTCATATGACTATGAAAGTTAGTTGACAGTTACGACTTTTCTGGCGCATATTTGACTGATCTTCTGAAGGTCAGATCTCGAAGCATGGTGTAAAGTTTTTGGTAAGTAATAGCTCGTTGGAAAGCTATAATCCTCAACTACATTTCGTCAAAAGATCTTTGAGAAACGGGACGCGTACTCAGAGAAATCAGTTTAAGAGTGAAGGTATGTCAAATCGATGAAGTACATTTTCAGTTTTCAGACATAGTGTAAAGGTTGATACAAAATCAGAGGATTGTGAAGTTATTGCTTGAAAGTTTTGTTTGTTATGTGTTGCTTAACACTAGCAAGAACTTCTCTTAGCAAGTAATCAAAAGATTTGGCAAAGATTGAGCTAATACAGGTCACATTGAAGGATTGAAGAAAAGGCGCAGATTTCTGTGAAGTGAAATTTTGATTTTCACTAAGTTCAGAGATGAAGACTCATAATGTGAGTGTTGCTAAGCTAATGGTGGTTATGGAGGTCTTCTAATACCACATTAGTTTAGTTCTTGTGGTGTTTTACACACCAACAAGATTCAGTTATACAACTCCCAATCCGGCGGCCGATAACACTTCCTTACTGACGGATGTCTTCCCCCTCACACTCCTCCTGCTATGCGGCGAAAAATTGCAGTTAACAATCGCAGATTCTGGCTGATTGTCGGACAGTTGTATTATATAGATCATACTGGTGTCTTACTTCATTGTATTCCACCCCATGAAGTACACTCGGTTATGGCTATGGCACATTCAATACCCTACGATGGACATTTGCAGCAGATCTTAGGCACCGAAAAATTCTGCAAAGTGGGCTTTGGTGGCCTACCATGTACAAAGATGTAGTTCAGTTTGTGCAGCAGTGTGACACTTGTCAGCAATCTGGCCAGCCATTACAACACCATTTCTTTCCTTTGCAACCTGTATTACCTTTGGAACCTTTCCAGAAGTGGGGTCTTGATTTTATTGGACCATTCACACCTCCAGCGACCCTTAGCAACAATCGCTACATTCTGACCTGCACAGATTACGCTATCAGATGGGCAGAAGCTTGGGCCTTACGGTCCGCTACAGCTGTTTCGGTGGCAAAATGCCTGATGAAGGACGTATTCCCGCGTTATGGATTACCTTTGGAACTTGTGACAGATCAAGGAACACACTTTGCTAACAATTTAATGCGAGTACTAACGTACACTTTTCAAATTCTACATAAATTCAGTTCATCGTACTATCCTCGTGCTAATGGCTTAGCGGAAAGTACCAACAAGACGCTGTTGAGTATGCTTCGTAAATTGATCGTAGAATCACCAGGAAGATGGGATCAATTACTACCTGCAGTCTTATGGGCATACCAGACTACATACAAAGTTGCAACCAGACTGACTCCTTTCAAGCTTGCTTATGGGCTGGAAGCAATCACGCCAATGGAAATTGTAGTGCCCAGCTTACGTGTGGCCATCACTCAGAAATTGTTACCCGAAGACTCTTTGCCATTCCGGTTGGACGCCCTCAGAGCTTTGGATGAACATCGCTTGGAAAGTTTGCTGGTTCTTCAAGAAGTGCAGTTGCGGCAAGCCTGTACCCATGATCGGTTTCTCAAGAGTCCAGTTTTTTCGGTGGGCCAACTTGTGTTGTTTTATAATGCTAAGTCAAATCGTGCTGCTGGGAAATTTAAATTACGATGGTTCAGTCCTTACCAAATTAGTGAACAAGTGGGACCAGCTACTTTTCGGTTGACTACTTTGACCGGAGTTCCTCTTCCTAAAGTGATCAATGGTTCAAAGTTGCAGCCGTATCACCAAGCGCTTGATTCTCGCTGACGTGTATTTTGTTTTTTCCACGTGTCACTTACTTTCTTTTTATTTTTGTGTGTTAGTTGAATAAAGACCGTAAAACTCCTCGTTTTGATACATAATCATGATTAATCACCGCCCTGTGTTATTGATTCTGCTCATGCATGCACGCCGTAATTATGAAGGTTATCATCTCAACACCGTGCGATGATTAGGGTTTGCGATCGCCTCCCATTGCCAAGTGTCTACTTAATCTTATTCTTTTCCCTCTTAATCGCTATTGTGTTTGTGTGATCTGTGCGCTGTGTTTTCTGTGTTCTGTGTATTCGTGTTCTTGTGATTTCGCGTGCGCATCATGGAAGCGTTAGCCAATTTCGCTACCTTCCGTGACGGACTCCCTCAGGATGTGAGTGAGTTCTTGCGTATCCGCGGCCTATTGAACTTCGTTGAATTGCCTTGGCATTCAGTGGCGTGTCAACCCTTTTACGTGCAAATTATTGCTGCCATTGTTGCCACACTTGCCACCGAGCAGAGTTGGTCGATCACATGTTTACCAAACCGTGTCGTCATCACCTTAGCATCGTTCACTGAAGCATTTCGCCTACCCATCGAAGGAGTGGAGAATGGTCCTCTCCTTCCTCTTGCTACTATGGTAGAACTATTTCCTCGACACTCATCAAATGAGTATGCCATTTTGTGTCGCCCTGACCCTGAACGCACTGCATTACAATTCTTAGTAGCTATCCTTAATTTACAGAAACGTCTTTACGGGATTTCATGCCCATTTTATTCGATGATTGACATGGTTTCTCGGGAGCTTGTTAATTTTGCCTCTTATTATTTCCGGCGCATTCATCGCGAATGCGTTATGGTTATTAAACATGTTAATAAGGGTGACCTTCCACGATCACACCTTCCCCACATCCTTACGTTCCTTTTTCCCACCATTCAAGCCGCGCAACCTCCACCTAATGCACCGTTCTTATTGCATGAAGAATCCACTCGAATGCTTGAAGATGATGATGAGGATGAGGATGAAGATCTCTTCCAACTCCTTCGCCGAAAACGTACCCGCATAAGCCCGTCTGAAAGTCAAGTGCACCTTGATTCTTCCGACCACTCTTCTCCCATCTGGCAAAAGGAACAAAGCGTGTCTACTGCTGATTCCGAAGCCAATTCTTCTCGGGAGGATTCTCAGCAGCAAACCCCAAAAGATGTGCAAGTTATTGTTGCGGAAATTCTCGATGAATTGATCACTTTGGTGGATACGACCATTAATAGAATTGAAGCGACCACGCAGTAGAATCCCGGAATAGTGTTGGTATCCAACACTCTTATACCCACTCCTCCACCAATGCCTCCGGTCGAGCCCATTGTCCCCGTTCAACCTATTGTCCCTGAAGCACTGGATTCCTCATCCTCTTCGCCTAATTATTCTCCACCATCCTTCAACCACCTCTTATCAGCCTCTTCATCCCAACCACTTCCTCCTCCTCTTCTTCCTCCGATTCCCATGTTTACAGAATTAGAATCGATGGGTCGTATGTTGATCCAATTCTCACAGCAGCTCCTGATGCAACTCAGAATGGTCACTGATAATATTCGTCACGAATTGCAGCATAAAGTTGATATCCTAGAAGCAGATATTACTCCATTGCAAGAAGAAGTGGATGCAGTTAAGGCAAAAAATCATGGCCTACACTTACAAATTCAACAGCTTCAAGATCAGCTAGCACAGAAAGATGCTTTGCTGTGTCAAAAGGATACATAACTTAGCACGATGAAGCAAGAAATCCTTGATAAAACAGATGCAATGACTGCCATCGGTAATGAACTACATAGCATGCGGGAAGCATACAACATTTTACAAGAAGCCTCTCAGTCTCTGGCCAGCAATGTACTTAAAGCGGAGGCAGAGCTTCATAAAACCATTGAAACCCTGTTCAAGCGTGATCAAGAGTTACAGGAAGAGCTTGGCAGGTATCTCCGTTTAAAGAAAGAATTTGAAGGAGTGCAAAAGGAAATAGCCTCTTATTACAAGACCATGCAGTTCCAGTCTGAAGAACTAGAGAGAAGAGAAAAGAAGCTCGCGTATCAAGCAGAACGTTTATCCAGAATCGATAAACAGATTGAAGACGTGAAATTGAGTCATGATGCAGCCCTTGCAAATGACTTCTACCTGCAAGAGGCATTTTTGCAGACACAGGCTGATATTTTAATGAGTCAAGTAATTACCGCAAGCTCTGTTCGTACTGATGCACAACTCGTCGAACCGGAAACCTTGAAACTGATGCTGGATTCTTTGAAGCAGAAAATTTCCAGAACTTTTAAATTAGCTCGCACCTTGTACATACAGGGTATCGTAGATGAGCCCTAAATTTTGTTTTCGTTGCGGGTTCAAGTCCACCGTGCGTGCCAGTGTAAGCCACCGGATTGGCATATTGTAATTCCCTATTTTTCATATACCGCACGAACCGAAAGGTCGATTGCGAAGTGATGTATCTGCTTATTAACTAATGAAAAGACATTGCGGTGACGCTTCAATGACGAGCAGTATCGCCAGACTGTTTGTCTGGGCCATTGCGGTCTGCAAAGTCACCGTAGTGCAGTATTCTTAAACTCTGAGTATTGTTGTTCTTATCGTTGTGTAATTACATTTAATTTGTGATTGATACAGTAAGATTAAGTGTGGATAATAAGTCTGCGTAACGGAAAGGCATAAATCCTACATTATCTACGGTGAAAAGTATTAACCGGAGTATGAATAGTAAATCTGTGAGAGGACTAACCAGAGTCTTGACAGTAATTCGTATGAAACAGAGTTTGGAACATTAACGTACTGCGACTTGGATAAACTAATTGGGAAAATCAAATTACAGGGCCTCTAATTTATCAGACCCCTACCACTCCCAAGAACCTGAAAGAACTTAAAATGCCTGTAGTGTAACTGCGCATTTTAACAATCTTTCTCATTTTCATTTAGATTGGGAAGGATTGGAGGATGGGGTCCTCAAAACAACCAAGCTTGCCTCCAAGAGACCTTTTTGTTAAAATGACTAGTTGAAATAGTAGAAGTTATGTCTAAAAGAGACAAATAAATAAATTTAGAACGTTCAAGTATGATTGATTGCAAAGAATTACTTATCTTGAAAGATGCCATAAGAGTTTATGATGCAAATTAGCATACTAACTCTAAGATTTTGTACTTTAGATAAGTTTTTAGAGTACAAGAATAAGAGAGTAAGTGTGTTTCTAGTTGTTGGACACAAAAGAAACTAAGTATACTAGTCATAACTCTAAAGTTTATACTACAAGGTGTAAATTTGGATCGTTTAAAGTTAAAGAGGCAAAAGTAAGATAGGTTACAAAGGTTAAACTTATTGAAGTATTTTGATGGCAATGCACCATAGTGCACTCTCCTTCTTGAGAGCTCCACAACAATATCCTCGAAGTAGAAACCAAGCTCCAAGTGCTGCACACAATACTCCGCATAGAGCTACAAAATACCCAAAAAAACACAGTACACAGGGAGCACAAACACAAACTTTTAGGTGTTACAAATGCGGTCAAACTTACAGTCTATGGCTGACTAGGCCACTATATGTTTTTAATAAAGAACATATACAAAAGTTTTTGTTGGCCATTTGGTCTTTCACATGGACACTAACGATAACAATGTCCCACTAAAGGCCAATATGGCTAAAGTAAATATGGGAGAAAAAATAAAGAATGATAAAGAAAACCTGAGTGTAAGTATACAAACTATAGCTCCCACCAGATGGGCATGTTACACAGTATAAAAGTGACTATATTGTTGGTGCATTTTGCCCAAGCCTACATGCTTGATATGCTTGATATTATCCTCATTTGTAAGTCACATGAGTGGTCATGTGAACACCTCTTGTAAAAGAGTACATTTTATCTCTTGTAAATGGAAAAAGAAAAAAGGAAAAGGATGGCTTACCTCATCCATGATGTAAAAGCAAATTCGTGGCTCCAACTACCAAAATCATGAATTTTTGAGCTGAGGGAATCTCTCCTAACTTTGGGGATCACTTTTAGGTGGAGCCATTCGAATTCGAATTCAAAACTCCCTCCAAGAATAGCTATAAAAGGAGCAAGAAGGAAGAGGCGATTAGCAAGCCTTGTACGTGACCACTTCATGTCATTTTGTAGAGATTGAAGAGCTTACTCCATAGCTCTATCATTCTACTCCCATTGTGCAAAGATTCATTGCCAATGTGGTTGTAATCATATGTGAATCTATACATTTATTATCATCTACCTCTCTGTTTTGTTCTCTGCTATACTCACTCAGAGTAGTAACTTCAGAAGGTCATATCTCGAGTTTTACTGAACCTTTTTCAGTGTTTTAAAGTGCGTTGGATAGCTCTCACTGTCTAGTTTCTACATATAAATTTTCAAGGTCATTGGATTTATACTTTTGGAGATATCTGCATTTTACTGCTTACTGGTCTATCTCTGCAGAGCCCCGAGAATTGTGGGAATGTTCTAGAACTTGATGAAACTTGTTCTCAGTGCTCAGTCCATCATTTGAAGTGTTTTAACTTGGAATAGGAAGCTTGCTAAGACTATTTGCTATGCCCAAAAGGAATTTTTCTAATTCCTTCCAGGTTGAGAGCACTGTTCATTTTTTCCAGCAGGTGTATGTCCAAAAATAGCAAGTTTTGGGAGCTAGTCATTTCGCAACTAGCCTGTCTTGACTTAAACTTTTGGGATACATGTTCCAAAGTACTTGGCTGATATTTTGGTGGATTTAGGAAGCTCAAAGGGTCTACTAATCAACTCTGAAGTCTCAGTTGGCTGGTGTGAAGCTGGTTGTAGCGGCACCTACTCATCTTTGGATTGCATCCACCATCTCTCTTCACATATATAAGATCACAAATCAAGTAACTCCCATCAAGTGACAATAGTGTCAAAAGCTATCATGTGGTAGAGCTTTAGTCAACGCATCTCCAACATTATCTCGAGTGTGAATCTTCTCAAGAGTATTGTGCTCAATGGCTAAACAATCTCTAGTGAAGTGATACCTCACCTCAATGTGCTTGGTCTTTGCATGATATACCAGATTCTTAGCCAAAGCAATGGCATTCTGACTATCTCTGAACAAACGAGGTACAGGCTGAGGTAAACCCATATCACAAGCAAGATGAGCTTCCTTACATGCCTCACTTGCTGCAACATAATGTGCTTCTGTGTGGAAACAATTGTACATTCTTGAAGATGAGATCTCCAAGAGATAGCACCTCCAACAAAATGAAAAATGTACCCTAATGTAGACTTACGATTGTCTACACAACCAGCATAGTTAGAATCTATGTAACAAATAATGGATTCTTTCCCTCTACCTAAGCATAGACACTTGTCCTTAGTGCCACTCAGATATCTCAAAATCATCTTGAACACTTCCCAAAGTTGCTTGCTATGATTAGACATATATTTGATCACCACTCCCACTACAAATGCAATCTTTGGTCTCGTAGCCACCATAGTATACATGAGACTACCAACAGTAGACTGATAAGGAATTTTGGTCATGAATTCGTTTTCCTCATCTAATTTGGGGCAATCCTCCTTGCTCAAATCACATATGTGGGTAAATGTGTACTCAATGCCTTTCCACCCTGCATATTGAACTTGCGAAGTGCTTTGGATATGTACTCACTTTGAGACAAGTATATGCATCTTTTACTCCTATCACAAGTAATGAGCATGCCAAGAATATGTTTGGCATTCCCCAAATCCTTTATATCAAATATTTGACTCAACTTCTTTTTGAGAATTGACAAGTCATAAGAGGACTTCCCAGCAATCAAAATGTCATTGACATAAAGTATCAACATATCAAGCCACCATCTCAACATCTCTTTGTGTAGAGACAGTGATCCTCATTACTTTGAGAATAGCCTTGAGACTTCATAAAAGCATCAAACTTTTGGTACCATTGTCTATGGGACTATTTAAGTCCATACAAGTTCTTCTTGAGCTTATAAACAAGAATTTCTTTGCCAAGAACTACATAACCATCTTGTTGTTCCATATAGATCTCATCTGTAAAATCTACATGCAAGAAAGAAATTTTCACATCCATTTGGACTATCTCTAATTCCTTCATTACAACGAATCCAAGCAACATGCGCATGGTATTCATCTTGACCACTAGAGAGAAGATTTCCTCAAAATCAACACCATATTGTTGCTTAAAAACCTTTGCAACAACTCATGCTTTATACTTTGGAGAAGCACTATCTGATGTGAATGTGAGGTTATATACCCATTTACATGATAAAGCTTTCCTACCCTTTAGCAAAGGCACTAAATCCCAAGTACCATTCTTGTGAATAAAATCTAACTCACTCTTCATGGAACACTTCCACTTGACATACTCCGTTGTTTGCATAGTCTCTTTGTAGCAAGAAGGCTCACGAGCATCTATTAGAATAACAAAATCCAAACTTGGAACATATCTATCAGGTGGATGTGAGACACATGTAGAGAGTCTCTATGATTGTTGAACATGGACATTTGCAGACTCATTTGATCGGACATTCTCTTGAACATCCCTATATGCAGCATTTTTATGCATGCTAACTGGAGCACTAGCATTCTCAAACATCACTCTTCTCATTTCCTTTCGTTGACCATTCTTTTCCTTGTTCTTACTCCTACCACATTGCTGATTCTTTCCTTGATAAGAATCACGAGCATTATATGCATCTCCACTATGAGTGCCAACCATAGATTTTCTATGAATCTCCTCACTCAAGAGTGCTCCACATATGTTACCATAGACTAGTTTACCACTAGGTGCACTATTGCTAATAATTGTGCACAATGTATCCCATGATGATGGGAAGGTGCATAACAACAAGATTGCTTTCATTTCACTATCCATGTCCATTTTTTGGGTCTGTAACTGGGAGAATATATCGTATCACTGACCAAAATGGTATTGTATCATTGAAATCTCTATTATTGTATCGTTCATAAAGTAAGTATCATATCGTGAGCTGCTTTGATATCGTATTGTGGAGTGAGCCATATCATATCGGGCGCAAATTTGGTATCGTATCGCCCTCTGTCCAATATTGTATTGTGCAAAGGGTAGTATCGTATCACGAAAGAATCGAGTATCGCATCGTCAAGACTCTTAGTATCGTATCGTGTGCACAACAAGTATCGTATCGTCTGATTGTTGGGTATCGTAATGCCAGTGAAATTAGTATCGTATCGTTGCCCATCTGTGATATCATATCGTGCAGATTGTTAGTATCGTATCGATGACAATTGTGGTATCGTATCATCAATTACTTAAGCATTGTATCGTGGGATACTGGACATCGTATCATCAAAGGAGTAAGGCACAATACTCTGAAACCTTGAGTGAATCTGAGGAAGAAACTATCATGGCCTCAGAAGACATGCATAGCTCTATACCCATAGCAGGTCTAATGTCTATGATTGAAGAAGAGTATAGAACCTCCTTGGAATACGTGGACACCAACCAACATGATCTACCCATCTACATAGATGGATTAAATAGATCCGTGGAAAGATTGAAGAAAGTCGGGGATACTCATATAGTGCCTAGACCAGCAGTCAAGTATGTAGGGGGTTTCTACATGGACAAGAGAGGTATTCTGTATGCAATCATGGAGCATCCAGAGAGCATCAATGAGCAAAGGGAAGAAGATAATGTCCAAAACCTTAATGAAGATGGACAAGAAGAACAAGTGTCAACCCTGAGAGGGAAGTCCATTGTAATTATGGTTTGAAGAGGAGAGCTAATTCCCCAAGATGACTCCTTAATGGATGTCTCAATGGTGAATGGAATGGATCATTTACTTAAAACCAATTGTTTTTTGTGGGAAGAAGTGACAAATCCAACCACCATCTATGAGTTACAAGATCCTAAAAACCCCTTTCACATTACTTACTTAGACAAGAACGAGAGAAGATATTGGCCTATTACTGAATTGGAGAGAGCGAGGCTGAGATATCAGAACATTCTTGTATTCCCGCCTAGGGATCAAGCCACTACTTCTCAAAATCCCCAAGGAACTCACCCAAATTCATCTTATCAGCATTTAGGGTAGACACAACAACAGAGCATTCCAGTTAGACCCCAAGTCCAGTTTGCTACACTTGGTGTTAATCCCAACTATCGACCTCCTGCAACTGCAGAACTAAGAAATTGAATCCTTGTTCCTAAGATACCACCAGTAAGAAGAGATGTAGGTACATCAATAGGATGACCAGTTTTCCCTGTAATGCCAAGATCGCCTGAACCAAGAAGATGATTAAGACCCATTCAAGTGGCCAAATGCATGAGAAGCCACTATGATGGTTCTGGTGAGCCATACAATCACATTGCTGAATTCAAGCAAGTGGTGAGAGTAAAACAAGTAGAAGACTTCTTGATCCAAGATGAATCATTCGACCTAACCCTCACAAACACAGCCTTAGCATGGCTCCAGCCCTTACATCCTAATAATTTTCAAAACATGGAACAAGTATATCAGGAATTGATTGAGGAATTCACTAAGTCTGGAATCAATGAAAACTCTTCATCATTAATGCATAGTTTCAAGCAGTCTCCTACGGAATCAGTGAGGTTAGCAGGGAGACGATTCAAGCCATATGTGGATAGATGTCCTGCAGAAGAGAGACCCACCCAAAATAAAATGGTCTCATTATTCTTGGAAGGATTAGTGAATGGGTCATTGAGATCCTTAATGTATGTGAAGAGATTCCAAAGCTTACAAGAATGTATGAAGGAGTGTATTGATCTAGAAGACAATCTGGCGGAAGACTTAAAAATACCTCAAGTGTTAAGAGTGAGGATAGTGCTAGCAATACTTCCAATCCTAGGAACAATGTAGAAGAGATAGCCGATTCAGTGGCTATGAAGCTGAATGTTCCAGGATAGAAGAATTATCCTAACCACCCTATGAGAGTTCCTATGCTTAGGAGATGCATTCACTGTGGAGGTGACCACCCTTCTCATTTTGTGCAATAGGGGAGCAGTCCCACCACCTCCTTATGCCTATAACAGACCACCTGCTGTAACATGGAGCATTGCTCATGGTCCTTAGTAAGAGGTGTGAACCACCTCTTAGTCTTTTAAAGTAGAGTACTCACTTGAGTGCCAAGTGGCACTCATGTGAGGGACCATGAGTCATACTCACTATGGTTACTAGAGAGGGATTAAAATAAGACACCACGCGGCTGGGCAGCAGAGAATCCTTCAAGAACTCCGTGTACATTCAAGCTTGGATGTGCATGCAGAGCTGTAGAAAAAACGAAGGGCTTCATCGAGAGTATTGTCAACATTGGTATCAGAGCGTAGGCGACACACATACACGAGTGCTGACAACACACGTGTTCAACAAGCCGGCGGCACACATGTGAAGTGGGAATGCTCAGTCGACGAGCTCAGGCAGAGCGCAAGAGAGCTTGGCTCTCTCTTCTCTCTCTTCCCTCCCTCTTGGGTGAGAGTAGCAAGGGAATAGTGCTCTTTTAATACAACATAAGGACGTCTTCAACAGCTATATGTGGGATTAAGCGACCTCTTCTGGCTGCTCCATGCCGATTTCATTTTTAAGACCACAAGGAGGTACAACAGGAGTTGTTTTTTGAATTTTTCTCAAGTTTGGGCAGACAAAATTTCTCATTTGGATCAAGATTTGGGCAAAAATATGATTCAAGCATGTATTTTGGGCTGTGGACAAGGGCTATGGGTCATGGGTTTTTCTTGAAAAGCTTCAGTTCCTCAGTTTTGAGCTTCACAAAGTTACTCTTCCATGAAGATTAGTTTTCCACTTCCTACTTGTGTCATACCCGGCTTCTCTGCACCATAGCTTGCTCATAGAATATTTGATTTCAAAAATATTGGTCACGTTATGAAGCTATACTTTTAATCTTTGACCATTGGCGTTGGATTTGAAGGAGATTTGGTAAACCAAAATCTCTCTGCAGCATTTCAGCAGGAACTAGGCGGCCACTCCCGGAGCTAGTTTTTCAGCATCCAGTGTCCAAATTCACTTTTTTCACTTGGGTTAGCTTTAAATCTTAGAAGTACAGGTGCTCAAATACATTTCTTGGATTGGCAAGGACTGTCAAATCTCAAAAATTGCTAAGTTTTACTCAGTTTCCTCGGTTAGGGCTATTGCTACTGTTAAACGCGCTTTTGCCGTCAAAAACGCGTTTAAACATCTATTCGGGTTCTTGGGAGTGGAAGGGGTCTGTTAAACAGAGGCCCTATACTTGATTCTCCCAAATCAACTCACTCACATGACCATACTTTAACATTAAGAATCTCTGTCAATATGAATTACTTATCAAGACTCTAGTTACACTCTCAAAATCTTACTGTCTGTTAATCAGACTCTTCCAAAGCTTACTGAACACACTCCAGTTAGTGCGCTCTCAACATAAAGTGTCGAAACTATTCAGTACCGTAATACAGAATTACTTTGTCTAACTTAAAGAGCTGACTCAAATATAAACACTCTAAACCATAGAGACAATAACAGTACTCAATCTGTGTACCGTACAAGTGCAGATAATCAAAGAGAACAGAAGAACATCGAATAACTCAGAGTTCTCAAACACACCACGAAAACTACGCAGACTTCATCAACTAGACAGATAGTCTAGCGACTCCTCTGGTCGTCACTCAAGCGTCTCTTTTCATTGATTTATAAGAAGGTTACAATGTCTACGCAAAGACCTTTCGGTTTGTGCGGAATATAAAAAGAGTCAGACTTTACAATTGCCAATCCGGCCGCTTACACTACGTGGTTTTGGCATTGTTTTTTATGGCTTTTGGTGTTTAGAACCTCCCCGGACCAACCAGACATTTCCAATTTTTGTTTGGGGCTGGTGGGGATTCAAAATCCGTGACCTAAAGCTTCAAGGATCACTTGAATTTCGCTTCCGTAGCTTCATTTTGTAACATGGAAGTGCTCTTGTGATATAGTTCTCTTCTTCTTGCATATTTAAGCTTTACTTCCATTCATTTTCATATACTCTAGTTAGCAAACGAGGGAAGGGAAGTAAAACATGGAATGTAAAGGTAAACAAGTAGTTGAACATACTTATCCATCTAAAGAGCAACAAGAGGATCCTCATTCTAGAATGGAAGAAGTAGAATTAGGGCAAGAAGTAGAAGAAAACTTAGAAGAAAAAGAGCCTCAGTAGGAAGAGTATACATATGTTGAAGATAAAATATATATTTCTTGGATCCACTCTTTTTTCATCATCATTTGTACCTTTTTCTACCTTTCATTCAGTTAATAAAGCACTCTTGTATAGGTGTGTGTGAGTGCCACACTAGAGAATAAGTGGGATTCATTCTCCTTTCAGTTGAGAAATCCCACATACCATGCTTTTTTGCCATTTTGTATATAAAGAGGTCTCCACCTCTTCTTTTGGGAGAGCTTTTTGTAGAAGCAATGAGATAATGCTAGATTGTAGTTAGACTCTTGCTCTCTTGTCGTCATGATGTGCATGCGTACTTGTTCTCTTCTTGTCTAACACTTGTGACACGTTGATGTGCGATTACGTCGCGATTATGCTTGTGATTACGATTATGTGCATCATTATTGATGCTTATATTATGTCTTCTTGTTAATTCCGTTGTTAATCGTACGTTGACGAAGCGCCATTACGTCTGCTGAGTGCTTCTACGCAAACATTTGGGTCTCATGAGATGCTTCCTGGATTGACAAGTATGAGTTGTGATGCTACAACGTCAACAACTCTTGGCACCGTTTCCGGGGAGCATTCTCTTATCACTTACGTGATGGTTTATGGCGTGAAAGAGACGTGTATGCAAGCTTTTCATGACGATTTTTGAGTTCTTCATTTCAATACACTCTTGTGAGCATTTGCGGCTTTCAAGATTTACAATAACTTGTTGAAATGAGCCTTTTTTGGTGTGATGAAGATCCCCTTTTTGGGTGACTAATCCACCATGTGTGGTAATTCTTCAAGTCACGAGTAGAATAGGAGTAGTTTTTCAAAATCTTTTAGTTATTATGTTAATTTTTTTTCAATAACTTTGTTGATTTTTCTCTAATTATGTGTGAATAAGTTTCTTTTTGGGGTTCTTCTACAAAAATCAATGGAGTATGTGGCTCGTCAACCTCATCAACAAGCGTGGAAATGGAAGGTATGGTCTAGTAATTTTTGATGCACATACACTACAAGGCTCGGAGCCTGAAAGGTTAGGACGCACCCTCTTCCCATATGTAATGCTCACAATCACTCTTCTCTCCTTAATCACTACTCTTGAAGGAGATCCCAAGAAGTTTGTCTATGGGGAAATAGATATGGGAGAGAAGGAAAGAAGTGAAAGTGAATAGGATTCGTAACATTGGGAGAATCAACAACAAGCCTAGCACCATTTTTGCATAGACAACATGGGGTGATAGAAGATTCTTAAGAAAAGCCCATTCGTGTAATAACTACAATGGGAAAAGAAAACAAGGTGGAATGGTGAAGACTCAGCATAGCATTGAAGTAGGAGCATGTACTAGGTTGCCTTTAGGTGGTGAAAATGGATTAGGGAGTATTATATATGCGGCCTATGTCACATCTTGAACGAGCCGAGATTAATAATCAAAGACCCTTGATTGAAGGAGTTCTGCATGACATTGCTGCTTTGAAAGCTCTAGAGTCTAAGTTACATCACGTTCATAAAAGCTTGGAATGGATAAGCATGGCACAGCAGATGTTTCGGTCAAGAATGAACTCGAGGATGGAAGTACTAAGGGGTCTCTCACAGTAGAAGGATTAATATGGAGAGAAAATCGATGATTCAGGCTTGAAGTATGTTCCATCTAACACGCAACTGTGAGTGCAAAAACTACACATTTGTAGTTGAGTGAAGTCGAGAGAGAGGTGAAGAGTGACCAACACAAAAATGAAGTAATAGAGGTTGAGGCTTCATCCAAAGTAGCTACCATTGAAGAGATCAACTTTGTGGCTGTCTGTGATGTTCCCAATGAAGACAATGAAGACAAAAAGATAGAAGCTCAAATTGAGCCAGTTCAACATTACAAGGTTAGATCTCTTCCAGTAAAGATGTTTCAAAAAGAAGCTCCTATTTCAGTGGCTCCAACTGTAAAGGCAAGTAACAGAAAGAAGAAGATGATAGTCATCTTAGCTAAGGCAGATACAACAGGTGATTGCAGAAGAGGAAATGAAATCTTCTAAAAGAGGATGACGATTGGGAGGATGTTGCTGAACTAGCATCTCCCAAGGCATTAATTACAGCTGATACTAGCAATAAGAGTGTTGTACAGAAAATGGTATCCCAACAGGTGCTTATTGCAGAGGAGTTGGATGAGGAAGAGAGAAATGAAGATATTATTGCTTATCAGAGAAGGGAGTCCAAGACATTTAGGAGGATGGCATAGGAACATTGATCCACTACAGATGCACGCAGACGCTGTGGAGGTGTAGAAGCACAATGCAAGGATGTTTTGTAGAGCGATGATCGACTCTGTAGAAAAGATAACCCCAATAGTTTGTGCTCCCACAGTCGATGAAGCTTGTCAGACTTCCGCCTGGTGTAAGGTAGTATGCAAGCTTGTTTAGGATTGATAAAGGATACTTTGTCAAAGAACATGCCCCTGAACAGTGTTACGCATAATCCAAGCGCATAGAAAAGATAATGGCAGAAGTAGCGGAGCAAGACACTGATGGTACTAACACACATATACACAGAAGATGAAGATGATGGATTGACAGCAGACAAAATAGATAAGCTCCATGGAAAGGTTATTGCAGAGACCGTTGAGATGCAACATACAGAGAAAAATTGTTGCAAGAGTGCCTGTAGAAGAGAGGCTCGTTTCGAAATTTGGGGAACAAAAATTTTGGCTCGGCTACTGAAGAAGGGTGTCTCATCTCAATATTGAACTAAGTCAGTAGGCATTTATCGGGTGCCTAACATCAAGCTGGGTGCACCTAATCCCTAACAATCAAGCAACGAGAAACTTGCAGAGGAACAATCTCAGGATGATAGGCTAGATGGCAGTTCAAGACATGAGGGGAAAAAGCCAAGAGATGAGTGACATGCTAAGAAGGTTTTTCAAAAGGAAAGAAGATAGTCTCAATTTCAGAGGACTCTGTCGCCAAAAGAAGAGCAATGGGAGAGCAATTAGGAACTAGGAAAAGGAGGCACAGACTTCTGCTCTAAAGTTTAAGTCAAGATACCTATGTGTCTGGTGGGTACTCTACAAGAAATTCTCTCTCAACTTATGAATCATGAAGATGGATGTACGCTTGGAAGAAAAATGGTATTATATGAGGAAGGAGTGTTTGGGATAATAGCTTAACTAGCTTTGCCGAACAGAACAGCTCGACAGGCGTCAACAACAATATTGAGCTACAAGGGGTCTGGCAATGGGATATGTATGATGGCTTTACTTCATCTACTGAGAAGTTATCTCAGAGGCAAAATCTTCAGTCGAATGGACTGAGGGAACTTCGCCCAGGATGGATCCTAAGGGAGCCTTGAACATTAATGGGTATACAGATGATGCTGGCCAAAATAAGGAAGATGCCCTAGACTCATCTACAATGCATTCGACTGAGGGAGTCCTTGATGATTCTACAAATCGGATCAAGGTTGAGATGGTGGAAAGAAGCTTAAAAGAATGATTGCAGGTGTCTATGGACAAAAATATGAAAGTTTTGGGCCTAGATAGATGCTCTGTTGCAGGCATAGATCAAGGCTATACTTGAGGTCGAAAGAAGAACCCCAAAGATCAATCAGGATATGGCTGAGAATGCTAAATGATGGGGGAGCCTACATCTATTGGGAGGTAATGCCTTAACTCCTTGGATCTAAAGCCAAGAACAATTATTCGAGTTGTGCTCTTGGTGAAAGAGGAGCACGGGGTCACGAGAGGTCACCAGGGCCATTCAAACCATGTAAACGAAGTGCATTTGACAAGTTTTACGATCAAGATAGATGGAGGCATGTATCCTTTCTTGGAATGAAAGCTTCTAGCACATATTGGAGCAGGAGAGGGGATTAGTAATGACTATGGAACAGACATTAACTAGATGGCTGAGAAATGGAAGGGGAAATGATCTAACCAGGGATCGAGTATCAATGAAAATAGTGTTACTAGTTGTCTTTCTGCATTTGGGATTCATCGCAGTCAGATCCATCTGAGCATTCGTGCTTGGAGACTCAAAAGGTGTCGATGCCTAAAGAGTTGAACATGCA
>CM035412.1:151840781-151958281 GCA_020310875.1 Ceratopteris richardii
TACACCACTTCAATCTCTTTCTCCATTACCTTTTCTCTAAGAAAATGATACTGTATCTCTATATGCTTTGTCCTTGCATGAAACACAGGATTTGCTGCAAGATATAATGAACTCATGTTATCTCCATGAATGATGGGTATACCTTGATCAATTCCCAAGCTTTTGAATAATGTCTGCATCCATATGACTTCCTTTGCTGCTTCTACAAGTCCTTTGTATTCAGCTTCAGTTGATGATAAGGCCACTGTGTGTTGTTTCTTTGAACACCAACTTACAAGCTTATCTCCAATGTATATCATGTAGCCATGTGTAGACCTTCTGTCATCTTGACTTCCTGCCCAATCTGAATCACTATAGGCTCTTAATCTTATATCTGATGTAAAAGGATAATACAATCCTTCTTTCAAAGTCCCTTTGATATATCTAAGGACTCTTTGACCTGCAATCCAATGTGGATCTTTTGGACAATGCATGAATTGGGAAAGGACACCAACTGCATAACTAAGATCAGGCCTTGTTAGAGTTGCATAAATCAAACTTCCAACTAGAGATTGATACTTCCTCATGTCTTTGAACTCTGCACCATCATATCTACTGAGTTTGTGATTGACTTCTAATGGTGTAGATGCCTCTCTGCAATTCTCCATGTTAAACTTCTTTAGAAGATTCAAGAGATACCTTTCTTGTGATACATAAATGCCATGTTCTGCATAAGTGATTTCCATTCCAAGAAAATATGATAATTTTCCTAGATCACTTATCTTGAATTCTCTTTCAAGTAGCTTCTTCACCTCCTTGATTCCTTCATTTGAGGTACCTGTAATTATAATGTCATCTACATATATACAAATGTAGATCATACCTTCATCTGTTCTTTTGATAAGTAAGCTTGCATCTGCCTTTGAACTTTGATATCCAAGGTCATTAAGATACTTTACAAGTCTATAATTCCAAGCTCTTGGAGCTTGCTTCAAACCATAAAGGGCTCTTCTCAACCTGCAAACATAATTTGGAAACTTATGATCTGCAAACCCTTGAGGTTGCTCCATGTAAACCTCATCTGATATATATCCATTCAAAAATGCATTCTTTATGTCCAATTGACTCAATGTCCATCCTTTTGATGCTGCAATGGCAATGATTGTCCTTATGGTTGACATCTTTGCCACAGGACTGAATGTCTCATCATAATCTATGCCAAATGTTTGAGCATAGCCTTTAACCACCAATCTAGCTTTGTATCTGGCTATAGTTCCATCTGCATGCTTCTTAACTTTGTAAACCCATTTATTTCCAATCACTTTCTTACCATTAGGCTTTGGGACAAGTTCCCAAGTTTTGTTCTCTTCAAGAGCATCAAATTCTTCCTTCATTGCTACTTCCCATTGTCTCTTACCCTTTGCTTCATCATAGCTTTGAGGTTCTTCATCTTCCTTAACCATGTAAGCATAATTTTTCTGAGTCAAGTAAGAAGTGTCATATGAATACCTTGTAGGTTGCTTCCTCATTCTGGTTGACCTTCTTGGTTCACACTCTTCATGCATATCTGGATGTACTTCTTCATCAAATATTGGTCCATCTTCATTCCTTCTATATGATCCAACTCTTGATGTGCTTGCTTGCATATGTTCTTCATCTCCATCTATCTGCATATGTGATTTACCTCTTGCACTCCTTCTTATCTCTTCCTCAAATGTTTCAAGCTCACATTCTTTATCTGCATACCAACTCTTCTGTTCATCAAAGGTCACATCTCTGGAAACAATAAAATGTTTAGTTAAAGGACTCCATAGTCTATAACCCATTTGCTTTTCATCATACCCAATAAACACATATCTTTCTGCCTTTGGTTCAAGCTTATGTCTGAGTTGTGATGGTACATAAGCATAGGCAATTGACCCAAACACTTTACAATGGTCAAGTGTTGGTTTCTTACCCCACCAAGCTTCATAAGGGGTCATACCATTCAAAGCTCCACATGGTAACCTATTCACAAGGTATGTGGCTGTATTTACAGCCTCAGCCCAAAGATAATTAGGGCAATTCTTTTCTTTTAACATTGCTCTTGCAAATTCAACCAATGTTCTATTCCTCCTTTCTGCCACCCCATTATGTTGAGGTGTATACCTGCAAGTTATCTCTCTCTTGATACCTGCATTCCAAAGATAGTCATTAAATTCTTGGGAGAAGTATTCTCCCCCTCCATCAGACCTTAGCCTCTTGAGTTTGTGACCTGTAACTCTTTCTGCATAAGCATGAAAATGTTTGAAGGCTCCAAAGACTTCTGATCTTTCCTTTAGAACATAAAGGGTTATCCACCTTGTAGCATCATCAATAAACAAAACATAATACCTAGATCCATTCATTGAACCTTCTTTTGTTGGACCCCATACATCTGTATGTATGAGTTCAAGCAAACCCTCATGCTTGAAACCTTTCTTCTGAAATGGTTGTCTATGAGCTTTTCCCATCTGACAAGCTTCACACTTGTATATCATATGTTGATTCTTTACATTTGGTAGTCCCAATACAGATTGATTCTCCACCATAGTTTTGATTCCTCTTTCATTGAAATGTCCCAATCTTTTATGCCAAAGATCTAACTCTGTAATTACTTCATCACCATGTGTGATTAGGGCTTGACCAACATTTCCTTGCACTTTGAGAGTAAAAAGTCTACCTTCCTTCTTACCACAAACAATGGGTTTGTATGCATCCTCTGGATCTTCAACAAATACCCCTTCATTTGTAAATCTGACTTGAAAACCTTTTTCCACTATTTGTCCAACACTAATCAGATTCTTTGGTATTGTTGGAACATACAAAACATTTGTTAATAAATCAGCTCCACTCCTGCACTTCACTTTTCCAATTGAATGTACATTGTGTTTTGTATTGTCACCTGTTTGTACTGTATGACTTGAATTTCCTTCTTCCAATTCTGACAATAATTCTATATTACCTGATAAATGATTTGAACAACCAGAGTCAATATAGAATACCTTGAGATCCTCCTTCTCTGATGAACTAATTGAATTCATCATCAATGTTGTATGATTGTCATTCTGTGTATCATTTGCATAATTGTAATATGTGGTGTTATATGATTGATTCTGATTCCAATTTCTTCCACCACCTCTACCAAAACTTCCTCTTGAATTATGTCTTCCTCATCTATCTATCTATCTATCTATCAGTCGATCGATGGATCCTTGGATCGATTTATCTATCTATCTATCTACCTATCTATCTATCTATCTATCCATCTATCTATCTATCTATCTATCTATCTATCTATCTATCTATCTATCTATCTATCTATCTATCTATCTATCTATCTATCTATCTATCTATCTATCTATCTATCTATCTATCTATCTTTCTATCTATCTATCTATCTATCTATCTATCTATCTATCTATCTATCTATCTATCTATCTATCTATCTTTCTTTCTATCTTTCTATCTATGTATCTATCTATCTATCTATCTATCTATCTATCTATCTATCTATCTATCTATCTATCTATCTATCTATCTATCTATCTATCTATCTATCTATCTATCTATCTATCTATCTATCTATCAGTCGATCGATGGATCCTTGGATCGATCTATCTATCTATCTATCTCTATCTATCTATCTATCCATCTATCTATCTATCTATCTATCTATCTATCTATCTATCTATCTATCTATCTATCTATCTATCTATCTATCTTTCTATCTATCTATCTATCTATCTATCTATCTATCTATCTATCTATCTATCTATCTTTCTATCTTTCTATCTATGTATCTATCTATCTATCTATCTATCTATCTATCTATTTATCTATCTATCTATCTATCTATCTATTTATCTATGTGTCAATCTATCTATCTATTTATCTACCTATCTACCTATATATTATCTATCTTTCTATCTATCTATCTATCTATCTATATATATATATATATATATATATATATATATATATATATATATATATATATATATATATATATATATATATATATCTCCATCTATCAATCTGTCTATCTATACATCCATCTCAGTGGATGCAAATGGGTCTACAAGACAAAGAGATTTGCAGATGGAAGTGTGTCTAGAAATAAAGCTAGACTTGTTGTGAAAGGGTTTGCTCAGACATATGGTGTAGATTATGATGAGACCTTTAGTCATGTGGCAAAGATGACAACCATCAAGACACTTATAGCCATTGCTGCATGTAAAGATTGGAAATTATGTCAATTGGATGTGAAGAATGCTTTTTTAAATGGTTGTATTTCAGATGATGTTTTCATGGAGCAACCACAAGGATTTAGAGGTGAAGGGTATCTAGAGTATGTATGTATGCTCAAGAGAGATTTGTATGGTTTGAAGCAGGCCCAAAGGGCATGGAATTATAGACTTGTGAAGTTCTTGAAAGAACTTGGATTCCAAGTATCTAAAGCAGAGAGTAGCTTGCTTGTTAAAGCAAGTGATGATGGGTTCATTTACATATGCAAATATGTTGATGATATAATTCTTACAGGTACAGATGAGAAAGGCATTCAAAGCCTAATGAAGCAAATGGAGAAAGAGTTCAAGATTAGTGACTTGGGAGACGTCATATTACTTGGGCATGGAGATATCTTACACTCAACATGGAGTGTATATAACTCAAGAAAGGTACTTGAAGAACTTGTTGATCAAGTTTAAATGAATGATTGCAAGGTAGCACCTACACCAATGGAGGTGAATCACAAATTAAGCAGATATGGAGGAGAAGAGTTCAAAGATATGAAGCTATATCAAAGTTTGGTTGGTAGTCTGATTTATGCTACTTTAACTAGGCCTGACTTGTCATATGCAGTTGGAGTATTGTCTCAATTCATGCATTGTCATAGGAAAGAACATTGGATTGCAGGACAAAGAGTGTTGAGGTACATTAAGGGTACACTCAAGGAGGGTTTGTATTATGGTTTTACATCAGATACAAACATCAAGATATATAGTGATGCAGATTGGGTAGGTAATCTAGATGATAGGAGATCAACATATGAATACTTGTGTTATGTGGGACATAAGTTAATCTCTTGGTGTTCAAAGAAGCAACACACAATTGCTTTATCATCTATAGAGGCTGAGTACAAAGGTATGGTGGAAGCTCCAAAGGAAGTGATATGGCTTAAGACTCTTATGAAGAGTTTTGACATCATTCAGAGTACACCCATTATTCATGGACATAACATGAGTTCATTGTATTTAGCTGCTAACCCTGTTTTTCATGCTAGGACCAAACACATTGAGATTCAGTATCACTTTCTAAGAGAGAAGGTGATGGATAAAGAGATTGAAGTAATACATACTTCAACAAAAGATCAGATAGCTGATATGCTAACCAAAAGTTTGGATGGACCAAAGTTACAGAGATTCAAGGATATGGCAGACATAAAGAAGATAAAGAAAACCTCAATTGATGATTGAGGGGGAGCTGTTGGTGCAGGGCAATCAACAATTGAAGTTTTGATGAAGGCTTGGAAGTCAAGGATTGAAGAAAAGGTCAAGTTATGAAGCATGAAGGAAGTGCATATCCAGAAGATGAAGATGTGTATACATATGTACATTAATTTAGAGTCAGTTCATCATATACTTTTGTATGGTCATGAGTTTGTAAAAGATGCCTATATATATAAATGAAATGTTGGGGCAAATATCAGAGAGTGTGTTAGAATAAGTTTTGAGGAGAATTAGCTGTCAATAGACACTTTAGAAGTGAGTAGAATCTCTCTCATTACTCAGATGTAAATTTCTCAGAAATGAAAAATGTTGCACCCGATTTTTCTGAGTATTCTCCTTCTGTATTGAATCTTTTGTGAAATGCTTTTGTACAAGTCTAAGTCTATAGTTACTTGACCTTTGTACAAGTCTAAGTCTATAGTTACTTGACCTTCTAATTGTGATCAGGATGAGAGAATTGAGTGTAGGAACATTTATATGTGTAAGTGAAAAGAAGAGAAGTTACAAGAGGTGCAAAATTCGATGCTAATGTTTTGGTCATTTCTCCTTCCACAATGTAAAGTTTTGAGCAAGCAAGCACACATTCTTTAAGTTGGAAGGTAAGCTACCTTTGGCTAAAAGCATTTGCATAAACGGGTTCTAGATTGAGAGAACCAAGTGTTAGAAGTTACAGGTGTCTGAATTGGCGTTTAAATCTTAAGGTTGGGAAATAGGAGATCTGGGTTGAGCCCCCATGGGGAGCATGGGGAGAGAGTTTTTCCCAAAGGCATCTTGAGCCTTCGAACTCAAGTTAATGCGAGTTAAATTGAATCTAAAAAGACTTAAATTGAGTGGCGAGTACACCTACCATTAGTGGACTCTAGTGAAAGGTACTAAAGGAGTGGTGGAGATTGAAAATGCACTTTTGGACTCCAGTTACATTTGTAGTCCTCATTGATTTGATAGCTATATATAGAGGCATAAGGTTGGGAGGAAAGTCATATCTCAAGCACATGGTGGTCCTAATTCTTTTAATTCATACATTTGTAGTCCTCATTGATTTGATAGCTATATATAGAGGCATAAGGTTGGGAGGAAAGTCATATGTCAAGCACATGGTGGTCCTAATTCTTTTAATTCATTACAATTTATTTGTTTATCATCATCCTTTTGCTTTCTGCTACTTCCCTAGCCAACTTTTTGGCACAATGTAATTCGCAAAAAAAAAAGTGAAATCAACTATGAAAAAAGGTGGACATGTTTGCACCTTCAAAAAATTGTCGAGCTTTAATCATAAGAAACACCACAACCACTTAATCTAGTACTTATAATGAGAAACTTCAAAGACATGATGAATATGTATGCATGTTTATATCATAAACTTATAGTGCGAAGCAATAGGGAAAATGAATGTGCATACACAAATATGAAGCTCATCCAGTACGTATAGTGACAAAACATATAGAAATTATGAATGTGTATGCCCCTATGAGCTTATAGTGAGTAGAAATAAGAAAAATGTACGTTTATGTGTGCATATACACATATTGAGTCTTCGCCTAGAACATACAAATAACAATGAGAAACTTCAAAGACGGTATGAATATCTATGCCTATATGTGTTATACACTTACAGGTAGAAGCAATGGGGAAAATGTATGCATGTTTAGTGCACATACATAGTTAGAAACTTGATCTAGTACCTATCGTGGGAAACTTCAAAGACATTATGAACATGCATGCATGTGTATCATACACTTAAAGTGAGCAGCATCAACTTCAAATAGTTGTCACAATACCCAATGTTTTATTAAATTTCAAGAGAAATGAATGCTTATCCATTTTTAGTCAAAATTCTAACTATGATTTCCAACTCCTACAAATAAAAGAAATACCAACAATTGCAAAAATACCAAGAGAAATGAATGCTTATCCATTCTGAGTCAAAACTCTAGCTATGCGTTCCAACTCCTACAAACAAAGGAGAAGTGAATGTTTATCCATTCTTAGTCAAAAGTCTATCTATGATTTCTAATTCCTACAAAAAAATATCTATCGAACATCAAAAGAAATATCCAGTGTTTGGGAAAATACCAATAGCAACGAGCACTTCTTTATTTTTAGTCAAAAGGTAGTTGTGATCTTGTTTTCTTGCAAAACTGAACTTCCAACAAGTTGCAAATTTTTTTTTTGAGAGTACAATGAATTTGGAAAGACACACACACCCAACCTCGTAAGGTAGACGCACCCATCTTAGGGACACACACACCCAACCTCGTAAGGTAGAGGCACCCATCTTAGAGAACTCTGAGGCATCCAGCCTTGGGTGGGACTTGAACCTTGGCCATCTCCCTAGGAGTACAAGGCACATCCGCTAAACCATGCCCGTTGGATCAAGTTACAAAGTTTTGATGAGCAACCAAGTCCCCAAAACTAGTCATAGCTCAAGCAAATATTGCCTCATATTGCACTTTTACAACTCTGAATACTTAAATCTTGACTCTCATTTCTTCCAAAATGAATAGCAAAAAGTTTAAAAAAAGAAAAAAAATATGCTTCTCAACATGAGAGAGTGGAAACAATTACAATGCGAAATCTAAAGCTAATGCCATTTCCAAGGCTGATGTATCATGTAGCATGGGAAGAAAAATGTATATCATATCTAATACTCGAAAAAGAAAATGAACAGGTTACAAAAGCAAGATAATTTGTGGACCTCGAGTTCACTAACTCCTCCTAGAGCCTCTTTTGTGTATGTGTTTAATGCCCATGTTGGCTAAGGTAGGAATAGTTTTAATGAAATAAGGAGCCACACTAAATTAAATCTATTGGAAACGTCATTCAAATACCATCCATACCAACCTCTAGACTCTAAGAGACTTGCCTCTAAGAGAAGAGCTATTTGAGTTGAGGAAATAGATATCCTGTAGTTTTTTGGAATGACCAAAGATTCGAGAAGAAATGAAAAAAAAAACGCAAATGTATCTTTCAAATTCTCTATGATAAATATACATAAAGACTATGGCATCTTTGTTTCTAAGTTATATTCTTTATTTACTTTTAATTGACTAAGGGCACAAAGCAATGGAACTACTAGTGAGAAGTAACTCTTTCTACCTAAAAGAAACATTTAGGTTAATGATTCATTAAAGGTCAATCATGTATCATTTCATTTGAGTGATTTATTTGTTTATCATCGTCCTTCAGTTTTCTTCAGTCACAATGCAATTAAAAAAGAAAAGTGAAATCAACTATGGGAAAAAATAAACAGATTTGCACTTTCAATTAAATGCCAACTTCAATCATAAGAAACACCACAACCACAACCTGGCACTTTCAATGAGAAATTTCAAAGACATTAATGAATATGTATGCATATTTACCATAAATTTATTGTGAGCATCAACAGGAAAAATTTATTGTTTGTGCAATGTGCATACATAGTTATAAAGTTCCTCTAATACCTAGAGTGAGAAAACTTAAATAAATTATTAATATGTATACCTATGTGTCCTTATAGTGAGTAGAAATAACAAACATGTATGCCTATGTTGTGTGCGATATGAATCTACATCTACAACTTACGAACTACAACAACAAACTTCAAAGACAATATGAGTATGTATGTCTATGTGTATCATACACTTGTAGAGATAAGGAAAAAGGATGCATGTGCAATGTGTATCATAGTTAGAAACTTCATTTAGTAAGTAGAGTTGGAAAGTTCAAAGACATAATGAATATGCATGCACGTGTATCATCAAGTTATAGTGAGTTGCATGAACTTCAAATACTTGTAGCATTATTTAATGTTTGAGAAAATACCAAGAGAAACGAATTCTTATCCTTTCTTAATCAAAATTCTAGTTGTTATTTTCATCTCTCATAAAAAAAATATCTAGCAAAGATCAAAATCAATATCCAGTGTTTGAGAAAATATCAAGAAAAATGAAGACTTTTTTTTAGTCAAAAGCTAGTTGCGATTTTGATTTCCGGCAACTCTGAAAACTAAAATCCTAATTTTCATTACTTACAAAATGAATACACATCTCCAAAATAAATATTTCAAAATATTTCGAGCTTCTTTTTTTTCCTTGTTATATTTTTCTACTTCCATAGACCTCGAACTCTAACAATTGGTATCAAAATAGTCCTTGGGTATAGAGATGTCAAAGCAAGGACTAGGCTTTGAAGGGAATACGGCATAAAGTTATCATTTGCCACAGATGGAAAAACGAAAGGAAAGAGTTATATGCTACCGTCTCATCTTGGCATGGAAGATTATGCTACGTTTATGTGAGAAGCAAAAGGGAAGCTAATATATATATATATATATATGTATGTGTATATATATATATATATATATACATATATATATATATATATATATATATATATATATATATATATATATATATATATATATATATATATGTATATATACATATATGTTGAGCCCGACAAAGTCAAGATCACAGTTAAATTCAAAGGTCAAAGTGCACAGGTAGTGCACCCTCAATTGTTCATAAAAAGAGGACTTTTAATTGTTCATAGACAAGAGGTATTAAATTTGGTGCAGAAGTATTGTCTAATTCCCTTAAGGTCAAAGGGTGTTTTAAAGTAATGTGGAGGGTCCAGGAGAACCCCTCTTGGGTACAACAGTGACGAATTAAAAGGGAAAAGGTAAAGGTATGTGAGGCGGCCGGTATGCACATATGGGAATATGGCCACCCAATCAAAATTTTGCTTTTTGGTCTAAAGTCACTACAGGACAAAGGAGCGGGTCGTTGGCCGCCACCTAAAAAGACAATCTTGGGACATCAAAGGAAGCCCAAGAGTCTATTGCAGTTAGAGGTCACGGGACCGACGCATTCAAAAAGAGGGGCAAAGGTTATTCTTGGACACACATTGAGAGTAAGCAGAGAGAGGAGTTCAAGTAGAAGCAAGAAAAGAAGTGAAGAGTCACCAGTGTGCGACAACACAGAGAGTTGGAAGTGAAGAGTACAAGAAGAGTGGCAAAGGAAGAATGCGGGGAGTGAGAAGCTAGACCCCAAGGATCACAAGGTCTCTTGCCGTGATCAGGCCGCAAAGGTATTCATCTCTCCGCTTGGTGGAAGCTTGGTGCAAGGTGTGCACAAAGAGAAGCTTGGAGCAAGTGGAGGACGGGTGCAGAAGAGGCCGACTGCTGGAAGACTTTGGGATAAAAGGTCTTTTGTGATTGAGCATTCCCTGTAATTTGTGCCCGAAGTATGAACTCGGGTGTGTTAAACAGTGTAATTGTTCTATTGCAATCAAAACTTAAGATTTAAGGAGTGCTTCTACAAGAAGTTGTCAAGATTATTTCCTCCCTATTCTTTTCTTTTTCTCCTACAAACCCTCAAACTCCTTCTCGTCCAAGAATCCCCAACAAATTTGGCACGCCCGGTGGGACCTCCAAGGAGAATTGAGCATAGGAGAAGATCTATTGCAATTGAAATTGGAGAACAATATTCCATTGTCGACAAAATACTCCAGTGGACTAAGAGGTACATACTTATACCAAGTGTCTCATATTAAGTGGACTATGAACAGCTCATGACCGCAACCCCGTCACAAACCTTGAGGGTCACGTGCAAGCAGACAAGAAGAAAGGCGGTCAGAAGATCAGCGAGTCCACTTTCATCGACTTCATCAGTAGGAAGCATGGCAGGACAGGTAGACCTAGAAACCTTACTCTCCAGATTAAACATAAAATTTCCCTCTTTTAGAGGTTTAGCTCATGAGGATCCAGATGAGCACATTCGAAGATTTCTGGCATTATGCAAGACTAGAGGTCTAACGGGTAGGGAAGATGCCTTTTTGATACTCTTCCCCGCCACATTGGAAGGATTGGCAGACAAGTGGTTTAGCCAGTTTCCTGAAAACCACTTTACCTCTTGGGATTTGATGAAAGAGGCTTTTAAAAATCAGTTCCAGCATGGCAATACTGCGGAGATCATTATAGAAGAGCTAGAAAACCTGAGATTGGGTCAAGGAGAAAAGTTTCCGGAGTTTGTGACTAGGGCCAAAGCACTAATGGCTAAACTACCAGATCCACCGCATGATTTCTTTGTCAAGAAGTGGTTAGCCAAACCCCTACCTGTGGTCACCCAATGCAAAATTAAAGAGTTAGTGTTACCTACCGCCTCTGTTGAGGAGTTCATCAATACGGGCCACACGCTTGGAACAGATAAGGCCCCAGTATGGTGCAACTTCTTCCCAACCAACCTATGGTACAGAACTGGAGGACCCAGTGATCCAGTTAAGAAGGGAGCTGGAGGGCTTGAAAAGGAATAAGCCTTACACAGAGGAGGAGACTGCTGTGGCTCAACTGAGAAGGGAGATTGAAGCACTCAAGCTCCAAAAAGAAGAAGAGGCCCAAGCAGAAGAATTAGCTCAACTGAGACAAGAATTGCAAGAACTCAAAGGAAGTGGTATCAAGAGTGGACTGTGGTGCTCCATGTGCAGCAAGCAAGGGCACATAGTAAGTGAATGTCCTCTGCTAAACGTGACTTGTCAATTATGCAGGAAAGTTGGCCATGAGGCCCATGAATGCCAACCCAGGGGAATGCCGGCAACGACATTTTGGACACAGGGAGGACCTCTGCCACCAGCAAATGTAATGGCAGCAGCAAACCCAGGTAAAAACTATAACCCTAGACCAAGGAATAATTTTGCAAACGGGCCTAGAAGGCCCATCATTTGTTTCAGATGTGGAGAGTGCGGGCACTACCAATCTAGGTGCACTCTCCCAGAGAATGCCCCTCCTTGCAGAAATTGTCCAGAGGCCAGAGATCACTATACAAACTGTTGTCCTAAGAATCAAGCCTCTACATCCGGACCCCATATCCAAATGATCTTTGTACACAAGGAGGAAACATTACCTCAGGACAATGAGCCCTCACCGTCTACCAGGGTGGTACAATTAGAAGAACTTGAATCTTATACAGTGCAGACAAGAAGCAAGGGGAAGGCTCAAATGGACGTAAGTCAAGAATCAATGATTAGGGGATTCAACAAAGGAAAAGTTGCAGGTGAAGACAAAGCAACCACAGGTGCAGACCCAAAACAAAAGGAAAACTTCATAGGCACCAGTGATGTCATTGGGCATGCTTTCATCAGGGCTCAGGAAGAGTTGGATAAGTCAAGTGGAGCCCATTCCTTTACAGAGTCGGAAGCTTCAAAACTACTCAAGTCTATGAAGAAGGAGGTTAGTATTTTTGATCTAATAAAGATGGATGGAAAATTTAGGTCAGAATTATTGCAGATAATTGATGAGGCTTCTACTACAAGTTTAGTGGCAAAGACTGCTGTTTTACATAAAGGGATGGTTATAGGGGAAGCACCCCTTACAGATTATAAAAGTCCTCGACTGACAGTATCTATTAAAGGTCATGAATTTCAGGGAGTTATTGTGGATGGTGGTTCTGGCATCAACTTGATGCCTGAACATACAATGGAAAAAATTGGACTCCATCCTTCCAGGCCTGCAAGTTTCACCGTTACTCTGGCAGATCAGAGCAAAGTAAGGCCTGTCGGAGTGATTCCAAAAGTCCCACTTGAAATACAAGGTAATGTGTTCATACTGGATTTTGTTGTTTTAAGATTGCCCCAGGTGGAAGGAGGATTTCCCCTCTTAATTGGGAGACCATGGTTGAGACACGCAAGTGTCATCCATGATTGGGGCAAGGACACTATGTGGGTACAAAAGAAAGGGCAAGAACTCACGCAGCTTCATTTGGAAGAAGGCCCGGATAATCAAGGAAACACTAGCATGATGCAAAAGGTTGGCATTTGCATGGAACCAGAACCAGAAGATCAACCCCACATAGATTTTGAGGAAGAAGAGGATATTCTAAAGTGGCTGCATGCAGGCAACTCTTCTTCTTGTTTTGGAATTTTTCTCAATAATTCTTGCACAACTGAATATTATGATGAAGATGACAAAAAAGTCCAAGTTGATGGATTGAGAGAGCCTATCACGGACCACAGAAGGGGAAGAAAGACACCCCTCAACTACAACTCAGAGGATGATATCAACTCTACAAATAAGACAGATGCCAAGGCTAAAGGCAAGGTAAAACACTCGAGTGAAGAATACTCTTTTCCTATTCAAGAAATACCTACAGGATGGATGCAAGAAAAAGAGGAACACATTGAAATTCAGGAGGCACCTGCTTATGAAGCAATGCACAAAAGACTAGTGGAAGACGACAAGGAAGGAACTGAGCACAAAGAGAATATGGTAGAGAGAGATCCTGTCAAAGAAATACACTTAGATACTCAAAACAATAACAGGCCGGTTTTGGTGGCCACCTGGTTGTGGAACTACCCAGGGCTTCTGGAAAAGGTCAGATCATTTTTGACCCACTACACAGATGTTTTTGCTTGGCATTATAAGGATCTAGAAGGAGTACCACCTAGCTATGGAGAACACAGAATTCCTTTGATAGAAGGAGCAAAGCCGGTGAGAGGGAAAAGTTATCGGTTGAACCCCAAGTATGCTGAAGCTGTCTATTCAGAAATTCAGAAAATGGAAGATGCAGGAATTATCATTCCTGTAGAACATTCGGAGTGGCTATCTCCCATGGTGATCGTGCCAAAGAAAAACACTAACAAGATCAGAATCTGTGTGGATTTTAGGGCATTGAACAAGGTAACGATTCCAGACGGATTTCCAATGCCATTCGCTGAGCAGGTCATAGAAGAAGTCGCTGGTCATTCCATCTATAGCTTCATGGATGGATTCAGTGGTTACAATCAGATATCCATTCACCCTGGGGATAGGGAGAAGACAACATTCATTACTCCTTGGGAAACTTATGTATATCTGAAGATGCCCTTTGGGTTAAGAAATGCTCCAGCTACCTTCAACCGAACAGTTAATCTTATTTTTGGACCATTGCTACTAGAGTCGTTAAGAATCTTCATGGATGACTTTTCATCTTTTTCAGGTACTTTGTTAGGGCATGTGGTATCTTCCAAAGGTATGGCACCTGATCCAGACAAAATCATAGCTATATTAAAATTACCCAGGCCTAAATCTGCGAAGGAGATTCAAAGTTTTCTAGGCCATACAGGATACCACCGCAGATTTATTAAAATGTATGCAGATATAGCCAGACCTTTGGCTAGGCTCACAGGCAAGGAGGTTCCTTTTAAATGGGAAGAAGAGGAGGAAAGAGCATATCTGTTGCTCTAGCACAATGGTGAGAACCACGTTAAGAAGCTCCACCTCCTTAATGTCAATCCGCGGAAGAGATAGGAGTGATGTGAAGATCGTGAACGTGAGATGAAGTGAGAGTGAAGGTGAGAAGCACAAAGATGCACACACACATACACACACACAATGAAGAGACAAGCAAGACACAATGGAAGGTGGGAAATTAGCTCTATTACTCAAGAACACTATTAGAAGCTCAAACTAGTTCTAAGCTCACACTAGCCAACATGAACCAACCTCAAAAATGAGCTCTCTAGCTCTTTTTATAGTTTCTAGAATAGTTTTGACCGGTTTCACATCTAGTGACCGGCCTAGTTAAAAAATAGGTCCTAGAGGCTATTTGGAAGGGTAAACGATGTCTAAAAATAACGAAAATTGGTACGAGCATTCTACCTAAGCTCCTCAAGCTCGAGGACTCCTTGGCTTGCAAAAAATGGAGCTATGGATTACAAAATGGGGTTTTGTCTATATTACATATGTTACAAGAGTGATGAAAATCACTGTTGGATGTTTGAAGAAGTAATAAAAACATAATTGTTTGAAAAAATGATCCGACTGGCTCCCTGCTCCGTCTTTACATGCTTCCACGTCGTCTGTGCCTCTGACTGTGCCTCTGACTGCTTCCAACACCCCCCTCCCTCTCGCTTCTGTCGTCCTCGACAGAACCTTGTTGTGCGGTCTGCCGGATGTAGTTTTGTAGGAGGTCTTGAGCGAGGGTGTGCTCAGATACTCGAATGCCTCAGGCCAGATCAGCCTCGAGCTTCTCCCAGTCAATCGGTTGCGGTTCGTCGGGTGGCGGGAGTTGATAATGCGTGGAATAAACCATTCGCTCACAGGCAAAAAGTTGCAATAAATGTGTGGGCCTGCTGATGAATACCTCGGAATGGTATTCCCAAAACCCGGTGGTGAACATCTCTTCGAATGTTTGCTTGTAGCACGCCGGTAGGTATTTTATTCTACAGTGCCAGGCATAACACACCCGGAGCGATGGCGTTGTGCTCATATCATATACTAGATCAAAGTTACCATGCTCAAATCCCGGGGTGTTTACATGCGGTGCCTTGACGCGTCGGAAGACTTTAAATATCATTTGCATCATGTCAAAAATTTTGACAGTCATATGCGCTGCGATATCATCCATATGCTTCATGCGAGGGAGCCAGTGACGGATTGTAGCCATCATATAGCCAATAGTAGGCAACTCGGTAGGTGGCTTGAAGTAGGGGTAATTCAGCCAATCCTGACACTGCCTATTGTTTTGTACTTTGATAGCGAATGCAGTCCAGGAGCGGCGTCGTGGTACTGGTCCCCAGCAAGGATTATACTTTAAATGTAAAGGCACTTTCACCCATGTGCTCATCATTTCTGGGTACTTTTGGAGTAGATCTTTGCGCCAATCAGGTTGATGGATCTCTCCTCTTTGCGCATTTGGTGGCAAGTCCGCCGGCTCGAATTGTGTAGCATGCGTGGGTTTCCTGCCGGTTTCTTTCTCTATAGTTAGCTGATACTCAGCCATTAACATGAAGTACGGTTTATACTGCAGCTCATGCTCAGATATATAGCGTCGGGGGGCCAAATGAGCAAAGAAGGGGGATTGTAAGATTCTCTCTTCAATCATGGCCATGGCATGTAACTGTGCCTCTACTCTGGCCGAATGTGTCGTTCCAAGTTCTTCGATCGTTTTCATCCACGCGGGGGTAGGAAGTTCATAGGTCATCTGGCCTTCGGCCGTAACTTGTCCGCCTGGGATGGGTATTGACTCGTATGCTTCTTCAAACGTTTCCTCCACCGGAATGGTTATGTGCTCGTCGTCAGCTGGGATCTCCGGTGGGGAATCAGGCCGTGGTGGTGCTTCGTATACATCTATGCGTGATTGGAGAGTGGTTACCTGGGCCCGTAATGCGTTTAGTTCCTCTATGAGTTCAGGAGAGGGGTCCACAGGTTCTGGTACTTCTGCTGCCACTGGTGCTTGTTGTGGTGCCGGTTCTCTGAGCTGTAGTAACTTGTGATCTTCTTTTAGCTTCTAATGTTCTTCGTTCATTCGATCATAGTCTTCTAGCAGTCGAACATGGTCATCTAGCAACACCCGCATCGATTCAGATGGGATTGCCTTGAATCTGCTCGGACTTAATGGTTGTTCAGGATGGTTCAATGCCGCTTCCAAATTTTCTCTATTCTGCTCTTGGAGTCTTTGGTTCTCCTCCTTGGCTGCGGCTAGGTGCCTCCTGAGTAGGCCCATATTCCTGGTCAGCGTCGCGTTCCTAATTGTTTGGGCTCGAAGCAGGTTGTCCAAATCAGCAGTGGCTTCTTTTGTTTTCTCTTCACTTTCTAGCTCTAGCTTATGATATGCCTCTCTTAGTTCTTGGTATCGCGTGTTCAAAGAGGCATTCTCGATTGATAATGAATTAAGCTGCAACTGTAATTCATCTGTCGTCCTCTGCAGCTGTTGATAGTTGTTACCAAGAGATGCAAACTCATCTCGTACTTGTGTCATGCATGTGAACATTTGTTGAAGTGCAATGTCTATGGTGGGCGATAATAGTAATGAAGTGCTAAGTGAGGATGCAGTGGAAGTAGATGTAGCGGGAATGGGGAATGGGGTTGGGAAGGTGGATGCAGTGGTGATCGTGGAAAATTGTGACATACCCAAATATGATGGTGCTGTGAGTGGAGTGGGTGCTGGTGCGGTGGGTGGTGAGATGTCCATGTCATTGGACGTGTCAAGTGCGGTGACTGTGAAAAGCGGTGTGTATGTGGGTGGTTGTGTAGGTGTGAAGACAGGATTTACAAATGTAGAGTAATTTACAGGGGGGATGGCTGGAGCAGCTTGGTGGAAAGGGGAAATAGGGGTTATAGTGGGTTGGGGAGGTGAAACGGGTGAGAAGGTTAGTGGGGTTAGAAAGGTGAAAGGGTATCTTAAAGGTGGGGGAAAAGATGGGAAGGATGAAGGGATGAAGGGGTTAACATGTAGACGAGGTGGGGTGGGTGCGGGCATGGTGGCGTGAGTGGGCGGGGTAAAGATTTGGGTTATGTTTCCGTGGACTGGTGTGGCTGTTGGAGGAGCAGGTGGGTGTGCAGGGGATACAGGATGGGTTGGGGAAACTTGAGGTGAGAGAGGAGTAGATGGTGTGGATGTTATTTCAAGGATAGTAGTAGTATGTACAACGGTAGTATGTGGTGGGGAGTCGACTAGGATGGCTTCTTCGGTGAAGCATCTTTCCGGCCGTAGGCGTGCATCTTGTGCCTGGTGGGATGATTGAGCACCTACCGGAACTCGAATATATTCACCGGGCTTTGATAGCAGGCGAACTCTGCGAGGGTCATATTGGGGGAGTGGCTTCCTTTGTAAATATCTCAGTGCTTCAACCGGGCCGATGGATTGGACTAGTTCTCTGAACCCTCTGATGTAAACTTCTTCAAACCCTCCGGAGATGAGTTCTTGTTCGATTATGGTCTGGCTCTCTTCTTCAGTCAATTTCTTCCGTGCCCAGACTTTCTCCATGGTACGATATAATTTCTTGATTGCCAGCGTGTAAGCTGCTGCTTCGAAAGTCTCCTCTTCGTGCGTGCTGGTGTCACCGTGTGCATCGGTTTGTTGGTCTTGGCCGTCTGTCTGTCCTTGTTCTTGGGAATCATGCGTGCCCTGGCTGGCTTCGTCATCACCTTTGTCGTCATCGGTGGCTGTTCTTTCGTCATCAGAGCTCGACACAACTTGTCCCTGTGGCAGATCCCGCGGTGTGGTAGGGTAACTGGGGCGTTCATATTCTTGGGAGAACATCTGTGCCTCTAAAAACTGGAATTCATTTGAGAATGCATCAAGCATTTCAAAATCGAACGTTGTGTTTATTGGTTCTGCTTCCATGTGTGGTATTGGGAAAGAAAAGGCTTCCGCACCAATAGTGGTGGGAGCTTCTGCTGTCGTGGTGGTGGGTACTGTGGTTGTAGCTGCCTGAGGTGCAACGGTACTAGTAGTGCCCTCTGTTACCACTGGTCTAGACAACCTTATTCGAATGGGTTGTACTGTGGGAGCGGCTTCTGTCGGTGATTGCTCTGGAGAGGGTTGTGGTGATGGTGACTCTGGCACTTGAAGGCAAGGAATAGTGCCTCTCATGCGCTTACCTGCCCGTGCTCTGCTGGGCTTCCTGGCTTTCTTCGTCGTTCCTTTGAATGCCTTTAGCTCTTCTCCTGTTAATGCACGTTCAATTGGCAAGTCATAAGCCAAGCACATATAAACAATTCTTGTCAGCGCACAACATCCATTAAGCACTTTCTTTCGTTCCCATCTGTGTTGTGCCAAATACATTTGATCAATGATCCAGCTCGCCAGATCAACAGTCTGAGGTCCGGTACACGCTAAGTACAATCCAAACCATATTCTTTTATGGGGCATGGTGAATCTGTCCTGAGCGGGAAATGCGAAGTGTTGCATGCATATCCTTAGTGGCTTTGACAGCTCATGTGTAATTGCTGAGATCTCCTCCCACTTAGTGACATCCCCACGTTTCATAGGGTCTGGAATTAATCTTTCTCGATCTGTGGGTGTGTGGGTTCCATGAATCTTGATGGCAGCTCTGATTAAATCCTTCGAGAGATAAAACCTTTTGTAAGGTGGATCATCCACTAAAGAAGGCAAAATAAAAGTTCCTGGGTTATCCTTATTCTCTGAGGCCAGCAAAGTAGTGATTAAATAATAACACCTGTAAAAGTCAGGTTTGGGTAGCGGATCACTGAAATACTCCGTGAAGCCGGATCTGGCCCAAACATGAGTTAAGTCCTGGGTGTTCTGTAGGCCTTCGAACTCTCTGGAGAAGAATTGGTATTTTCCCCAAGTGCGGTCATCGAATGTCAAATTAGATTCAAATATGAAATCCGCGTCCGCTAAGGGTCCTGCAAGTCCCTGAAACCAGTGAGAGTTACGGTGGATCTTTTCTGTGTAGCCCATAGGTGGGTTATCGATCGGCATGGGCCCTGGAAATCCTTGGAATTCTGGTGGTGGAGCAGTCGGGTGGGATTCTGCTCGTAAAACGTTGAGGGGCACTGCCGCTACACTGGGGCCTGCTCCTGATGGTCCTTCGTCGGTTTGCATGATGACTGATGCGCTAATGAGAAAGATCTGCTACAAAAGATTAACACATTAGCATGGAAATTAATTATGATCCCATTAAAGTGAGACCGCAATCCCTTTCCATAACTGATGCGTAACCCGTGTAGCCAAGTGCTATGAGGTGATGGATGCAATGCTTTTTGCAGCACTAGTGCAGGTCTCTAGACACCTACACGTTTCAGATTATGCATACATTTCTTGATGAGATAAGATTATGAGTGATGTGTGATGATGGTGGGTGAATTTATACAAGGTTTAAAGTTTAGTGATTTATTACAAGGTTGTATGTTAGTCGGGGGGGTAGTTTTGTCAGACATGGGGTTGGGGGGAGACAGTTGGACACGCTTCGGTATCCATTTCCTAAGAGTCTTGGAGTGGGTGGTGGGTTGCTGCTGAGGGGCAAGAGGTAGTATCGGGTGGGGTGGTATTGCGGGATGGAAAGATTTGTGAGGGGTATATATTACATGGCTTAAGGGTTGAGCTATGATACATGGTTTGGGTACCCAAATCTGCGTGGGTGTGGGTCTATGGGTAAGGTATTTCTTGGCGATCCAAATTTGTCGAATGCTCGGACCTGTAGAAGGAGGTCGAGGGGATGGTGGATATCGATTCTGTTTCTGCCCTGCCTTTTTCTTGTCGATCTCTGCTTGGTTGGAGTTCTTCGGTGCTTTTTGTCCTTTTGGCACCCATATTTGTCTGGTGCCGCTTCCTTTGGGTGGCCTAGACTGCTTTCCTTGTTGTGTCTTCTAATACTGCCGTCGGTCTGGGTTCCTTCGTGGTGGTTGACTCTGTTGTTGTTGAGGTTGAGAGGTCGGATGGACGCTCTGCTTTGGAAAAGAAGGGAGATCCAACACTTGCGTGACCTGCCCATTAGGAAGTGATGCGTTCTTTAACTTTAATCTAGGCCAGTCCGCAACAAGTTTGGAAGGATGAGCACCGCAGGGTGTCGTGCTCATTTGGCCGCTGATGCAACCCACCTGACCGCTGATTGTGTCCATCTGCCCTAGCGGATGGTTAGCTGCCTCTTCTAGTTTGCAGGAAGTCCCAGGGAAGATCTCCTGTCGTCCTTCTGATTGACAACTGTCCATAGCCAAGCCCGAGTGGGTTGGTGTAGACGTAACGTGACTGGGCTGACCCAAGATCTTCCGGTCTTCCGTCGCATGCGTTTCATAGGGTCTAGGGTTACAAACCTCAATCGGAATGCCGTTAGGGAAGTCAAGCGGTATCACTCGCTTCTGCTCTAAGGTTCCAATCTGTAAGGAGCCTTGTCTAAGATTTAGGTCCACTGAGTGATCGTATAGCCAATCTTGGCCAAGGATTAGGGGTTCTATCAGGTCGTCATCATGGCACACTAGTAGCTTCGCTGTCATGGTCACATCTTTAATGAGGATAGGAAGGTCCACCTCACCCATGCAAGGGGTTTCCATGCCTCCTAGGCCTATGAGGTATGCCTCAATTGGCCGCATTTCTATTCCTGAATCCTTATAGTGGGACCACCTAATCGCACTAGTCGCAGCACCTGAGTCAATTAAAGCCCTGAGTTCTTGGCAAGGATTGCCGTGCTCTAGCCTAACTGTAATGAATGGTCTCCTGTCCACTATGCTAGGATGAGTGGTTGACTTTACTTGACACATGGCCATGGGATATCTGGGTGATGTTTCCAGATGGTTATAATGTTTTCTCCCTAGTCCTTGTCTTCTTAGCTTCATGCGCTTAATGCGTTCTATGGCTTCTGCCTGAGCTTCAGCTCGTATTCTATTTTCTTCCTCCTTACGCTTCTTTGCCAATGTGAGTCGTCTAAGCATATCCTCAGTAAGAGGTTCTTGATATAGCTTGACTCTACAGCCACTAATGTAATTAGGCATTATATCTCCTTCTAAGGTGGCTAACTGTACTGCTCCACTAGTCGAAAGTCTGTTAATGATCATAGGTCCATAACCTCGCTTTTCTAACTTCCGTGCGTGCTGTTTCAGCGTATATACTAGAACTAAGTCTCCTTCTTTTAAGCCTTTATCTTTCACATGTGCATCAAAATATGCTTTCTGTCGCTTCTTTGCTGCGTATACTCCTGCTGCTGCCTTTAGCCTGGTTTCTCCTAATCGTTCCAAGTCCATTATTCTCGTTGATAATTCGTGGCCGGTCCACTGATGTTCTTGTGCAACCTTAAGTGTCGGTATCAAGAAGTCCAAAGGAAGCACAACATTCTAACCAAAAACCATATGAAAGGGAGTTGCATTGAGTATGGTCTTGTAGGCCACTCGATATGCCCAAACAGCGTGGTGTAGCTGTTTGTCCCAATCTGAACGTTTGTTGTTCACGAGTTTCGTCAGTACGTTACAAAGTATCTTGTTAGTGCTTTCAGCCTGACCATTGGCCTGAGGATGATATGGTGCAGATTTTTTGTGAATCACCATAAAATCCTGTAACAAATATTCAATGACTTGGTTTAGAAAGTGAGTGCCTCGATCGCTCACTAACTCTATAGGCAATCCATATCTTGTAAAGACATTTTCAAATAAGAATTTTGCAGTCGTGTGAGCATCATTCTTTTTTGTGGCTTTTGCCTCTACCCATTTGGTTAGATAATCTGTGGCAACAATAATGTATTCCGCATGTGTACCTTTTGCAGGGGGGTTGATGGGTCCTACAAAGTCTATACCCCACTTTGAAAATGCACGTCCGCCCATCATGGGTTTCAATGGCATTTCATCTCTGCGAGTAGGAAACTGAGTTCTTTGGCACACATCACATCTCTTTACATAGGTATGTGCATCCATGTGAAGAGTGGGCCACCATAATCCTGCGAAGAGAATGGCTTTGACTATCCTATCGGGTCCAAAATGACCTCCTGCAACACCTTGGTGTGCAGTCTCTAGTATGCTAAGATATTCGCTCTCATGAACACATTGTCTTAGATATCCATCTCGTCCTCTTTTGTATAAATTATCGCCAATAAGTGAATATTCGTGAGCTTCCTGCTCTAGACTACGTTGTCGCACTAAGGTCATTCCTTGAGGGAATGTGTTCGTCCTCAAGTATGTCACTAAAGGTTCACTCCAGTCTGGTGTGAGAGACACGTGGTAGAGTGTAGCATGTTCTACTGGTGGTCTTTCACAACAAACATGGCATTCTTTGCACAACTTGTAGACATCTGCTTCCATAGAAGGCCAATATACTCCTAGTCTATGCAGAGTCTGTAATGTTCGATGTTTTGAATGATGTTGCTTTAGTGCACCTATGTGTGCTAATTGCAACCAATTCGCATGCTCTGATTCATCTACACAACAAGCAAGAATCTTTTGATTATCCTGTTTATATATGCTTCCTGCCATTATTTGGTACCTCTGAGACTTGGTAATCTCTCCTTCTTTGATCTTTATCCTAGGATTCTTGGGTCCGTATGTCAGAATAGGGACTATAGGTTTAGCCCATTCTGGTGCTATCTCAAGGTTAAACAAGTATGCATCTGGTAATTCATCTGCTACTCCTTGAGGAGCTTCTCCTGAGATTAATCTTGAAAGGTGGTCGGCTCTAAGATGCGTCTTTCCTTTCCTAACTACCACTTCAAAATCGTACTCCATGAGCAATAGAAACCAACGTATCAGTCGTCCTGTGTTACATGGTTTGTTGACTAAATATAATAGGGCTTGATGATCTGTAAAGAACTTGAATTTGTTGGCCAACAAGTAGTGCCTAAACTTCTTTACTGCGTAGATCATCCCTAGTCCTTCTCGTTCCGTCGTGGTGTAATTTCTTTCTACTGCGTTCAATTGTCTGCTCGCGTAAGCTATGGGGAGATCTATGTTACCTTCATTCGTGGGTTGTGCTAACACACATCCTATGGCGTAATTGGATGCATCCACATGTACATGGAATGGCTTACTCCAATCTGGGGTAGTCAATATAGGTGCTGAGCACAAGCGTCGTTTGAGTTCATTGAATGAGTTTTCACATTCATCTGTCCATTCAAAATTGGTTAAGAGAGAGTACAAAGGCTTGGCTATGATTGCATACATGTGTATGAATCTCCTATAATAACCGCAATGGCCCATAAATGCCTGTACTTCTTTCACATTAGTTGGTCTGGGTAGATCCGCAATTACCTTCACTTTTTCCTCATCCGTGGAGATTCCATTTTTTGACACAATGTGTCCTAGAATTTTGCCTTGTCTGACCATGAAAACACATTTTTCTGGGTTCAAACAAACCTGATACTCTCGACATTTGTCAAATATTTGTCTTAACTCTGGGATATGTGTCTGCCTTACATTTGAATGTGCACATAAGTCATCGACATAAACTTCCAAACTCTTGCGTAAGAATTCCTTGAAGACATGACACATGAGTCGCTGGAAAGTGGCGGGTGCATTTGTTAAGCCAAATGGCATTACACGAAATGCAAATATGCCCCATTCTGTGGCAAAAGCCGTCTTGTGTTGATCTTCTGGAGCAATGGCTACTTGGTTATAGCCTGAGAATCCATCAAGAAAGCTGTAAACTTCCTTGCCCGCAACTCTTTCCAATAGGTGTTCTGTGATAGGAAGAGGATAACTATCTCTAATCGTGGCGGCATTAACTTTTTTAAGATTAATACACACACGCAATTTTCCATTCTTCTTGGGCACAACCACAATGGGGGATACCCATTCGGTGTGCTCAATTTCGTAAATGAATCCTGCTTCTATCAATCGATCTATCTCCTCTTTAATCTTCGCAGCGTAGTTATCATTATACGTGTACGGTTTCTGTTTTGTCGGTTTTGCATCTGGAGTCATAGGGATTCTATGAGAACATATATCTGGATCTACTCCTTTCAAATCTTTGTAACTCCAAGCAAAAACATCTCTATATTCGCGCAATAGGGCAACTAACTCTTCTTCTTCTTCAATCGTCAAATCATGCCCTATGTATGTGCATTTTTCTTCTTCTCCTTCTATGGCAACTATTACTTTCTTGGTTTTCTCTCGGTTATCATATACTTGTCCGTCATTCGCTTTTCTATTAGGCATTCGTACCATGATTCTTCTATCTTCGATTTCATATTTCTTGAAATTCTCGGGTACTTCAAATAAAGATTCTTCTTTTTCTGACATGGTTGCTTGCTTCTTTCTTTTCTTGCCTTCACTCTTGTTAGTCACTTCCGTGGCTAACCTTACCTCGTTCGTAATGTCCTCGTGTCTCTGAGTGTGAGTCTCTACTTTGTAGAAATATTCTTCTTCCGATGCAAAGGGTGGGTCCATGATAATTGATTCTAAATCAAAATCGCTTGCATCCTCAAATGCATCAGTGTTCGGTTCACACTCTTCTAAAATTGCCTCGACCATGATTGGCTCTATCGTGAAAACTGAAATGTCATAGCCATCCTCGTCACAGTGGGGTGTCCATTGTTCTTCATTGATGGCTACATCCATGGTTGCTAGTATTTCTGCCCAACCATGGGGTTCAAACTCTTCGTCTAGGAATACTACAAGTGCATATGCTGGATCTTGAAGGGTTCGTGGATGTTGTTTTGCACCTAAGGTCCTTGCTTCTAATCGTTCTTCCTCTTGTTTGGCTACTTTACACATCCATAAATGGGTATCCTCATGCAACCAAGAAGGATCTGATTCTAAAGAGTGCACGGATTCCGTCTCTACTGGTGTCTTATGGATGGTATTCCATTGTATTGGGGGTACATCTCTGTGTGAATAGTCTTTAAGATTGACTTTGGTGGTCACTCCTAAATGTTGCAAGTACAAAGAATTAGTTCCCCAATCTTGTACAATTTGCAACTGACGCATGAATGGTCGTCCCAATATCATCTCATAAGCATGATTTTTTGCAAAGTCACAAATGGCGAAAGTATGCTCAAATTCTACACCACAAGTGGTGAGAGATATGCCTTCTAGTAAGCCTAATGGTTTTTCTCTGTGTCCATCAGCCATTTGTAGTTTCATCCTGGTGGGTCTGAGTGCTGGCTTACCCCAACGTTTCCACAAAGCGGTGGTAGCGATGGCTACTCCTGCTCCTGAATCTAAGATGGCTTTCGTGGTGTAGCCCTGATGGGTTATTGGAAGATATGTGTTACCTTCCTCTCCTTCGCTTACGTCTCCAATCTTTTCCACGGGTATCTCTGGTACCTTCTTATGTGATCCTATCTGAGAGGGTGTGGTCGCTAGCTCAGGGAATTGATTTGCTACGTGCTTCCACAATTCTGGTTTTACCTTTAGCAATTCCTCCAGAGTGAGATTACACTGTATTTTAGTGTTCTTGATCACTTCCGTGTTCCTAGGGATCACTGATTCTTCATTCCTCACTATTATCGTGGGTGCTCTCATACTAATAGACTTTGCTTCCCAAGGTCCTGTGAACTGAGGTAATTCTTGTAAAGAATTAGATTCAAATCCTGTGGGTTCACTCAGTCGTTCCACCTCTACATCATCGTAAATAGAGGGAATGTCTTGGGGAAATTGTTCCTGCAAGTCGTCTATTTCTTGAATAGGAGGATGAGTTCCTTGTTCCTTTCTCCATTTCTCTTCTTGGATTTCCCTCAAAAATTCGTGTGAGTACCTGTGTATGGAAGACAAGTTGTCTTGACTTTCTGTGTTGGGTACTTGAGACAGGGGTAGTGCATTCCTTTCCTGTGTCTCTGTGACAATAGGGTTCCCATGCTGATCCTTTTTCTCTTTGCTTTCAATCAAGTATTCTAGCCTCTCCATTAGTCCTTGAAAGTGTAATTGCGGTTTTGCCATGTTATTCCAATTAAGATATCTAGAGGCTTCGAACAAAGCTTGTGCTAGTTCTACCATCTTCATGCAAAGTTTAGTTCTCTCAATTTCTAGATCAGCTCGAGGGTAGTTTTTACTCATTTCCGTTACTTGAGGTCCCTCTTTTAATCTAGCCTGATATGCACGAAACATCATGTCTAGATCTTCTGGTATGGGTTCCGCTAAAACTGATCCTGATTTTTGAGCTCGGTCTTCTTGATTCACTTCTCGTGAAGCCAATTCTTGTATTTTGGCTCTAGATTCCCTTAAACTTCCTTCCAACTCACTTATCTTTTTACTCCACTTTCTCTTTATTCTTTCTCTAGAATCTTTCCAAGATTTCGTCTTTTTACTACTCGATTCTGCAACTTCACTAGTTCCGGCTACTTTCTCTTGATTAAGCTGTTGGTTTTGTAAGAGTGCCTGGGCTCTGGTTATAGCTTGGATAGGCACGTATGTAGGGTTGGATCCATCTGCGTTATTTACAATACCTATCACGTTGATCGGTGTCACATTTGAAGTGTTAACTGGGTTCTTAGGACAATCTTTGATTATGTGCTCTTTGCCACAATCGGCACAAAAGCCTTGTATGTTATAGTACTATGATTGCCTTGCTATTGGGGGATGTGGACAACCCTTTATGAAGTGATCTCCTTGGCACCTAAAGCATGATCCTCTAGGGCCCTGTAGTCTTTGTTGTCTCAATTGGGGCCGTGGATTTGGGTTTGTGTACATCACATTAGCATAATCTGGCTCCCAACTAGGTTCCATTGGTGGACTATCATAATGATACGTCTCCACATGTTCTGGTGACTCCGTGTAATAAGCGGGTGGACTAGTTACATGAGTAGAGTCAAAACTGTTTGAGTTCGGGTCACTTTCTGTGATCAAGGGTGAAGAAGGCACTAAGGCCCTACTTAGGTTCTCTTCTGCAGCAGCGTATTTGACTGAGATGACATTCGCTGGTGGGGGTGGCTGCTGAGCTAAGACGGGTTGAGGTCTCTGTTGAGCCTGGTATGGGTAGTTTTGGGGAGGCCTATAGTAATAAGGCTGAGCATTGTATTGGCCTTGATACCTACCTGGCTGCTGGTATGTTTGAGGGTGGTTCTGTCTCACGGTTTGTTTGTTGTATGGGCAGTCCTGAGCCGTATGATTCGTGTATCTTCTCTCAATTGTACAATATTGGCCACTAGGGTTGGCTTGAGGTTGAGGTGCATTGGGGCACACGTTTGCCAAATGATTTCCACCACAAGTGTAACAACATACGTTAGTTGGTAGCTTGGGCACCTGTTTACTAGAAGCTCCTAGTTTTTGGGCCACTTTTTCTGCTAGGTCCTCTATCGAATTAGACAATTTTGTGGATGCTAGAGAAGAACAGTCTGAGTCTTTATAGACCTTTGAGAGTTCTAATTCATCTCCTAGGTTATCCTCAATGTCTATACATATTCTTACACACTCCTCTAGCGTTCTGGGTTCTTTTAGGTACACATAGGAGCGTAGTTTAGCGCTCAACAAGCCATCTAGGAACAGTGATACTTGTTTGGCTTGTGAGGGTAGCTCTTGCATTGGACATCGTTCGACATATTGTCTGAACCTACGTCCTGCCAGTCTAACTGTTTCCTGAGGGGTTTGTTTAAAGCTATGAATCAACGAAGACGTGTCGTGTCTAATCCCACTTTTAGAGAATTCAGTGATGAATGACTCTAAAAAGTGATGGATGTCTCTAAATTGCCTTTGTTGCAGTGGTTGGAACCAAGTTAAAGCGGTATTCTTTAACGTTAGTCCAAATGCATTGTATTGCGTGAACATGTCCTCGACTTGTTCTGCTTTTAGTACTTGCTTGAATTCTGCGACATGGTCATAGGGATCTCCTGTCCCATCAAAGTAATTCTTCATTGATTTTACTAATTGAGTGGGTCTCAATACTCTTGCGTGTTCACGTGGCCTAGGTAGAGGAAAATCATCTCTACCACCTAGTATTCCATGATCTCTTTGTCTATCCGCTCTATTAGTGTCCGTGGTTGTTCTATCTCTCCCTATGGGGTGATTAAAGCTTACTTCCGGTCTCTCTTTATTTCCTTCTCTTTGATGTCCATGGGCTGAGGAGGTTCCTGCCCCTTGTTGACTTGTATTCATGTTCCTTCTAGATGGAGGGAATATCAATTCACCTCTCCATGTGTAAGTGTTTTTAGCGCGGTCAGGCACCACAAAGACTCTTTCTGAAGTCTCATCCAGGTATACAACCTTTCCAGGTGTATCTGGGTCCTTGAATTCATAAATTGTAATGATGCCTATCTCACCAGGGTGTTCCTTTCTGTACCTCCAAAAGGCTTCATCCGTCTCTTTATTTACAAACAACTCGGTGCTCCTGTTATCTTGAGGGATCCATTCTGGGATGAGTACTCTTGTTAATATGGATTTCCCTCTAGGTGTTCTAGGTTCTTCTAACGGTTCTTTTCCTTGAAATTTCGATTCCGTCTCTAATTGAATTGTGCCAAACTCATTAGTATCGTTCGGCTGCGTACATAGGACGTACATGGTTCCTTCTTTGTCTATGTACGCGTCTCTCTCAAATTTCACCACTGGTCTTTCCAATCCAATGGGTTGATCAGGGTTGTGCAGTTGCACCACTTGCCTTTGCAAACCATCCTCATAGATGCGAGCACCTAATCGGTTGGTTCGGAGAAACTCTAGTTGCGTTCTATAGGGTCCTTCTGGTTTTTCCAAGTATGCTACATTAGACCCTCCTTCTGGTCTGTTTGTGCTAAATGCCATTTCTGATTCGCTAGTATCTGAGCTCTCGTAGGGGTAATTACTATTCAATTGCTGAGCCCAAGATCGTGTAGTGGTCCTTACACTTGCCTCTGATGATCTAAGGTTTCGTCGGTCCGACTTACCTATGTGTCTCCCTGATCTAAGGTTCATTAATTTTCTTCCTTGCACCCTCAATTACACACTTAGATCGTCACCGATTTTTTTGTTATTACTTTCTTGATCCTTTTTAGATTTCTTTAGATTCTTGTCTTAATATATGCATCAGGAATTCGACTTTCCGTTATGATTTTGAGTTCTCGTTCCGTCAGACTTATGTTCTTTCCTTTAGGTTTTCGTCACACACCTTTATCTTTAGTCTTGAACTTGAAAGAATTAAATATCTTGAACTTGAGGCGTTCCTATCGTCTTTAATCCACAATGCTAACGTTTAGCCTAAGCTAAGAATTGACTGAGGGGGTTGAGTAATCTTCCAACCTCGAGTCGGCTTTTCTGGTTGCTCTGATGCCCTGTTGCCCAAGAAGCCGCGCTTCCCAAGCTCTGCTGTCTTCACTGCCTTGCTTGCTTGCCTTTGATTGCCCTTGTTAGACCTGGAAAAATCCACTATTAGACCAATTCACAATTGGATGATCAAACACTTGAGTATATACACCTTTTATGTCCCTTCCCTTTTGCCCAAAATTTCAATACTTGCCCCCTGGCTTCCTAGTCCCAAACTAGGTGAACCTCAAAATGGCTTATCCAAAAATAGATGTATTCTTTATGAAACAAACAGTTGAGGTCACGTAGTACTCGTCACGAGCTTTCTAACGAGCTATTAAGCTCAAAAAACGGACTTCGGATGAAAAAGTTATGAGCGTTCAGGCCCTGGGGGGTAAAAACTGACAATCAGGTTTTCCTTCAGATATGAGCTAAGGGGTCTCCTATGAGTCTAATGGTCCAAAAATTTCTCAAAAATACCCCCAAAATTGGTCAAAAAATGGAACCCTAAATTTGCGATGGGGGTGCACAATCGCGATGGTCTGGGACCGTCGCGATGGTCCAAGCGAACCGTCGCGATGGCTCGAAGTGAACGATCGCGATGGCGTGGAACTGGACCGTCGCGATGGCCCGAAAAATGAACCGTCGCGATGGCGTGATCAGGCGGACAATCGCGATGGCGCGGTCAACGGTCAAAGGTGGACAATCGCGATGGTCCGAAGTGAACCGTCGCGATGGTCACAAGTGCGATGGCATGAGCCTATCACGATGGTCCGATTTTGGGCAATCGCGATGGTCCGAAAAACAAACCGTCGCGATGGTCTATCTTGACACGTGGCACTGTCGTGGCGATGGCATGGGCCAATCGCGATGGTCCGGGGTCAGCTGAACAATCGCGATGGTCCAAGTGGACCGTCGCGATGGCTCAAGTGAACCGTCGCGATGGTCCGAGACCGTCGCGATGGCGTGAGCCTATCGCGATGGTGCGACACAATCGCGATGGTCCGAGCCAATCGCGATGGTCCACCAAAGTACGAGTTTTTGAGATGCGCCTGTGGATTCGTAGATGCGCAAGGGTCGCCTACCTCGTGGTGTGGTCGCCTACCAAGAATTCCGGAGGTTGCAGACCATCGCGATGGTCCGCCACACTCGGCAGATCTTTGACAGAGAGTAAATTTTTACCTTTTCCAAGCTTTCCTGATGCACTGGAGCTCTGTACCTGCAAGAAAACTCAAGAAAACACAAGCACACACAAGCACAAAAGTTCTCTCTCGCTCTCTCGCATGCACAAATGAGGGGAAATGAGGTGAATGGGTGGATATGGTGAATTTTCTGATTTTTTTGGAGATGAAGATGATGATGCGATGATGAAGATGGAGTGTGGGGGAGGTGAAAAACACTAAAAACTAAGTAAAAACAACAACAAAAACTGAAATTTTTACCTTCCAATGCCACTTCTTGCTATACTCTTACCATCACACATTCGTCCTAGACTCGATCCCCGGCAACGGCGCCAAATTTGGTGTTGCTCTAGCACAATGGTGAGAACCACGTTAAGAAGCTCCACCTCCTTAATGTCAATCCACGGAAGAGATAGGAGTGATGTGAAGATCGTGAACGTGAGATGAAGTGAGAGTGAAGGTGAGAAGCACAAAGATGCACACACACATACACACACACAATGAAGAGACAAGCAAGACACAATGGAAGGTGGGAAATTAGCTCTATTACTCAAGAACACTATTACAAGCTCAAACTAGTTCTAAGCTCACACTAGCCAACATGAACCAACCTCAAAAATGAGCTCTCTAGCTCTTTTTATAGTTTCTAGACTAGTTTTGACCGGTTTCACATCTAGTGACCGGCCTAGTTAAAAAATAGGTCCTAGAGGCTATTTGGAAGGGTAAACGATGTCTAAAAATAACGAAAATTGGTACGAGCATTCTACCTAAGCTCATCAAGCTCGAGGACTCCTCGGCTTGCACAAAATGGAGCTATGGATTACAAAATGGGGTTTTGTCTATATTACATATGTTACAAGAGTGATGAAAATCACTGTTGGATGTTTGAAGAAGTAATAAAAACATAATTGTTTGAAAAAATGATCCGACTGGCTCCCTGCTCCGTCTTTACATGCTTCCACGTCGTCTGTGCCTCTGACTGTGCCTCTGACTGCTTCCAACAATATCAAACACTACGGTCACGGTTAGTGTCTGCTCCCATTTTGATCACACCTGAGTGGTCAAAAATATTTCATTTACATGTGGATGCCAGTGCATATGCAGTAGGGGCAGTTCTAACACAAGCTAGTGAAGAATTTAAGATGGACAGACCAATTCAATATGCCAGCAGAATTTTGACTAAGGCTGAAAGAAACTACAGCACTACAGAAAGAGAAGCCTTAGCAATGGTTTTTGCTATCCAAAAATTTCGGCATTACTTATTGGGAGTAAAATTTGTTATTATAACTGATCACCAACCTCTAAAGTACTTACTCAACAAACCACGAGCCACTGGTAGAATATGGAGGTGGTTATTGTTATTCCAGGGGTTTGATTTCTCGGTAATACATAAACCAGGAAGAGAGAATGTTATGGCGGACCACCTGTCCAGAATAAGTATGAGGGAGCAAGCCAGTGGAATCAATGATGATTTTCTTGATGCTCATTTGTTCGCTGTACAAGCTCAAGGTTGGTATGATGATATTAAGCAGTTCATTAAGACTGGTTTGTATCCAGAAAAGGCTAGTGCTGTACAAAGAAAGAGACTGCTAATGAAGAGTAGACCATATACCTTCATTAAAGATAAATTATATAAACAAGGCAAGAATGACAGGGTTAGGAAATGCTTGGAAGAAGACGAAGTGAGGGAAGTACTGCACTCTGCACATGAAGGAACAGGTGGTGGGCACCTTCCGGGGCATATCATGAGCCAAAGGATTCTGGATGCTGGGCTATGGTGGCCTACATTATTTAAGGACGCAGATGAATGGAGAAGAACATGTGATGTGTGCCAGCGGTGTGGCCAGAAGCCCACCAAGCAAAGGAAAAGTACTTACTGATAGCTACCGACTATGCGACAAAATGGGCTGAAGCTATTGCATCCACGGACTGCACTGCACAAACTGTGGCTGATTTCTTATACAGTAACATCATTTGCAGGTTTGGATGTCCACTTGAAATATGTATCGATCAGGGTACTCATTTTGTCAACAAAGTACTGCAGGAAATTTCCAACAAGTATCAAATTTTACATAGGACTTCTTGTGCATACTACCCACGAGCTAATGGTCAAGCCGAATCAACCAAAAAAGTATTGATTTCAATGCTACGGAAGGAATGCATGTTACAGCCTACTTCTTGGGGACAGGCTTATCTTGGTACATTATGGGCATACTGATTGGCCTATAAAGAGACGGGTTATTCTCCTTTTCAATTAGTTTATGGCCTGGTTCCCATCAAACCATTTGAGTTCATCAAGGGCTCTATCCGAACGGAAGGAGTTGAGAAAAATGGGATAGAAGTTCCAACACGACTAATTGCTTTGCATAAACTGGAAGAATCAAGGATTTTAGCCTCCAAACAGTTAGAGAAGATTCAGATAAAGACGAAGGAGACTCATGACAAAAATTTATGGCACAACAACTTGAAGCCTGGCGATTTAGCTCTATTACACAGACCACAATTTTCTACTCAAGCCAAAGGAAAATGGACCCCTCACTGGGAAGGCCCTTTTCGCATTACGAAGATGCTGCAGTGGGATGCTGTGCAATTGGAAACACTCGATGGCGACACCCTACCCTTGGTAAACATTTCCAGACTCAAGGGTTATCATAAAATTTCATAACCATTGCATTTCCATTAATTTTGTTTCCTATTTGTTTTAGATTGTTTTAATAAGTCGTAATAATTAGCCAAATGCCCACGCATTTTTTGGGGCGCCAATTTTGGTTGTTTTTTTTTTTGTTGTTTATTTCATCATAAGCACCCAATTTAATAATTAATGGCTAAATTAAAAATGGGCGCCAATTTTTTGTATGGCTCTTAGTTTTGTTCAATAACTTTCAATAAGGCCCTTTTCTTTGTTTATCTCTTGAATGGATGAGCTTAAATTTTGCCTCTCCTCTCTTTTGAACACACTTTTATGCTGAACCATTCCTTACGGAGAGGTGCTGGATCATTCCTCCTGGCTATATAATGCGCCTCCTCATTCATTCTGGCTGCCCTCATCGTCATCAATGCTCAGTCTGCAAATCCTTGGGGTCCTTTCCATCAACAGTGCACCCTACGGAGATGCTAAATTTCCCTCAGCTTGGGACCACTTTCCCTTCGCTTGGGACCCCTCTCCCCGCAAGCACCCCGCCCCCTCCATCTCTCCCCCTGACTACCTCCTCCATCCCCACCCCCGCCCCCTCCATCTCTCCCTCCGACTACCCCCTCCACCCCCCCTCCATTCCCTTGCAGCGCCCACCCCCGCCCCTCCATCTCTCCCCCTGCCTACTCCCTCCACCCCCCCTCCATCCCCCCTCAGCTCCCACCCCTCCATCTCTCCCCCCGCCTACCCCTCCCCCCCTCCCCGCAAGCGCCCCCCCCCTCCATCTCTCCCCCCACAAACTCCCTCTTCCCCCCCTCCATCCCCCCACAGCGCCCACCCCCGCCCCTCCATCTCTCCTCTCGCCTACCCCCTCCACCCCCCTCCATCCCCCCGCAGCTCCCACCCTCGCCCCTCCATCTCTCCCCCCGCCTACTCCCTCTCCCCCACCTCCATCCCCCCGCAGCTACCACCCCCGCCCCCTCCATCTCTTCCCCAGCCTACCCCCTTTCCCCCCCCTCCATCCCTCCCCGCAAGAACCCCCGCCCCCTCCATCTCTCCCCCCGAATACCCCCTCCACCCCCCCCTCCATCCCCTCACAGCGGCCACCCCCGCCCCTCCATCTCTCCCTCCGCCTACCCCCTTCCCCCCCCTCCATCCCTACCCGCAAGCAACCCCACCCCCTCTACCTCCTACATTCCCCACCATACCTCGCAGCGCCCACCCCGCCCCCTCCCTCTCTCCCTCCGACTACCCTCGAACCCCCCCTCCATTCCCTCGCAGCGCCCACCCCCGCCCCTCCATCTCTCCCTCCGACTACACCCTCCACCCCCCTCCACCCCCCTCCACCCCCCCTCCATTCCCTCGCAGCGCCCACCCCTGCCCCCTCCATCTCTCCCTCCGACTACCCCCTCCACCCCCCCTCCATTCCCTCGCAGCGCCACTCCCGCCCCCTCCATCTCTCCCTCCGACTACCCCCTCCATCCCCCTCCATCCCCCCGCAGCTCCCACCCCCGCCCCTCCATCTCTCCCCCCGCCTACTCCCTCTCCCCCTCCTCCATCCCCCCGCAGCTACCACCCCCGCCCCCTCCATCTCTTCCCCCGCCTACCCCCTTCCCCCCCCTCCACCCCTCCCCGCAAGAACCCCTGCCCCCTCCATCTCTCCCCCGCCTACCCCCTCCACCCCCCCTCCAAGCGGCCACCCCCGCCCCTCCATCTCTCCCTCCGCCTACCCCCTTCCCCCCCCCCCCTCCATCCCTACCCGCAAGCACCCCTGCCCCCTCCATCTCTCCCCCCGACTACCCCCTCCACCCCCCCTCCATCCCTACCCGCAAGTACCCCCGCCCCCTCCATCTCTTCCCCCGACTACCCCCTCCACCCCCATCCATCCCCTCGTAGCGCCCACCCCGCCCCTCCATCTCTCCCCCCGCCTACCCCTTCCCACCCCCTCAATCCCTACCCGACAGCAACTTTCCCCCCTCCATCCCTACCCGCAAGCAACCCCGCCCCCTCTATCTCTTCCCCCCACTACCTCCTACATCCCCCACCACCTCGCAGCGCCCACCCCGCCCCCTCCCTCCCTCCCTCCGACTACCCCATCCACCCCCTCCACCCCCCTCCATTCCCTTGCAGCGCCCACCCCCGCCCCCTCCATCTCTTCCCCCGCCTACCCCCTCCATCGGCCCCCTCCATCCCCCCGCAGCTCCCACTCCCGCCTCCTCCATCTCTCCCCCGCCTACCCCTCCACCTCCCTCCCCGCAAGCGCCCACCCCGCCCCTCCATCTCTCCCCCCGCCTCCTCCCTCCACCCCCCCTCCATCCCCCCGCAGCTCCCACCCCCGCCCCCTCCATCTCTTCCCCCGACTACCCCCTCCACCCCCCCTCCATTCCCTCGTAGCGCCCACTCCCGCTCCCTCCATCTCTCCCTCCGACTACCCCCTCCACCCCCCCTCCATTCCCTCGCAGCGCCCACTCCCGCCCCCCCCCCCCCCCCATCTCTCCCTCCGACTACCCCCTCCACCCCCCTCCAGTCCCTCACAGCGACCACCCCCGCCCCTCCCTCTCTCCTCTCGCCTACCCCCTCCACCCCCCCATCCCCCCGCAGCTCTCACCCCCGCCCCTCCATCTCTCCCCCCGCCTACTCCCTCTCCCCCCCTCCATCCCCCCGCAGCTACCACCCCCGCCCCCTCCATTTCTTCCCCCGCCTACCCCCTTCCCCCCCCCCTCCCTCCCTCCCCGCAAGAACCCCCGCCCCCTCCATCTCTCCCCCCGCCTACCCCCTCCACCCCCCGTCCATCCCCTCACAGCGCCCACCCCCGCCCCTCCATCTCTCCCTCGGCCTACCCCCTTTCCCCCCTCCATCCCTACCCGCAAGCACCCCCGCCCCCTCCATCTCTCCCCCCGACTACCCTCTCCACCCCCCCTCCATCCCTACCCACAAGCACCCCCGCCCCCTCCATCTCTTCCCCCGACTACCCCCTCCACCCCCATCCATCCCCTAGCAGCGCCCACCCCGCCCCTCCATCTCTCCCCCCGCCTACCCCTTTCCACCCCCTGCCCGAAAGCGATTGGCCCCCCTCCATCCCTACCCGCAAGCAACCCCGCCCCTTCTATCTCTCCCCCCGACTACCTCATACATCCCCCACCATACCTCGCAGCGCCCACCCCGCCCCCTCCCTCTCTCCCTCCGACTACCCCCTCCACCCCCCTCCACCCCCCCTCCATTCCCTCGCAGCGGCCATCCCCGCCCCCTCCATCTCTCCCTCCGACTACCCCCTCCACCCCCTCCACCCCCCCTCCATTCCCTCGCAGCGCCCACCCCCGCCCCCTCCATCTCTCCCTCTGACTACCCCTCCACCCCCTCCACCCCCCTCCATTCCCTTGCAGCGCCCACCCCCGCCCCCTCCATCTCTTCCCCCGCCTACCCCTTTCCCCCCCCCTCCATCCCCCTGCAGCTCCCACTCCTGCCCCCTCCATCTCTCCCCCGCCTACCCGTCCACCTCCCTCCCCGCACGCACCCGCCCCCTCCATCTCTCCCCCCGCCTACCCCCTCCACCCCCCTCCAACCCTCCCCGCAAGCAACCCCGCCCCCTCCATCTCTACCCTGCACCCTTCCCTCCACCTCCACGGAGTACATTATTCAAATCCACCTACGACTCCAAAGCGGCTCTTCATCAACAACAAATCCACATTCAAATCACTCAGGGGCCTGCCCAGAAATCACCTCAAACCAAGGCAATTCCAGCTATCCAGGACCTCCGATTTCTCGTGTTCGGCATTTTCTCACCAGTTCATCTATGGCTGATCCTTCCGCGCAAGGCGATATTTTGGACTTCACGCCTTCGACGCTACATACGACCAATCCCACTTACCCTCCTTCAGAGTCTGCTCAACCCTCGCGTACCCAACCCCTTACCACCCTCGTCTACCCGGTCCCGACATTGCCCGTCTCACTTACCCCACCGATTCCTACCCCTACCGAATCCCATTATCCCCCAGCAGATGCCTCGACTTCCGCTCTTCATCCTCCACTTCTAAACATTCCTACTTATTCCGTTCGCTCTGATTCCACCGACATATATTCTTCTCCTTCCCTCCCTCGCCCCCCTTCCCCTTCTCCCTCTCCTTCTGCTTCTCATTACTCGCACCCTAATTCGCCTTCAGGCGATTATATGCGCCTTTTTCTTCCTCCTGATTTAAATCTCCAAATCCGTCTTCATTTATCCCTTCCCCCCATTGAACTCCGTAATCTTTTCTCGGTCGAAAATCTTCAGTATGCCGGTCTTTTGGGCTTGGCGAACGTTCTCTTGCAGGATCCCTCCAGCCATAATGATGTCTATGAAGCTCTCCGGCTGTTCCCCAGTTTTCGCACCAGCACTCTCGCCATCTCTGACCTTGCCGCCAGTTTAGGCTCCTCCCTCATCCACTTCAGCAGTCCTCCATTCTTATATTCTGGAGTGTCAACCTCTGAAACCATTGCTTTTTGTAAAGCTCTCTTTGAAAATCACGCTAGTTTTTCCCTCCGCATGCAATCCATACTTAATTCCTTCATTTTTTTCTTTTTACTTCGTAGCCCAACCTCTCCGCTTCCACTGTCAGATATTCGCATTGCTGATCCACTTTACTGCTTCCTCACTAGCCGCCCATACCCTTACGCCGCCCTCCTCTATAGTTCCTTAAACTTGCGCTCCCGTAGACTTCGAGAAGCTATCACTCGCAGATCTCGTGCCTTTTCCATATATTCTGCTCCATTGCTAGCTTGGCTATATCATCTCCCTGCGCAAATTGCTAATCATTCAGCTATACCCCAATCCCCTCATCTCCCTGTTAGCAACCAGCTCAGAGCTCCAATTATGCCTTCCCTATCCCACCCTCCGCCTTCCCCTACACTCTCCATTGGCTCGACTTCCGCTCCCACCCAGCCCTCCGCACCCCCTGATATCCCTCCCCTTCATCCACAATCTTCTTCCCCTATCCTCACCACGTCTCTTGCTACTGCCACCATTCATAATGCTGACCCTGTTCCCCCACATGGCTCTTCTTCGGCAGCATCTTTCCGCCCGCTCATTCAAACCCAACTCAACCCGCAAAACCCCACCTGTACACCCCCTCGTCCTCCTCTTTCCGTTTTTCCACCTACCGGTGCCGTCCCCCTCAACAAACCCAATCCCTCCAATATTTATACCCAACCCGATCCCTCTACAACTCCAACCCATCCTCCTAATCCGCCTGTAAACCCTCCTCCCAATCCCCCTCCCAATCCACCTGCCACCCCTGCTCCGCCATTTCATCTTCCATCGACCCCTTCCTTTTTACAATTACTCCGCGAAGCGAGTGCAGTTGCTCTTGGCAGTGCTCAGGCCTCCCAAATGTCCTTGGATTCTGTCTCGGCCGCAGCTTCGGTTCATCAGTAGTATATCTCGACAATCGACAACATCAATCGAATGGCAAATTCTCAATGGCAATCGCTTAATGAAACGGCTTGATTACTCAAAGAAGAGAGAGATCATTATCGGGATATGGCCGACTCTTCAACGCAGGCCTTAGAAGATCTTCAAAATCGCTCTAACTTAGGGCTATGCGATAATGCTGCGTGCCATCGTATCAAACGCGAACGGGACCACCTTCGACAGTGCCTTAGTTCTCTCTAGCTTCTGATTGAGCAAGCTTCAACTCCATTGCCATCCTCTCCGCAACCCCCCGCTGCGGGTCTCGATCCCCCTTCTCCATAATCTCAGTTCTCAGTCTCAATAATTTGCTAGCCACCTTCTCAATAACTTACATGGCTTCAGCTTCCATTATAGATTTCCAAATAAATATCTCATCCCTCTGATTTTGTCCTGATCAGGGTTCAATAAAAATTGTAGCATGCTTTCCCTTTTCTTTCTCTTACTCAATAATAGCATTTTTTTTCATTTCTGCTTCAGTTCCCTCTATGTTTCTTCTGCTGTTCCATTCTGTTCTTGAGTTCTCCCTATCGTGTTGCTGTTGTCTCTCCGGGTCGGAGAGTACATTAGGTGGTGGGCATCTGTTGAGCCCGGCAAAGTCAAGATCATAGTTAAATTCAAAGGTCAAAGTGCACGGGTAGTGCACCCTCAATTGTTCATAAAAAGAGGACTTTTAATTGTTCATAGACAAGAGGTATTAAATTTGGTGCAGAAGTATTGTCTAATTCCCTTAAAGTCAAAGGGTGTTTTAAAGTAATGTGGAGGGTCTAGGAGAACCCCTCTTGGGTACAAAAGTGACGAATTAAAAGGGAAAAGGTAAAGGTACGTGAGGCGGCCGGTATGCACATATGGGAATATGGCCACCCAATCAAAATTTTGCTTTTTGGTCTAAAGTCACTACAGGACAAAGGAGCGGGTCGTTGGCCGCCACCTAAAAAGACAATCTTGGGACATCAAAGGAAGCCCAAGAGTCTATTGCAGTTAGAGGTCACGGGACCGACGCATTCAAAAAGAGGGACAAAGGTTATTCTTGGACACACATTGAGAGTAAGCAGAGAGAGGAGTTCAAGTAGAAGCAAGAAAAGAAGTGAAGAGTCACCAGTGTGCGACAACACAGAGAGTTGGAAGTGAAGAGTACAAGAAGAGTGGCAAAGGAAGAATGCGGGGAGTGAGAAGCTAGACCCCAAGGATCACAAGGTCTCTTGCCGTGATCAGGCCGCAAAGGTATTCATCTCTCCGCTTGGTGGAAGCTTGGTGCAAGGTGTGCACAAAGAGAAGCTTGGAGCAAATGGAGGACGGGTGCAGAAGAGGCCGACTGCTGGAAGAATTTAGGATAATAGGTCTTTTGTGATTGAGCATTCCTTGTAATTTGTGCCCGAAGTATGAACTCGGGTGTGTTAAACAGTGTAATTGTTCTATTGTAATCAAAACTTAAGATTTAAGGTGTGCTTCTGCAAGAAGTTGTCAAGATTATTTCCTCCCTATTCTTCTCTTTTTTTCCTACAAACCCTCAAACTCCTTCTCATCCAAGAATCCCCAACACATATATATATTGACTTCAGAAAAAGGATAAGTTATTTATTTATTTTTGGCTAATAATAGCAAAAGTCAAATGACTTTGAAATACCTTTTTGGGTGGATGTTTCTTTTAGCGATGATAGTACAAAAAGAATGTTTCTTTTAGCGATGATAGTACAAAAAGAAGGGCTTTATGTCCAAGTTCTAGTAGCCAAGTGGTTTGATGCCTTGAATTTTTCGGAGGAAGTACTGAGTTCAAGTCTTGGTTGTACATGTATCTATGAGTTTCTCATAGATGGGTGCCTATATCTTAAGAGGTTGGGTGTGTGAGTGTGTTTTCAATTCATTGTTCTCTCAAAAAAAGAAAGGGCTTTATTTTTAGAGTTCACTAATTTTAAACAAAAAAAAAATACACGTACGTTGGGTATTGATCTAACATTTTTTACATGCATCTTTTCCATACCCTTTGAGAAATCTCTCATGCATTGGGTATTGACAAGGGAACTATATCTCATTACATGCATAATAGTGTCATCAACAAACCTCTTCTCAAGGCATACATATCAGCAAGAAAATGCAAGGCATAGATACTACCAAAATTTCTTAACAAGTCATATAAATCCTTTCATTTTTTTCCCAAAGCAATGCGGTGCATCCAAACAGTCACAAATTTTCTTGACAGAATTATGTGAACTAAGCCATATTATTTCAAACATGCATTGTATTTTTATCAATTCTTCTTGCAAATGTACCAATCTTTCCATTCGGTTATAACTATTGAAAAAATAATTAGCAACCCCATTGATAAACCAACCCAGACTCTTACTATATGTTTTTTTTTCATTAGTTTCAGAAACAACAATATTTATTTGATATGCAACATAATAAATGTATGTAGGCTTGGGATTAGCCTTTTTTCATAAGTGTAGCCACACCGTTTTTCTCATGTACCATTGTACTATGTCCATCAGATCCAAATGCAATCAGTTTAGGAAGATTCAAACTTGCGTTTTCAAGCTCAATCATTATCATCAAAAATGTCTTAGACATGTCTCCCCGGCCCATGTTTGGATTTCGACGTCGTACCCCCGGGGTCCGGTGGGATGGTAATTGGTATAAATCAATTTTGGTTTGAATAGTTTGAGAACTCCATTGAAGACCAAAGCCATGAATGGATTACCATTTCCTTTGGTGCACCTTTTTTATTTACATTAGTTTCTATGTACACCCCTAATGGGGATTTCGGAGAGACTAGACACCTAGGCCTCCTTGGATTCACTCCCCCACAATAAGCTAGTTTACGGGGACTTCAATATGGTGGAGGACCCTATGGATAGATGGAACGACAAGGGCCCGATCATTGACAGTCGGGAGAAAGAAACTTGGGACAAAACCAAACTGCACTTGGATTTGGTCAAATTCAAAGATTCGAATGGCTTTTTGTGGTCAAATCTCCAAGCAGGTGAGGACCTGAGGAAAGCTAGACTCGATAGAAGCTACATTGCTCAAAGCATTATTCATCAGTGGGACCATCCTTCCCTCTCGCAACACACCGACCTTGCCCGATCATTATCTCATTCCAACCTCTCTCCAAAACCCAAAAGGCTCCTTGGTTTCATGCATGCTCAACTTCTTTCTCTCTCCCCTCCATCCATCGAGAAATTATCGAAGTGTGGAAGGAGGCTTTCGGCACCTATTCATCCCTAGCCAAGAGTTGGAGATGTGCGGTCGATAAAATGCGGAAAATCATGATAAGAACCAGGAAGATGCTCCAGACTTTTCGGCATGGACATAGAGAAGCTCTATATCATAGACTCTGGAGAGTCGAGGAGGAAGTGAACAAAGGAAAAGCTCAAGCCCAAAAGGGCATACAAAGAATCAGAATGCTTCTGCAATATGAGGAAGAAATACAAAGGACAAATTTGTAAATATTCTTCTAGGAGTGGTGGGCTGGCAAAGCAGACAAGCCCACCAAAGAGATATGCAGCATCCTTAAAATGAAATAAAACAGGGACATGATCCCCCTATTGCTAGACTCAAATGGCAATGCTTGCGATATGAAAGAAGAAAATATCGGAATCATTGAAGAACATTTTACGAGACTCCTGGGGATCTCGACTCCCCTCTCCCCTCAAATACGTGATTGCATGATGGCCATCTCTAGGGTATCCTCTCATAGGATCCCACACAACCTTCGATCACTACTTGATGCCCCTATCTCGGATGAAGAAATCATTGAAGTCATCGATGCCCTTCCCAGTGGGAAAAGCCCGGGGCTGGATGGGCTCACTAATGAGTTTTTTAAGTCCTTCAAGTTGGTTTTGGCCACCCCTTTTTGCTTGCTCTAGCAAGAGGGGCTCAAGTTCGGCACGCTCCTGACTTGGCTCAACAATGGCATTATCAAATTAATCCACAAAAAAGGGAAAAGAATAGAATTTAAAATTGGCATCCGATTACGATCTAGGACTCTTGTTGCCCCATAACCATGGCCAGATCACCATGAGACTTTTTGCAAACGATATGAACACATTTGTCCACAATGACGATACCAGTCAGGAGATGTTTTGGAGGTGCCTCGACACTTTTTGTGAAGCCTCTGGATCAGGAGGGGGTGCCTAAAATCAAATCGTCCATCTGCACTAGCCAAAGGGATAGTGGGGGCATTGGTATTCTGGAGATGGATTGCATGGCTACCAAACTGGCAGAAAAATGGATGATTAAGGCGTTGTCTAATGGGGAGACTTCATGGGCCAAACTGATCTTCAGAAACAAGAATGAGTTGACTTTTGTGGGATTCCCGAATTGGAAAAATCTTGAAATTCTGACCCTTTTGTTTTCCCCGATCTCGATTCTCCCAAAAGGCTAGAACCTAGTGTGCTCCCTATGGAAGAGCTGAAATAAATTCAAAAGCTTTATAAGAATCAATGAAGATTGGAAGTGGGTGGCCGATATCAGACAGAATGACTCTATTTGGTTTACGATCCATGACATTAGGAATGTGGAATCTTGGAACATTCAAAGTGCCAAGAGGCTCTAGAACAAGGGCTTCAAAAAATGGAAACATCTTTGGAAACAAGACACCAACCAATGGGTCAACTTCGAGGATATCGACCCTAGTGTCAATATTACCTATGAAGAATGGAATATTTTGCAAAGCAGATGTCTCGCTTGGGACCGTTCTAAAGTCTGTCTTCTCATGGGACACAACTCGCCATGTTTGTTGGGTCTCATATGGCATAATGGTACCTCCCTAACAAAAATCCCAAATATAAAAGGAAACATTGATTATCATATCAATCTCAACAAGAAGTGGTGCCTGTCATGGACGTGGCTGTGGTGGGAAATGAAGTTCATGGCTATCTCGCACCCTCTCATTGAAAACAAAAAGTATGTCCCCTTATGGCAAATTCTTCATCGGGGAATCTGAACCAACCTAAAGGCTAGCAAAATTTGTGGGGTGTCTCCATGGTGCAAGTGTTGTTGCCGGCCCATTGAAGATATTGGTCACATCTTCTTTTCTTGTCCCAACTCCAACAGGCTCTGGTAGATTGTTGGAAAGAAAACTAGACTTCATAAGCATATCAGATGGAAACAAGCTCTAGTGAGAGAAGCGATTGGCTGCTCGGCAACCCTCTAAACTGCCACCAGAGGGAGGTCCTCTGGAAGATTTGGTGGGAAAGATGCACTTATAACTTTGATGACTCCCCCAAAGAGTTGTTGATTGAGAAATCGTTGCTCCTCCTTGGTAAAAGAATTGCCAACTGTAAGAAATCCCCCCCTTCAGACATCATAAAGTGCTCCTTCTGATCAACAACAAGATTAAACCCAAGTGGGCCCCACATGAAGGGGATGAGAGGGTGATTAACCTTCTTTGTAATGCCAGCGAAACCTTGTAAGACCTACCCCTGCTCTCTGGGACGGGGGGTCCCGTGGGAACTAGTCCCCTTCACTTGTACTTTTCTTTTCCTTTTATTTAATACAAGTCTGGGAGAGTAGGCTAAGGCCGAACTTCCTTTATTAAAAAAAAAAACTAATCCCATTAAATGCATTGGAAGGAATACATCCATCTTCCAAAAAAGTTAAAAACATGACCATATTATAATGAATTGCTATATCTACTGATTCATCAATCACAACTCCAAACCATGAACTCTTTTTTACTCTTTGTATTATATCCTACGTTATACATTTCGCAATACAACTTAGCATTCCAACACATGCCTTAACATCATTGTATATATATTGCATTGGATTCACATCCAAATCTTTGAGTAAAGAAACAAGAGAGAAAATGAAATATAATTTCTCCCAATGAAATGCAATTTTGAAAAAAATCTACGAGCAACCATGTTGTATAACATGGGTATAAGTGGTAGAAATATCTCCATTTCTAGGTGTGAAACCCTTGGGATTTATTATTTATTTACCCCTATTTGATGGGCCCTTGAATCTTAGGGTTGATTTCTTTAACGTTGAGTATGTTAGGCTTAATTTGAATAATCTCCTAGCCACTTAATTTGTACATGATAACTTGGAGGATCTTCTTTTAGAAGGCATGTGATTTCATGTGATTTCCTAATCTTGGAAACAATGTGATCACCTTAGGGAATTATGTTATTAAATGTACACATGTCCCCTTGTGGTTTAGTTACACCATGGAGCTATATAGGAAGGGCTTCTTAGGTGGATGCATGCATCTCTCACCCCTTGTGAGCTAGATAGTTAGATTTATTAGTTTGATATTTTTGTGAAGGCTATGGAATTTCCACAACAATAGCATTAGAGATCAATTGAAACCTTAGTATCTTCCACACGAGCTTCTGCTCATTTTCTTTCCATGAGAATTGGCTGATGATGGAGCTTTTTGTTTAGAAGCTAAAAAAGAGATGCGTATAAACCCCCCCATTCTTGAGATACCTAATGGGCAGCCAAGGATGGCACCCAAGAGAAGCTCATGAGCAGCATGTGAACATGGAGAAGAGGCACCTTGTTGCAAAGTAAAGAAGCACAGGAAAAGAAGCCCCCAAAAATTTTCAAATTATAAGCACCAACTTTCTTCTTCAAATGTCTATGAAAACCTCATGAATCCATGTAAATGCACTAGAGGAGTGCTAAAGATGCATAAATCCAAAACATTGTATCATAATCTTTGTAAAATAGTAGAAATTTAGGGTTTCTATACTAAAGTGACGGTCTCTTGTGTGAAAGGACAATCACGTGTATATAAGTCATTTGATGACACTTTGTGAAAACTTTTTGCCATTGTGAGTAAGAGAGAACTCTGATTTTCGACTTTGCCACTTCTTCCTCTTGTATCTCCTTGCATGTGAGCTTGCATGTGTGATTGTTGCTTGGAATGAGTGCATGGAAGTGTTTTCTATCCAATTCATTGCTTTTCTGAAGTGTGTAATGCATGTGTGAAGTGTGAGGAGGTGTATGGTGAAACTAGGTGAGTTGCACAACTCCCTTTTTTTGCCCATATCTTGAAGTAGGTTTGTTATAATCGGACAACAATTTGACCAATGGATGCGTCTTGTCGAGAGCTTCAAAACGAACCCCCTATTGACCATATTTCGAGTTTGGAGCTACGAGAAAAGTCTCTTTTTGTGCTTACTATTGTTTCATGTACCATGACACCATTTCCACTTGTGTGAGTGATGAATGTGAGAGATAATACTCATCTGCATGTAATGGTGGCTATTCCACTTCATTGACCATTGTGTAAGTGCAAGTCTTCATTCACTCGGTTAGGTCCAAAATACTTCTCGGATTGATACTTTAAATGTGTGATCCCCACTATATGCACTTGTTGGTGATAGAGAAATAGTCTCTTTCGTCACAAGTCCCTAAGTTGTCACTTAGGTACACATGTTTTTTGGTGTCATTGCCAGGGAAGTACGAGTCCAACTGAGGTACTCGCATGATGGTAAGAGTTCTTAGGAGAAGGTATGAGTTGTGAAGAAGTGAGTACTTTGCTTTGGTAAGTCATTTCTTTTTGCACTTATTACTTCACACTTGGAAAGTGTGTAGAAAGTTGGTAGACCTAGGGAAGTGAGAGTGAGTGAGTAGGAGTAGAGAGTGGAAAGGAAGAAGTAGGAGAAGAGTAGGTAGGTAGATCCCCCAAAATCCCCAGAAATTTCTCATTTCAATACCTCTCAGCCTTGGCCTAGCCAAGGGGTATAAAAGCCAAAAAAAATTCATTAAGTGAGTCACTTGTATTTAGTAAGTATCATGGGAGTGCACAGATGACTTGTATCACCAAGCGTGTATCGCATGGAATCGAGATTGTTGAGCCTTATCAATACCCAAAACTTGAGGAGAGCACCTAAGAGGTGAGCTCAATACATTTGGCCTTCTAGAAAAGTAATGCATTCAGTGTAACATGTGATTGAACCCACGATCGGTATCATGACAGGAGTATTGTGGGATAGAGTGAGAATTTGTTTGCCACAGGCAGCTAGGGGTGGAGATGAGTGCACAAAGATCACATTAATACAAAAATTTCAAGAAAACGCTTTCATTTGAGTGAGATAAGCCCAAGTATCGTGACCGGTTGAGTTCAAGTATCGTGATACTTGAATTCCCGTGTGTCGCATACCTGGCATGTATCGTGTATCGACGATACTTATAATCCCCCTGTATTACGGTACCTGAGTATCTGTATCGTCAGGTTGATTATCGTGATATCCAAGTATCATGTATCGTGACCCTATGTGTATCGTGTATCATCACGATCACTGAGTATCATGTATCGTGACATTTGAGTATCGTGTGTCGTGATTTTTGTGTATCGCGATATTGAGTTATCGTGTATCGTGACATCCCATGTATCATGTATCATGACCACTCACCTATCATGCATCGCAGAAGGTCAAGTATCGTGTATCACCGACACAAGTATCGTGTATCACCGACACAAGTATCATGTATCATTTTGGATCTGAGTATCATTTATCGTTAGTCCTTCAGATATCATGTATCGTGAGATCCCACGTATCATGTATCATCATTATCATCCTATATCGTGTATCGTGTCTTGTCCCAATCCTAGGTATCATGTATTGTCCCAATCCCAGGTATCGTGTATCGCCAAGAATTCGTGTATCATGTATCATGACTCGTGGCGTATCGTGTATTGTGGAAAACAGTAAACCATTTGCCAGTCTAGAAAAAGAAAGTTTAATTTGGGTCAAGTAAACTCCTAGAATAACCACAATGCTTGAAGGAATGTATAGATTTGGAAGATAACTTGTCAGAAGACTTGAAGATTCCGCAAACCAAGAATAAGAGCGAGGATAGTTCTAGCAACATCTCTAGTGCAAAAAACAATGTAGAAGAGATTGCAGATTTAGTGGCCAAGAAATTAAGCATGCAGGATAGAAGAATCACCCTGACCCCTCATTACGAATGCCAATGCTAAGGAGATGTGTAGTATACTATGGAGGGCATCATCCTTCTCATGTGTGCAATACGGGAATTGTTCCATCAACCCCATATGTTCACAACCGCCCACCAGTATAGAGTCAAGCTCAGTACTACAGTATTGAACAAAAATATATGAATCACAATACTAAAAATTTCCTTACAATAGACAACCTAGATCTGTCCAACCACCCCAATTTAGGCCATATGGATACCCAAGTAGAGACCAAGGAAGGGAATTTCCTAGATATCCTCAGTACCAGAACCCACCTCCAATTCAACGTCCTTATGAATACCCAAGATACAATCCACCACAACCGTTGTTGGGACAACAACCACCTCACCCATAGAATGTTGTTCCCATAAAATTTTCCCAAGCGAAGGAGAACATTGAGAGAGCACTAGTGCCAACTACTTCATTAACTAGCATGGACAACCATAATCACCTATAATCAACATTGGGGAGAATACTATACATGTGAAGCTGACTCGATGAACTATGAGCAGGCCTATGAGCAACACCCATATGGACAAGAGGTCTATGACCAATCATATGGATACACAACTGAATATGCTACACTAATGTACATGAACCCAAGAGCCTAAGCAACTTCTAGACCTTTAATTAGACCTCCAGTCCCTTGAGGACCCTGTTATTGCTATGGAGGAGATCATTTCATTAGGGAATGTACTTTGCCTTACCAACCACCACATAAGGTTTGGGAAGGATATTGTAGTGATTGTGGAAAGGAGCATTTGTTTAGGGATTATCCCAAAAACCCTAACAAGATGAAACACACCACTCAAGTTAACATAGTAGAAGTGGTAGAGTCCTCTAGATAAACCAGAGACATCGATGCCTCAAATAGTGCCAGATTTGGAAGAATATGAAGAAAATTCTAAGGTGAAATAGACTCAAAGATGGAAAGCTCGATGAGAGAAGTTGAGAAAGAAGTGGACTCAAAAGAAGGAGGAAGAGAAGAGCAAAGAAGAGTCAAACCAATCTACGAATCCTACGACTAGTAACGATTCTATTAAAGTAGAGAAAGAGCAAGAAAAACAACAAGCGGGGTCGGTTTTAGCTGATCCAATACCCAAAGATCTAGCCATGTGGATAAACGCATATCAATCCAGGATCAAAGTAGGATCAAGTCTGTAACAACATGAAGTGACTTATCCGAGAGGAGATTTGGAAAAAAAAAGGCTAGAAATCTACAAAAGGTTGATTGAAATTACTCAAAACGCACTAGAGAAACCTATCCAAAACCTTCCCGAAACAAGAATACCTGATAGAAAATTTCAAGAAGGTTTAGGAGCATATGACCCTTTGAAAGGTAGAAGAATTGTAGAGAAAGCTGAAAGCATAGCCACTGAAAACCATGAAAGAAGTTATGTGATCCCAGAAGTAGAAGCTAACTGGCTTGAGGATCTATGGGCTAGAATCTAGGAAGAGAGATGGAGGAAAACTGAGGGCATTGATCTGCCCTTTGAAGAGTTGGATGCAAACAAGAAGCTAGGAATGATGAATCAAGATAAATTGTGAGGAATGTTCAAAGGAATTAGAAAGCATAAACACACTACCTAACTACATGGGAGAATATGAGAAAAGTTCAGAACTTTACATGCCCCAACAATAAGAACAAAAGAAAGAGGAATCTCAAGCAAGATATCAGATATAGCACGAAAGTTGAAGGAGACGAAAGTGCAGTGCTCTATAACTTTGGAAGAATTATTGAAAATCAAACCACAAGTATGGACTAAATTGGTCAAGCAACTCGGGCAAAAAGAAGTAAAGGCTGTCAACAAGAAGGCCAACGAAGATGCACATACAATTCAAATCCCGGTAGATAAAGTGGGAGACTTTAGTGAAGGAGATGAAGGTAACACATGTCTACCCATTACCTTCCGAGGGTACACCACAAAAGCAATCCTAGACACAGGAGCTGGAGTAGGAATAGCCACAAAAGAAATATGTGAGGTGGGGAAAACCAACATTACGACCCACAAGAATGAAATTACAATTAGCTGATGGTCACATTGAAAAACCGCTAGGATTGCTAGAGAATGTTGTGCTTACAACATGTGGAGTAGACTTTGAGCACACGTTAGCTATTTGTCGATTTGAGAGAGCGAGTAACTATGAAATGATCTTGGGAAGACCTTTTATGAGACAACTAAGGGTAGTGCAAGACTGGGGTAGAGATGGTGTATATTTGCAACATAGGGGCACAACCACAAGGATAAACCTCCATACATATGCTTATCGAGATGTCCCACCTCTACAATGGAACTCTATACATAAAGAAGAGGACGACCTATTAGTCCATAGTGCGAGATCTGAAGACCAATCTTGGATGCATGAGGAGACCCAACTATGGATGTGTAAAGCAGCTAGGAGAGAAGAAGAAAGAAGACAAATGTGGCAACCAAGTTGTGGAATCTCTAGACCAGTACATGATCTAGCATATATGCCACACGTGTTTCCGGAGGAAGAGTTCGAACCCCATCGATGGATGGAGATATTGGCCACATTAGATGTGTGTGTCAATGAAGAAGACCCGAACCTGAACGAGTACATAGACAAGGATGGGTACGATGTAAGTCTATACATGGTTGTACTACAAGAGACAAATGAAGGAGAATGGATAGAGAAAGAATGGATAGAAGATTATGAAATTATAGAAATGGAACTAGAGACCCAGGATGATAGACATCACTTAGAGGGAGAACATAAAGAAACTAACATTGGAAGCCCTCTAAAGGAAAAAGGAAATCATGAGAATATCAATTCAAAAGAGACTAGAGGGAAGAGAATACCCCCCAAGAGCAGTTCGAAGTTCCTAAACATTTTAAAAAATATGAAGTGGAGGAAAGGAAAATTGCCATCCAAATGCCTAAACGACAAGCACAAGAAGGAATAGCATATGATAATAAAGAACAAACCAAAAAAGTCAATGTGACCATAGAAGGAGAAGAGGAAAGATGCATCTACATAGGGAAGGATGTGTCAGAAAGCAAAGAACAATAACTTATAGAGTTGATTCAAAAGTATAGGAATGTATTTGCATGGATATACAAGTATTTAAAAAGAGTGGATCCCTCTATTTATTCACACTGTATTCCCATGACTCTTGACGCTAAACCGTCCAAACAACAATCGTTCACATACAATGATGTATACTCCGCCAAAATTAAGAAAGAAATAGACAAATTATTGGCAACAAGATTCATTTATGAAATTGAACACACGGAATGGGTGTCGCCCTTGGTAGTAATAAAAATGGCAAAATTAGGATGTGCATCAACCTCAAGAAAGTCAGTGCAGTCACTATTCGAGATAGTTATCCATTACCCATTACAGATCGCCACTTGGAGAGAGTGGCAAGCAAGGAAGTTTATAGCTTCCTTGATGGATTTTTGGGTTACAACCAAGTTGCAATTGCTCTGGAGCATCAACACAAAATTGCATTTGCCATAGAATGGGGAGTATTTGCTTTTGGCCTGACCAATGTGCCAACCACCTTTCAGAGATTAATGTGTCATTTCTTTAAGGAATTCCTTAGGAAAAGCATGGAAATATACGTTGATGATTTGTGCACTTATTCCTCATAAAGATTGGATCACATACCCGAGTTGAGGAGAATTTTTGAAAAGTGTAGACAATACAGAGTCTGTCCAAACCCAGAAAAATGTGTCTTCTAAGAAAAAATCTTAGGGCATATAGTACCTAAGAACAAAATATCCACAAATGAAGACAAGATCAAAGTTATTGTAGAACTACCCCGACCTAAAAATGCGAAAGAAGTACAAGCATTCATGGGAAATTGTGGGTACTATCGTAGATTTATCCACATGTACGACATAATTGCCCTTGCACCCATTCTAAAAGTACCAAATTGGAATAAGACATTTCATATCCACGTGGATGCTTCTAAATTTTCCATAGAATGCATCTTAGCACAACTTGCAAATGAAGGAAAACTTGATCACCCTATCGCCTATGCTAACAGGCAGCTCAACCAAGCCAAACGTAGTTACACTACCATCAAATGAGAGGGATTAGGAATGGTATAAGCAGTAAAGAAATTTTGACACTACTTATTGGCAAACAAATTCAAATTCTTTATTGATCATCAAGCCCTGCTACACCTAGTCAATAAACCCTACAACACTGGATGACTAGTGAGATGGTTTCTTCTATTAATGGAATTTGATTTTGAAGTAGTGGTCAAGAAAGGAAACACGCATGTCAGCACTGATCATCTATCTCGAATGACGCATGGAGAACCCCCAACTGGAGTTGCGGATGACTTGCCTAACACCTAACTTTTCAACTTAAAAGTTTGTCCATAGTGGGCTAAAAAATTAATACCTATACTTACACATGGACCTAGTCATAGGATTAATTTAGATAAAACCCAACAATTATGGAAGACTAGGAATCTTCACATTGTAGTAGGAAGCCTATACAATCAAGACTCTAGTGTACTTCTACTAAGGTGTGTAGACGAGGATGAACAAGAAACTTGGTTAAGACATGCCCATTTAAATCCATGGAAGAAACATAGAAGTATCAGTGGTACAGTTCAAGAACTAAAAAGATTAGTGTATTGGCCGGAGATGCACAAAGATGTTCATTCTCACGTAACAAATTGTCCCACGTGTCAAGAGGAAGTACCAGAGGAGAACTCTACGCTATGCTATTCCACAATAGCACCCATATGGAGTTTAACTTTAGTTAGTGAATTTTTTAAAGACACATGAATACCTAGAAGGGGCAAACCTAGCAAGAAAACGGGCTTTAGAGGAGCAAAGTAAAGGTTATACCCTTATAGGGAGAGAACTATTCTAATGTGGACAGGACAATCAACTACGATTATGCATACATGAAGATGAGCATATCCATGTATTCGTCATGGCCCATACCAGGGCTGTAGAAGGTCATTTTTTTGCTGACAAGATCGCAAAAATGATTCTCTTTTCCGGATTATGGTGGCCAACTTTGTAGCAAGATGCCTATGTATGTTTAGAGGTGTGATCTGTATCAAAGAACAAATACCCTATCCGAAGAGATGAAATGCCACTGCGACCTATGATTAGTGCTACAACTTTCACGAAATGGGGTATAGATTTCATTGGACCAATTAGCCCACCTGCTAAAGGGTCTCATGTTGAGTATATAAGAGTAGCCACGGATTATTTAACCAAATGGGTGGAAGCAAAAGCCACAAAGAAGAATGATGCAAGAACTACTGCAAAGTTTCTCTTTGAAAATATATTTATAAGGTTCGGGTTACCCATTAAAATCATGAGTGATCAAGGCACACACTTCATTAACGAAGTAATAGAAACTTTGATGAATGAATTCTTAGTAATTCATAAGAAATTGGCCCCTTATCACCTACAAGCCAATGGACAGGCAGAACGTTCCAATAAGGTGCTATGTAATATTTTAACTAAGGTTGTGAATAATACACGATCAGATTGGGATAAAAAATTACATCATGCCATTTGGGTTTTTTGAGTTGCTTACAAGAACGTTATAGGCACAACCCCCTTCAATCTTGTGTATGGTCAGAATGCAATCTTACCAATTGATTTCTTGATTCCTACTCTTCGAGTAGCTGAGAAATATGAATGGATTGGACACGAATTGTCCCAACAATTGGATCAAATTTAAAGGTTGCATGAGACTAGATTACAGGCAGTAGCAAGTATTTTGTTGGAGGATAAACACTCCTATGTGCATAACAAAAACAAATGAACCCTCCTAGGGTCCTGCAATTTTTCAGACATAGGCTGTGTATTTTCTACGTTTCTCTGAGTATATACAGAGAATGAAAATGAGATTTTGCAAGCTCAAATGAGAGTAAAATCACTCCATTTGGATATTGTATGATGCCTCAACCAACTGCAACAAAATAGATAACTTGATCTCTTCACATAGTATGAGCTAACTAGATAGACACTGTTCTGGACATTTCTCTACACATGTGCAAGCACTAAACCCGAGACTTATACCACTGAAATTAGAACTTAAAAGCTTTCCAACAAGACAAAAACCATTGAAAATAGATTTTGGATGAAGGAGAAACAACAATTACAAGACTGGGAGGTCTGCCAAAATCATCTAGATAGATAGAGTGTGTAAAAGTGAAATTTCTGCAAAATATGCAGAGAATATCTAGTAGGGGGTGTGCTTAAGCAAGGGGATAGCTTGGGCACATATTTACACGACTCCTTATCATAATACAACTCATTAGAGGTTTTAAAGACCACATACTAACCTCTTTAACCAATCAAAAGCATATACATGTCAAAAGTGAGGTCCAATCACATCAAGAGGTGAGCTAAATCTTCTCTAATCAACTTCTTTCCATTATGGACATAATTTGATGCCTCCAAGTCATGGAAATCAGCCTCCTTTGATTGTGGATGATGTGGAAGGTTCAATTTGGGGCATGTTCCCACACTCTTGAGCTTGAAAAACTTTCAACACTCCCCCTCAAGCTAAAGTCTTTTTCCTTCATTGCTTCAGCCTATGTCTCTTATGTTGATTGCTTCCTTGAATCCTCCAAGCTTTGTACCTTCAAGAAACTTTGTCATCATATCTGCAACCTGCACTTTAGTGTTCACATACCTTATATCTAGCTCCTTTTCTATCACCTTTTCTCTAATGAAGTGGTAATGAACCTCTATGTGCTTGCTCCTTGCATTGTTAGATATGTAGATTCTTGAAATGTGTTGGGAAAGATGGACGGATGATCCAAGAGATTGAGTAGGTAATGCTAAAACCTGCTTTGTACCAGCCCTCTTTAGCTCCAGACTTGATTAGTAGACTCCCTTAGCTTTTCAATGACACCAAGAAATGGCCTATGTCCTTTGGAAATGAAGTGTGTAATAATTGAATCAAAACAGATAACTTTGGAAGTCACAAAGTCAAGAAAACCTTCTATTTTGGTCTTGACACCTGCTCAATGTTTTGCTCAGTGTGACCAGCACAGTAGCAATTGATAAAATTCCTTCTAGGGGTATTCAATTATCTTAGTAAGATAACATTTGCAAGTGGAATGATGTAAAATAATGAACTATGCTAAGAGAAATTAATTTAGCAAGATTTGGTATACCCCCGACTTTTTAGGACCGTAGTAGAGATAGACTAGTGAGCACCTCGACAAGGATTTCTCTGAATTGGCTAAATGAAATCAATACCAACTTTGTCAGCATGTAGATGACTTTGAGCTGAATCCAACAAGCTTTGAATCACTGAATTTGGTGGAGTATTGGCTGAGATATGCCCTTGACAAGTTGACAGACTTTGGAGTAGACAATCAGTGAGCACAGAGATGAATGATGTAAATGTATCTATAAATTAACACTTGTGTACAATCCCATTGGCATGACAAGCATTGCCTAATGGTGTAGAGAGGTGTAGACTATGATGTAGTGCTCACACACACTCAATGACAGTAGAATGAAGCTCGGGAGTGATGTCTCTCCCCGCGACTTTTCAAGTCCACCTTTTATATGGAATGTGTAAGAATTTGAATTCAAATTCAAATTCTTGGCTCCTTCTAATCAAGCTTCTAAAAACTTGGAGATATTCTCTCAATCAAGTGAACTAACTTTTCCACGAATCATTTGGGTAGGTGATTAAAAAAGATTCTAAGTCAAATTGACTTTTACAATGAGGTAAAGTGGTAAGTAATCACTAGCATATGTTCCTATGGTTCTTTATGCATGTAGAGTCTTCATGATATCTTCCAAGACAAATGTGTAGGCTTGTGATTTACACCAACAACTCCCCCTCAAGCCAAACATTTTGGCTTAAGTCTTTATCTTCAATCTTCAAGTACATCCTGCAATCCAATCATAGATTTGAACCTAGAAAGTTTGGTCCCATCCAAAGCTTTAGTCAGCAAATCTGCACATTGCATATTGGTTGACACATAGGTTAGCTGAATGTCCTTGCTTAGCAACTTCTCCCTCACATAATGATAATGAACTTCTATGTGTTTGGTCCTGGCATGATAGATAGGATTAGCTGCAAGGCGAAGAGAACTTGTATTCTCTCCAAAGATAATTGGAGGCCTAGTATATAAGCCCAATTCTGTGTACAAAAGCTTAATCCAAATTGCTTCTTGAGTGGCATTAGCTAGCCCTCTATACTCTTCTTCTGTAGAAGACAATGCAACAGTTGGTTGCTTTTTTGTAGACCATGAAATTGGTTTGTCACCTGCAAAAGAAATGTATCCAAAAGTGCTTCTTCTATCATCCTTGCATCTTGCCCAATCTCCATCTGAATAAACTTTTATATCAATATCTGAAGTGTAAGGAAAGTATAAACCATGGTTCTGTGTACCCTTGAGATACTTCAAGATCCTTTTTGCAGCCTCTAAGTGAGGTATCCTTGGTTTGTGCATGAATTGACTTAGCACACTAACTCCATATGCAATATCAATTCTAGTTAAGGTAGCATAGTTCAAGATACCCACCATACTTTGAGAACTTGTAATGTCTTGGACTTCATCACCTTCATGAGCACTTAGCTTTAGGTTCACCTCCATTGGAGTGCTAGCTGCTTTAGCATCGTGCAAGTGAAATTTCTTCAACATGTCCTGCACATACTTCTTCTGAGTAATGTATATCCCTGAATTAGTGTAGACTAATTCAAGTCCCAAAAAATACTTCAATAATCCAAGATCATTGATCTTGAATTCCTTCATCATCTGGCTTTTGATGCTTCTGGTTCCATTGACATAATTGCCTATAATGATGATGTCATCAACATAAACACAAAGATAGATTACCTCTGAATTACTTCTCTTAATGAACAGAGAAGTGTCAGCTTTACTCATGACAAAACTTTGGTCTTGGAGGTATGTAGTTAGCCTGTAATTCCATGCCCTAGGTGCCTGCTTCAATCCATATAAAGCCTTCTTTAATTTCAAAACATAAGTTACCTTCTTAGGGTCTTCATAGCCAGGAGGTTGTGACATATAAACCTCTTCTGAGATCCATCCATTCAAGAAAGCATTCTTGACATCCAATTGGTACATGTTCCAATTCTTTGATGAAGCCACACTAACCAACACTCTGATTGTTGGCATCTTGGCCATAGGAGAAAATGTCTCTTCATAGTCAATGCCTTGGGTTTGTGCAAAACCCTTGGCTACCAATCTGGCCTTGTACCTGTTAATTGTGCCATCAGAATTTCTTTTCAATTTATAGATCCATCTGTATCCTATTACCTTCATGGAGTCCTTCTTGGGTACTAACTCCCATGTATCACTCTCCTTGAGTGCTTCAATCTCCTCATCCATAGCTTCTTTCCATTGTGACTTGGTGATTGCTTCTTCATATGAACCTGGTTCTTCATTTGACAAATCCTTTGCAAGATAAATTGAATGTTTAGTAACAAGAGATGTATCATACCCATATCTGATAGGTTTTTTGCTTTCTCTTTGAGACCTTCTGATTGTTTGAGTTGAAGATTCTGGTATGTCCTCAAGCTTCTTCATCTTCATTTTGCCTTTGGACTTCCATGCCTTGAATTCTTCAAGGTTGATTGTATCTTCATCATCTGAACTTGACTCTCCATCCTGAGTAGGTTCCTCCTTTGTAAGTTTTGGAAATTCTTCTTCCAAATCATAGGGTAGTTTGACCTTCCTGCATTCATTCTCATACCAAGAATCATTCTCATCAAAGATCACATCTCTGCTTACCATAAATCCCTTATTGGTAGGGTTAAAAAACCTGTAACCTTTTTTATTTAAATCATATCCAATGAAAATACATTTTTCAGCCTTTGGATCTAGCTTTCCTCTTACCTGTGAAGGAATGTGTACATATGCTACACATCCAAAAACTTTTCAGTGATCCAATGATGGTCTCTTACCATGCCATGCTTCATATGGTGTCATACAATCAAGTGACTTTGATGGTAACCTGTTTATGAGATAGGTGGCAGTAGAAACACTCTCTGCCCATAGATAGTTAGGTAATTTCTTCTCATTAAGCATAGATCTAGCTGTCTCAACAATTAACCTATTTCTTCTTTTAGCTACCCCATTCTGTTCAGAAGAGTACATTGTGGTTATTTCCCTTTTGATGCCTCTGTCCTGCAAGAAGTCCTCAAATTCATTGGAGAAGTACTCACCTCCTCCATCTGACCTTAGCCTCTTCGAATTCCTTCCTGTATGATTTTCAACTAATGCAAGATATTTCTTAAAACAATTAAATACCTCATCCTTGTGCTTCATAAAGTATAATACAGTCCATCTGCTATAGTCATCAATAAAAGACACATAGTACCTTGAACCTGAGACTGAGGGGTCTTTGCTAGGTCCCCATACATCTGTGTGTACAAGCTCTAGATAGTCTTCATGCATATATCCTTTCTTGGAGAAGGGTAACCTGTGAGACTTACTAAATTGACAAGCACCACACTTGTAAATCATATGTTTTTTGGATACATTAGGTATCCCAAGCACACATTGGTCCCTGCACATTTGCTTCAAGGTCCTTTCTCCTATGTGCCCTAATCTCTTGTGCCAAATCTCAAGCTCTAAAAGTGTTTGATCTTTATAACTGTATAATGCAATGTTCTTTGTATCTTCCAACTCAAAAGTGAAAAGTCTACCTGATTTTTCTCCTTTAGCTATCCTTTTGAATCCATGTCTTGGGTCTTCCACAAATGCTCCATACTGATTGAATCTGACCTGCAACCCTTTCTCTACAATCTGACCAACACTCATTAAGTTCTTTGTAATTGTAGGTACATAAAGTACTCTGCTCAACAAATTCTGATTACCATCAGAAGTTTTCACATTTCCAACTTTAACTACAGAATGCTTTGTATCATCACCTGTTTGGACTTGGTGTTTACCTTTTGGTTCCTCAAGATCAGAGAGTAGTGCCACATTACCAGCCACATGATTTGAACACCTTGAATCAATATAAAATAAGTGATCATCATTTGTACCTGACTTTGAAGTCATGTTCATGATTAAGAGAGAGTCATCTTGCTCCTCTGTGTAGTTGTTGTAGTCCTTTCTGTTTCTGAATCCTCCTTGGTAGTTGCCATTGTAATTGTTGTTGTAGTTGTTGTTATAATTGTTGTTGTGGCCTTGGTGATGGTTGAACCTTCCTCTAGACTAAGAGTGTCCACCTCTTTGGTAGCCTCTTCCTCTCTGATTTTTGTAATTCTTGTAACAATCATCTGTGATGTGATTTGACAAACCACAAATGTTACATGGTGATGTGTTATAGGGTCTCCCCCTACCTTGCTTACCTCCTCTGCCCCTACCTCTTGAAGATCTACCTCTCCCTGCATAGTTGGCTTGGGAGGTAGAGCATTCATCTTCCACCTTCTTACTCTTGCCTTTATCCTTAGATTTCTTATCAGTGTATAGGGTAGAAGAGTTGTTACCTTTGGTAGTATCTCCACTCTTGGTAAGCTTTGCTTCATGTGTGAATAGTTGACCCATGAGAGTTCTAAGATATGGAGTGTGCATGTCCATGTAGAGATCCATTGCAGTGGTGAAGCTTTCCCACTTGTCATCAGCCTTGATCCCATTGATTACCTGCCTTACAATTTTTTCCTCTTCAATCTCTTCTCCTATGCTTGCTAACTGATCTGCAACATCTTTGATCTTGGTCACAAATTCTGAAACAACTTGCTTAGGTTGCTTCCTTAGTTTTGTGAATTCAATCCACAACTGATTTTTCGTAGCCCTTGTATTGGAGGAAAAATATGATGACAAGGTTTCCCAAGTCTCTTGGGAAGTCTTACAATTTCTGATATGAGGTAAAAGAAAGTCAGATATAGAGTTGAGTAGATAAGACCTTGCCAATGCATCCCTTGCACACCATGTGTTGAGTTTTTCTTGCTCCTCCTTGGTTGGCAAACCTCTTGCTTTGAATGAGGGCAATTCCTCATCTCCTGAGATGTATCCACAGAGACTCCTTCCTTGTAAGTTGGTCTTCATCCTTAGAGACCAAGCTTGATAGTTGTTCCTATCCAATTTGTCAATAAATGAAGGAAAACCATCTCCCATTTTACCTTATTTGCTCTGATACCACTGTTGGGAAAGATGGATGGATGATCCAAGAGATTGAGTAGCTACTGCTAAAAACTGCTTTGTACCAGCCCTCTTTAGCTCCAGACTTGATTAGTAGACTCCCTTAGCTTTTCAATGACACCAAGAAATGGCCTATGTCCTTTGGAAATGAAGTGTGTAATGATTGAATCAAAACAGATAACTTTGGAAGTCACAAAGTCAAGAAAACCTTCTATTTTGGTCTTGACACCTGCTCAATGTTTTGCTCAGTGTGACCAGCACAGTAGCAATTGATAAACTTCCTTCTAGGGGTATTCAATTAGCTTAGTAAGCTAACATTTTCAAGTGGAATGATGTAAAATAATGAACTATGCTAAGAGAAATTAATTTAGCAAGATTTGGTATACCCCCGACTTTTTAGGACTGTAGTAGAGATAGACCAGTGAGCACCTCGACAATGATTTCTCTGAATTGGCTGAATGAAATCACTTCCAACTTTGTCAACATGTAGACGACTTTGAGCTGAATCCAACAAGCTTTGAATCACTGAATTTGGTGGATTATTGGCTGAGATATGCCCTTGACAAGTTGACAGACTTTGGAGTAGACAATCAGTGAGCACAGAGATGAATGATGTAAATGTATCTATAAATTAACACTTGTGTACAATCCCATTGGCATGACAAGCATTGCCTAATGGTGTAGAGAGGTGTAGACTATGATGTAGTGCTCACACACACTCAATGACAGTAGAATGAAGCTCCATAGTAATGTCTCTTCCCGCGACTTTTCAAGTTCACCTTTTATATGGAATGTGTAAGAATTTGAATTCAAATTCAAATTCTTGGCTCCTTCTAATCAAGCTTCTAAAAACTTGGAGATATTCTCTCAATCAAGTGAACTAACTTTTCCACGAATCATTTGGGTAGGTGATTACAAAAGATTCTAAGTCAAATTGACTTTTACAATGAGGTAAAGTGGTAATTAATCACTAGCATATGTTCCTATGGTTCTTTATGCATGTAGAGTCTTCATGATATCTTCCAAGCCAAATGTGTAGGCTTGTGATTTACACCAACAAAATGTTGTCTCCATAAAGAGGAAACTCCTCCACTTCCACTTCCAAGTCCTTAAGTAGCTTCTTAAGCCATAATAGCTCACATTTAGCCAATGCTAAACCTCTGTACTTAGCCTCTGTGGATGAAAGAGCAAAAGTGGGTTGCTTCTTAGAGCTCCAAGAGATCACTTTTGTACCTATCATGAAAACATAACCCGATGTACTCCCTCGATCATCCTTACTACCTGCCCAATCAGCATCACTATATCCTTTGACACTTAGATCAACATCATATGAGTAAAATAGAACTTGGTTGATGGTGTGCTTGATGTATCGAAGCACCTTTTTTGCCGCCATAAGATGATCATGAGTAAGTGCATGCAAAAATTGAGAGAGAACACCTACTACATATGCAAGATCAGCTCTAGTGAATGTAGCATACATTAATCAACCAATTATGCTTCTATATAGTGTAATATCTTGTATAGCCTCTCCTTCACCTGCAACCAACTTTGTATTGGGTTCCATGGGCTGAGAAAATGGCTTACAACCACTCATACCAAACCTGTATAGCACATCCAACAAATATTTTATTTGAATCAAGAAGATGCCATTGTGTGCATAGATTACCTCTATTCCCAAGAAGTATTTTAGTGTTCCAAGATCAGATATCTCGAACTCCTTCCCTAGCTTTGATTTGACATCTTTAATACCTGCAATATCACTTCCTATGATGATCAAATCCTCCACATAGATGCATATGTATACCGTCTTGTCTCCTTGCTTCTTCATGTAAAGTGTGTTGGGTGTGTGTAGAAGTGCAAGAGACACACGAGAAGCATACACAAAGAGCACAAACGCAGCAAGACACACGAGAAACATACACAAAGAGCACAAACGCAACAAGACACACGGAGAAGACGATGGTTGGAATATCTCTCTCTATTGATCAATGAACTGAACTGAAGTAAGAGCTGAATAATATCCCTAAGTACAAAGTACCACCACATATGAGAGTATCAAGTATGTGGTAACATGGGGAAAAAACCTCTAGCCAACACTAGAGTAAAAAGTGCCCATGTATAGGGAAAAGGTTCACATCAAAGCTACTCGAGGAACACATAAGTGTAACAAACCCCCTTGGAGCGAATGATGTGAACACATATAGGGAGTGACAGATCAGCCCCCACAAGGTAATAAGCCTAAAGCTTTGTGAAAAGCTTCAAACTTTTCCCGTGGAAGAGCTTTGGTGAATATGTCTGCCACATTATCTTGTGTAGGTACATATACCAAACCAATATCTCCTGCATGAAGGTGCTCCCTCACATAGTGATAATGCACCTCAATATGTTTGGTCCGTGCATGAAACACTGGGTTTCGTGCAACAACCAAAGCACTCTGACTATCTGTGAGAATATGCGTAGCAGCATTAATCTCCATGCAAAGATCCATCAATAGGCGTCTCAACCATATACACTCCACTATAGCTGTGAAAACTGCCCTGTACTCAGCAACTTCACAACTCGATGTCGCCACTGTAGGTTGCTTCTTACTCAACCAAGATATGCATGAGTCTCCAAGGAAAAAGCAATTACCACTAGTGGACACGCGAGTATCATAACAACCAGCCCAATCACTATTTGTAAAAGCATGCAAGCATGGCTGAACATCTCTGCCATAAAAGAGACCTAAGCTCAAAGTGCCTCGGAGATATCTAAACACACATTTCACTGCTTGCCAATGCTTAGTGCCAGGGCTATGCACGAATCGACTCAACTGGGAAATTGCATACTGTATATCCGGCCTTGTGTTGCATGCATATATAAGACATCCCACAGCTTGCTGATAAAGAGAAGTGTCAAATGCATCATTAGAATCCTCAACTGAGAACCTGAATCCTGTCTCAACTCGTGTGGAAACTGGCTTACAATCCTCAAAGTCAAAATGCGGAAGTAGTTTTTCAACATACTTTGCTTGATGCATAACAATTCCCCCCTCAACGGAAACAAACTAGATGCCAAGATAGTAGCTCAAAAGACCAAGATACGTGACATCAAAAGTATGCTACAAATCAGCCATAAGAATGTCAAGTTTTGCATCACATGACCCAGTCAAGAGTATGTCATCAACATAAAGAACAAGCACTATAAGATCAGCCCCATTTTTGCGTACATAGAGTGTGCTTTCAATCGGACTACATGTGAAGCCAAGAGCAATCAAGTGCTTATGTATTTTGTCATACCATGCACGTGGAGCTTGCTTGAGACCATACAAGGCTTTATGCAAGCGAAAAACCATATGCTCTTTCCCTTTCATAGAAAATCCAAGAGGTTGCTTCACATAAACCTCTTCTTGCAAATCACCATTCAAGAAGGTTGTTTTTATGTCCAACTGATGCACTTTCCAAACTCTATGGGAAGCCAATGCAACCAGAGTACAAATGGTAGTCATGCGTGAAGTAGGTGCAAAAGTTTCCTCATAGTCAATGCCATATTGTTGCGCATATCCTTTGGCAACCAATCTAGCTTTGTGGCGATCAATGCTACCATCAAATTTTCTCTTAATCTTATAAACCCACTTTGTACCAATGGCATCTTTTCCTTTTGGCAATTCACATAACTCCCAAGTACCATTCCTATGTATGGAATCCATTTCTGATTGCATAGCACTCATCCATTGTGGATCATCACATGCATCTTCAAAAGAAAGTGGCTCTTCATTACATGTTGTAGCAATAAGAGAATAATCCACAAAGTTACTTGATGCATTGTGAGAGCTTGATCTTGTTCTACCAAGTAAAGGTGCACTCAATTTGTTGTCCTGCAAAGCTTGTTTCAGCCACTTTGGCATAGATTGTGCACTCTTGATAGACATCCGTTCATTATGTAAAACATCTTCAATATGTACATCATGCGTGGGCTGAATTTCATGCTTAGCTTCAGCCATATTTTGACGCAAATGTTCAGCCATATGTGGCTGGAAATCTCCAACAATTTTGACAATTTTTGGCTGAAATTGTTCAGCCATGTTTGATGGCGAATTCTCTACAGTTTTAGCCCCATTGGGCTGGAAATTTTCAGCCCTTTGAACCTCAATTGGCTGGTCTACATGGCCATAGTCAAGCGCACCATTTTGAAACAAAGGCATGAGTGTATCGAACACATCTTGTGAGCTAATTGTTGGCAGTTTTTTGCATTCAAGTAGAGGGAAAACTGAATTTTCAGCAAATACCACATCTCGACTCACAATAATTGTGTTCTTCAATGGATGGTACAACCGATATCCCTTGCTTTCAGCACTATAACCAACAAATATACATTTCTTTGCCTTGTCATCAAGTTTGTGACGTTGTTGCGATGGCACAAGAGCATATGCCAAACAACCAAACACACGCATATGACTAACCATAGGCTTATGACCATTCCAAGCCTCATAAGGAGTGATGACTCTCAATGCTTTTGTAGGGCAGTGATTCAACACATAGTTTGCACACATGACCGCTTCCATCCAAAACTTATGAGGAAGATGCTTTCCTTTGACCATACATCGTGCCATTTCAAGTAGAGTTCTATTTTTATGCTCAGCAACACCATTTTGTTGAGGTGTATATGGCACCGTACATTGGTGTGAAATACCTCTTTCACAAAGAAAAGCATTAAACTCATGTGACGTACTCACCACCACGATCCGTGCGTAGAGTCAAAAGCTTTTGTGAAGAAAAATTTTCAGCCATAGCTAAAAATGCTTTGATGCAAGAAAATACCTCATTCTTTGCTTTCATAGGATACACCCATGTATGGCGAGTAGCATCATCAATGAAGGTAACAAAATATACATGCTTCCCAAAAGATGGAGTTTTGACGGGACCACATACATCACTATGAACAAGCTCTAATTTTCTTGTAGTGTGTGTATGAATATCTTTTGGAAAAGAAGCACGATGCATTTTTCCAAGAATGCAACCTTCACATGGATGCTTTTCAATGGACTCAAGTGTAGGCAAGCCAATAACCATGTCCTTCTTTTGCAAGTAGAGCAAACTATTAAAGTTCAAGTGACCAAAACGAGCATGCCAAAGCTCCATTTCAGCCATGGAAGAAGTATGAGCAACCAAGGCATTTGAGGCATCCCTCTTGTATGTATCCATGCGATACAAACCATTACATAATGTACCGGACATCACGATAACATCGCCATTGCTGAAATCATGAACCATACACTTATCATCAACAAAGTGTACATGAAGTCTAGCTTTGGCAATCAACCGAACTGAAATTAAGTTCTTCTTGATACCGGGCACATACAATGCATTTTTCAAGAGAATCACACCTCCATTTGTAGCCGTAAGCTCAATTTCTCCTACTCCAATGATAGGATAAGAGGCATTGTTTGCACACATCACATGTCCTCCTTTAGGTGCATCTTTCAAAGAGGCAAAAAATCTTTTGCATGATGTTATGTGCTTTGAAGCACTACTATCAAAGAACCAATCCGAATCAGAATCACTCACAACCATACATTAGAATGTAAAGAAGCATCATAATGACATGTAACAACACATGCCCAAAAATCTTGAGCCATGTTAGCTTCATCATTCTTTGCATTTGCTGAATTTTCAGCAATAGACATGCCGGATTCCTTCTTCTTTTCATTGCGTTTTGAAAGCTTTCTACACTCATCAATAGTATGACCAGCCTTCCAGCAATATTTGCATCTCTTCTTCTTTTGCAAGTCACCATCATTAGAGGAATGAGCGGAAGAGGAAGCTTGAGGCTTTGGTTTTGATGAACCCAAAGCTGAACCATACTTGCTTTTCCCCTTTTGTGAGATAGCAAGTGCTTGCGTTCCCTCAATCAAACCACTCCCATTCACTCTAGATTTCTCTTCTTGCAAAAGAAGAGACACAACCTCATCAAATGCATACATATTAGGATTTCCTTTTGCAACCAAGCGAAGTGTAGTAGCAAAGCTTTGAAAAGATTCCGGTAATCCTTTCAACAATGTAGAAATGAGTGATGCATCTGGAATGATCTCATCTATGTTTGCTAATTGCTCTTTCAAGTCCTTGATGCGTGTCACATACACATCCACCGACTCATTTTCAGCCATACATACATCTTCAAGTTGCTTCCTCAAGTATGCAACACGTGCTTCATTACGCACAGCATACAAAGAAGCAAGAGTTTCCCATGCCTCTCTCAATGTAGAACATGACCGAATGTGTGGAACTATATGACGCTTCACTGAAAGCGCAATCAAAGCATGAGCTTGAGCATCTTTTCCATGCCATCTAAGCTGCTCCTGTGTAGGTGGAGAAGGAGAAACCACTGTACTCGAAGAAGAAGCTCCATCTGTGACAGTAGACTGTGAAGTAGAAGCACCCGCCGGTCTTTGATCTACATCTGCCACTATGTTCCAAAGTTGTTTTGCAACAAGAACATGCTTCATCATGTAAGACCACATCGGATAGTTGGTCCCATCAAGCTTATCTTCAGCTTGAAGCATGCCAAACAAGTCATTGCTGCCTGCCATTTCACTAAGGAACAACCATAGATCCGCAAGGCTCCGTGGTTCCATGCCAACGCTTCCACCTTCTCTCTCCCCTCCGTCCATCAAGAGATTGCCGACGTGTGGAAGTGTTGGAGAAGAGCGGTCGACAAGTCTCGTAAGATCATGACCAGAACTAAGAAGATGATCGAGTCTGTGCGGCGGGCGCGCAGGGAAGCTCTTTACCTTAGACTTTGGCGGCTCGAGGAGGAAGTGAACAAAGGAAAACACCAGGCACAGAAAGGTCTCCGAAAAATCAGAGCAGTGCTGAGATATGAGGAAGAAATACAAAGGAAAAACTTGCAAATCTTCTTCAAGGAGTGGTGGGCCGGCAAAGCCGACAAACCCACCAAAGAGATGTGCCGCATACTTAAAAGGAAACACAGCAGAGAGGCGATCCCTCTGCTACGAGACTCACACGACAACATATGCAATTCGGAAGAAGATAACCTTGGCATCATAGAAGAGCACTTCACGAGACTCCTGGGAACCTCGAACCCCCTCTCCCACCATAGAAGGGACTGCATGGCTGCCATTTCTAGGGTTTTCCCCCGGAGAATACCACCCAACCTTCTCCCCCTGCTTCATGCCCCTATCTCTGAATCAGAAATCATTGAGGTCATCGATGCCCTCCCCCTCGGTAAAAGCCCGGGACCCGACGGACTCACCAACGAATTCTTTAAATCCTTCAAGCTGGAGGTTGCCACCCCTCTTCGGTTGGTTTGGCAAGAAGCGCTAAAGTTTGGCGCTCTTCCGTCTTGTCTAAACAATGGAATTATCAAGCTGATACACAAGAAGGGGGAAAAGAACAGAATCGAGAACTGGCGACCTATCACGATGCTCCAAACAGGATACAAGATCTTCACAAAAGTCATTGCCAACAGACTCTCGTGCCACTTGAGATACTGGCTTAGCAAGGACCAAAAAGGCTTCATCAAAGGCAGGTCTATTCTGGAAACCATTATGGATATTTGGGAAGGTATTCAATTCGCAAATGAGTCTAAACAAGATGTGGTTTTCATTAAGATCGACTTTGACAAAGCCTACGACAGACTGGAATGGGACTTTCTTCTGCAGTCGCTTCATGATCTCGGATGTAGTCAGAAATTCACCAAGATGATCGCGACCCTTCTTGGAAACGCAACGACCCAAATTAATGTGAACGGTAAACTTTCGAAGGCGATCCATCTTAGAAGATCCATTAGACAAGGATGCCCTCTGGCCCCCCTTCTTTTTGCTATTGCCACTGAGGGGCTGAGCAGACTGGTCGCGCATCATGTGGAGACTGGCAATATCAAAGGCCTCCGACTGCCACACGACCACAGTCAAATCACCATGAGACTTTTTGCCGATGATATGAACGCGTTTGTTCACAATGATAATACCAGCCTGGAGACTTTCTGGAGGTGTCTTGCTACCTATTGTGAGGCCTCTGGATCCAAGATCAACCACTCTAAGACCGCCTTTAGAGCCATTGTGGGACATCATCCGGGCCTTCTCACGGAGCATGGCTGCCAAATCATTCCCCAGGGCCAAATTTTTCGTCTTCTGGGAATTCCTTTGGGGTTTGGCGTCTCTATGGAGCAGCGTTGGAGTTGGGTGTTGGCCAAACTTGAAACTAAGCTTAACTATTGGAAAGGTATGCAAATCAACCTTGCTGGGCGGGCGATGGTTATCAACACGTTCCTCCTCTCTTCTACCATTTATTTCCTTTCTTGCTGGAGACCAAACGAGCAAGGCTTGTCCAAATTGAGTAGCACCTGTAGAAATTTCCTTTGGACGGGCGATCACAACAGAAGGGGGGTGCCTAAAATCAAATGGGACATCTGCACTAGCCCCAGAGAATGCGGGGGACTTGGTATCCTGGATATTGGGAGTATGGCCAACAAACTGGCCGCCAAATGGATGATTAAGGCCTGGTGCAACAGGGAGACCTCGTGGGCCAAGCTGATCTTCAGAAACAAGAATGAGTTGACTCTCAAGGGGTTCCCAAACTGGAAGGATCTCGACATCATGACCCTGCTATTCTCCCCGATCCCTGTCTTCCCGAAAGGCTCCAATCTCGTGTGCTCCCTTTGGAAGGGCTGGAATAAAGTCAAAAGCCTCACAAGAATTAGTGAGGACTGGAAGTGGGCGGCCGGAATCAGACAAAACGACTCTATCTGGTTCCCAATACATGGCATCCGGAGGGTGGAATCGTGGAACATTCGAAATGCCAAGAGATTATGGCACAAAGGATTCAAAAAGTGGAAACACCTCTGGAAACAGGACACCAACGACTGGATCAATTTCGAGGATATTGATCCCTGCAAAAACATCTCATACGAAGAGTAGAACATTTTGCAAAGTAGATGCCTCGCATGGGATCGGAACAAGATTCGCCTTCTCATGGGACACGATGCACCGAACTCGCTTGGTCTCAAATGGCACAATGGAAATAATCTACTCAAAATCCCCAACATCAAAGAGACGACTGACCACCAGATCAGTCTCAACAAGAAGTGGTGCGTGTCTTGGACGCGGCTCCGATGGGACATGAAGTTCATGGGTATCTGGCACCCTCTGATCGAGATTAAGAAGTCTGTCCTCCTTTGGCAAATTCTGCACCGTGGAATTTGGACTAACCACAAGGCTAGCAAAATTTGCGGGGTCCCTCCTTGGTGCAAACGCTGTCACCGGGCTATTGAAGATGTCGCACACATCTTCCTTTCCTGCCCCAGCTCCTTCAGAATCTGGCAGACGGTTGAAAAGAAAATCAGGCTTCAAAAACAGCTTAATTTTAAACAAGTCCTTTTGGGGGAAGCGATCGGCTGCTCCACGCAACTCTGGAATGCCATCAGAGGGGAAGTCTTGTGGAAAATATGGCGGGAGAGGTGTGCGCTCAACTTCGGCGATACCCCCAAGGAATGGTCGATTGAGAAATCACTATTCCTCCTAGGCAAAAGGATTGTTAATTGTAAGAAATCCCCCCCCTTCAGGCACCACAAAGTCCTCACTTTGTTCAACAACAAGCTCAAACCCAAGTGGGCCCCACACGAGGGCGATGAAAGGGTAATCAACCTGCTATGTAATGCAACCTAGAACTCATACAAGCTTCCCCTGCTTTGTGGGATTTGGGGGGTCCCGTGGGCGCTAGTCCCCTTCTTTTGTACCTTTGTTTCTTAATTTAATTCAAGTCCGGGAGAGTAGGCTATTGCCGAACTTCCTTTATATATAAAAAAAAAAGAATGTGACAAAATCTTCACTTCGACGAAAGCTGAAATGAGTGCTGAAACTTCAGCTCACAAACCGTCACTCTGATGGCGATTCTGAACGCACGATTTGCTTAGAAATGGGGGTAAAACCCCAGCGCCCCTGGTGGAAATGTTTCCGGGCTGCTGAAATTCACAGTTCTATGCTCCGAAGTCGATTTGCACTATTAAAGTGCGCGCGTGCCGTGACGCAAAAAACCGAAACTTGAGAAGGAGTTGAACCTGCTCTGATACCACTGTTGGGTGTGTGTAGAAGTGCAAGAGACACACGAGAAGCACACACAAAGAGCACAAATGCAACAAGACACACGGAGAAGACGATGGCTGGAATAGCTCTCTCTATTGATCGATGAACTGAACTGAAGTAAGAGCTGAATAATATCCCTAAGTACAAAGTACCACCACATATGAGAGTATCAAGTATGTGGTAACATGGGGAAAAACCTCTAGCCAACACTAGAGTAAAAAGTGCCCATGTATAGGGAAAAGGTTCACATCAAAGTTACTCGAGGAACACATAAGTGTAACAAAGTGATGGATCTGCAACACTTTCTTTGTATCCACAACTTGATAAATAATCCACTAACCTCTGATTCCAGGCCCTTGGGGCTTGCTTTAGTCCATATAATTCTTTCCTTAGCTTGCAAACATGATTTGGGTACTTCATACTAGCAAATCCTTGAGGTTGGCTCATGTAGACTACTTCTTCAAGCTCTCCATTGAGGAAGGCATTCTTCACATCCAACTGATATAAGCTCCATTTCCTTGATATGGCCACTGCAATCAAAGTCCTAATTGTTGGCATCTTGGCTACGGGGCTGAAAGTTTCATCATAATCTATCCCATAGCTTTGGGAGAAGCCTTTTGCCACCAACCTTGCTTTGTACCTAGCAATGGAATCATCTGAATTTCTTTTAATTTTGTAAACCCACTTATTACCTATCACCTTCATGCCTTCTTGAGTTGGTGCCAAGCTCCAAGTATGGTTCTCATCAAGTGCTTTGAGCTCTTCCTTCATTGCCTCTTGCCATTCCTTGCAATCCTTAGCTTCTTCATAACTAGTTTGTTCTTTGTCCTTGATTACTTGAGTCATGTATGCATAATTCTTTGCAATGAAATTATCATATGTTAACCTTTGTACTGGATATCTTACTCTTGAAGACCTTCTTTCACTTCCTTTAGGTGTGGTTGCCATCTTCTTTCTTTGTTTTGCTACTCGTGGAGTTTGAATTTCTTCTATCTCTTCATCTTCCAACATGCTCTCGTCCACATAGCTTCCTTCTTCAATTGAAATCTTCTCTTTGCCTTTGACTTTGCTTTCTTCAGAGCAAGTCTCTCTTTCCCTAAGCCTTCCACTCCATGGTGAGGGTGTGCTTGTGTTGCATGGGTTTCTTGGACCACTTAAATCCATGTTTTCTTGAACTCTATCATCATTCTTCAAAGCTGTCTCACCTATGTCTTCAACCTCCAATGGACTCATGCATGCATACCAAGGCTAGCTTCCTATATACAAACTGGATTTTCAAAGATGTACTCAAGTCATGAATACTCTGCATCCAACACTGGATAAGCCATCCATCCCTGAAGCTATGGTATTAGATTGCAATGGGGAGTCATAGACTATTCAATTCATGCATGAGCTGATCAAGATATCATTTGGTTGGACCAAGGATGTCTTACTGATCTCAAGGATGAATGCCATGAGGCTAAGAAAAGAACATTCTTGGACATTAATAGAGTTGATATTGAAGATGAAGTATGACTTGTTCACCAACACTTTTGCTTTCCAAATATGCATCAATACACAACTCCACAGAAAGTGGTAGTACAATTATTCTCCCATGTAGTCAAACAAATTGGGAACCAAATCAATCTGACCCCATATGTTCAAGAGCATATATTTGAAGCTAAAAAGCAGTGGGGACATAAGAAATTCTTTAATGGAAGCTCTATGTTGACACTACTTATCTATCAAGCATTATACATGAAAGACTCTTTACGGCCTATTATATCAATGACTGAAATGTCAAAATATGTGAAGGCCGCCACTGTACCAAAGAAGAGGAAAGGTGTTGCAATAGTGGAGGAAGTTGGCACTAGCTCGAGAACCACCATGAGAGGTGCAAAACAAGCTCGAGTGGCAGAAGCATTTGCAAGCCCTCAAGGTATCATTAACAGCAACACCGGCCATTACAAGAAAGGATCTCTCCACAACTTTAGAAGCCACACATGCTTATATGAGAGGTCAAGTCAACCTTGTGGTACAAGGCCACCAGTACCACCAGTCAAGTAAGCAAAGAACATCACATGTAGCAAAGAATGTATCACAACAAGAAAGATATAAAGAACTGGGTAAGCTCAGAAGATGAATCATCCCAAGACCATGATATACTTAATACTGATATACACATGGATGAGCATGAGGGAGAGGAATGGGATGAATTGAATCAAGTAGAGCATCAAGTAGAAAGGGAAAGTGAACAGAGGGTGCAAGCCCAGTCTTTGACTGAAGAACCACAGCTATGAAGACACACCATCCAACTGAATGAGCAAACAAGAATATCTCTCAAGGAAGTATCATCTCCCAAGCCCAAAACAGTTATACATCCAAAACACGAGCAAGACATCAACAAGGTACAAGAGGAACAAGAACCTACCTTACCAATCGAAGTGGTTGTTGAACCATTACCCTTGGATGTGGTGGTCGATTCTCAAACAATTCCCTCTGAGGAACCGAAAGCAACAGAGACAACAAACACAATCAAGAAGGCTGAGCCAAGAGTACAACCAGATATCAGGCAGCCACATCAAGATACAATCCATGTTTCGCAAAGTAAAGACATACAAACAGGTGAAGAACCACTCATATCACAAACATGGTTGAATTTAGATATGAACCAACTAAAACCCATAGTTAGAAATATGATTGACACAATCATGACCGCCAAAACTCTACTGATGGATGAAGAAAAAGAAAAGGCCAAATTATTTGAAGCAAAAAGTTGATTCCAAAGCATAACTGAAGAGCTCTTAGCTAAGAATAAAGCCATCCAAAAGGAACTCGTATAGAAAACAGAAGACTTGCAAAGAAAATAGAAGAATGCAATCGTATTCAAGAGGAAAACATGTTGCTCCAAGACAAATTACAAGAGGTAACTAGATCTGTCTCAGAACTTCAAGTTGAAGTAAAGACATTGAAAAGCAACAAGAAATGTATGAAGCAAAAAAACTATGAATGACAAATCGAAGAAAACTATTAGGAAATCAGATTAAAGTGTATATGGATGAAGCAGACAATCTACATGTGAGGAATAAAGAGTTAATGAACTCTATTATGTTAAATCAGCCCTTTGAAAGCACTATCACTAAAGAAACAGGATTATAGGAATTGAAGGCAAAGTCATTAGCAATGGAAGATCAACTTAAGAAAGATCAAATGAAACATTCTGAGTTAAAATATAAAGCGGAAAACAAAACATGGGAACTTAAGTGGAATGAAGCAGTTCAAAAATACATGGAGCAATGCAATGAGGATGGTGATCAAGTAAGGATCATTTACAAAACAAAGGACTTAGATCGGATAATGTAACAAATTCTCTGAGAGTCCTAGTCACTTCTTTGACCACTGGGTGTGTGTATTAAAGAACTATGAGCAAGTTGTGGACAAACAAGCAAAGCCTATCAAGGGACGACAGAGACAAAGACGGGGAGAGTGTTGTAGAGTAAAGAAGCATAGGAAAAGGAGCCCCCAAAAAGTTTCAAATTATTCTTCTTCAAATGCCTATGAAAACCTCATGAAGCCATGTAAATGCACTAGAGGAGTCCTCGAGATGCATAAATCCCAAACATTGTATCATAATCTTTGTAAAATAGTAGGGATTTAGGGTTTCTATAATAAAGTGCCGGTCTCTTGTGTGAAAGGACCATCACATGTATATAAGTCATTTGATGACACTTGTAAATACGTTTTTCCATTGTGAGTAAGAGAGAACTTTGATTTTCGAATTTGCCACTTCTTCCTCTTGTATCTCCTTGCTTGTGAGCTTGCATGTGTAATTGTAGTTTTGGAATGAGTGCATGGAAGTGTTTTCTATCCAATTCATTGCTTTTTTGAAGTGTGTAATGTGTGTGAGGAGGTGTGTGGTGAAACTAGGTGAGTTGTGTAGCTCAATTTTTTTCCCATATCTTGAAGTAGGTTTGTCAAAATCATACAAAGGCAAGAGCATTGGATGCATCTCAATGAGAGCTTTGAAATGAACCCACTATTGACCATATTCCAAGTTTGGAGCTAAGAGAAAAGTCCTTTTTGTGCTTACTGTTGTTTCATGTATCACGATACCATTTTGACCTGTGTGAGTGATGAATGTGAGAGATAATACTCATCTGCATGTAATGGTAGCTATTTCACTTGATTGACCATTGTGTAAGTGCAAGTTTTCATACACTCGGTTAGGTCCAAAATACTTCTCGGATTGATAATTTAATGGTGTGATCCCCAATATATGCACTTGTTGGTGATAGAGGAATAGTCTCTTTTGTCACAAGTCCCTAAGTTGTCACTTAGGTACACACACCTGCCACATTTCTGCCTCTCTACTCCTCATTATGATGAAAAGTATTAGAGTGCACTGCATTATATATGCTATGGGACATGTTGGTAAAACCTCAAATGTAGGATATATGACTCATGTACAAACACATATGCACAAGTGCATCCAACATTCAAGGCTTTATGCAGCTAAAATGGATGCTTCAATGGTACCCCATGTTGGTATAAGCTTGCTCACCCACTACATTACTTGACCACATATTACATGAATATGAAATGGGAGAGTACACATGATTCTACTCATTCTTCTGAGAGATAATGAAATGAGTTGGTGCTTCCACAATATATAGCCCAAATTTGGTTGTTAAAAATTATATGTGGGATTATTGAGCCTAGTCCAAGCTTGTTAACAAGCATAGAGTTCTTTTCTCTCTCTATTTAGCATGAATAATGCAATTACCCAATCTATTCTATTTGGATTTCTTCAATACAAAGACTAGTCTCCATCCACATGTGAAGAGAAGAGGAGAGATCAATCCCTTTTACTTTAGATATTTGGAGTTTTTTAGCAAAAGAGATGTCCAAGAGCACTAAAGAAGCGATGACATAAATTTATCCATTCTATAAGTTGTGGAGTGGAGTTGCTTGGGTAAACAATAAAGATTAGAAAGGGACATCAAGAATGAGGTTTGGATATTCTTACACTAAAGTTCTTTCTCTACTTTCATGCCATGGCATACATGATTTTCTTGAGAGCATGTAAAGTTGTTGACATTTGTTCATGTATAAAGAATGCATTCGTTAGTATGGAGGCATAAATGCATGGTTTTATGATGCACCACATTTGGGCACACAAGTAAGTAGAACTACCAAGAAAAATGGTAGTGGAATGGCCCAAGCCTACATCATCACAATGGAAGTGGTCGAGCAAGTCAAGGGATGGATGAGGATTAATTTTTAGATAAGTATTTTCACTCTTTTCTTTTCCTTGTAAATTATAAAACATGCAATGGATGTTTCTATGACCCCTTAGCTCATATATGAAGAAAAACCTATCTGTCAGTTTTTAACCCCGAGAACTTGAACACCCATATTTTTTTAATTCACAGTCCATTTTTTGAGCTTTATAGCTCATTAGAAAGCTTTACGAGTTCTACGCGAGCTCAACTGTTCTTTTCAAGAATAACACGTTGATATGTAGATAAGATAATTTGAGGTTGACCCATTTGTGGACTATGAAAGCAAGGGGGCATTTGGGAAATTTGGCCAAAGAAAAAGGAACCCTTAAAGGTGTATATATCAAAATGCTTGAGCATTGATTTAAGAATTGGTCTAAACATTGGTTTTTGACAGGTCTAGCAAGAGCTATCCAAGGGCAATCAAAGCAAGGCAAGTGAAGAGCACAAGGCTTGGGAGGTGCGACTTCTTGGGCATAAGGGCTATCAAAGAAGCTGACTCGAGGTTGGAAGAATACTCAACCCCCTCAGTCAATTATTAGCTTAGGCTAAACATCTAGCATTGTGGATTAAATTAGGATGACGATAGGAACCCATCAAGTCCAAGATACTTAATTTTTCAAAGTCCAAGACTAAGATAAAAGTGTGCTATATGAAAACCTAAAGGAAAGAATTAAATTTTGACAAAATGAGAACTCAAAAGAACAATGAGAAGTGGACTCCTAACACATACATTGAGACAAAACAAGAATCTAAAGGAATTAAAAACAAAACAAGCAATAAAGAACAAAGAAACATTGATGATCATAGTGTGTATTGAGTGATTCAGGACGTAAATTCATGAACCTTAGATCGGGCAAGCATATAGGTAAGTCAGACCGACAAAGCCTTAGATCATCAGAAGCAAGAGTAGGAACTATTGCACGTTCGTGGGCACAACAATTGAATAGTTATCCTTACAAGTTCGGCTCAAATACCAGTGAGTCATAATTGGCTTTTAGCACAGAACGACTGGAAGGAGGGTTAAATGTAGCATATTTGGAAAGACCCAAAGGACCCTACAGAACCCAATTAGAATATGTCCAAACCAACCACCTAGGTGCTCGCATCTACAAGGATGGTTTGCGAAGATCAGTGGTGCAATTGCACAATCTTGACCAACCCATTGGCTTGGAATGTCCCGTGGTGAAATTTGAGAGAGACACATACATAGACAAAGAAGGAACAATGTACATCATAAGTATTCAACCTAATCATACCAATGTGTTTGGTATAGTAAGTCCTGATACAGAAGCAAGATCAAAAGGAAAAGAACCACTAGGAGAAGAACCCAAGAGACCTAGAGGGAAATCTGTACTGACAAGAGTATTAAACCCAAAATGGATCCCTTAGGACAATAGAAGCATAGAATTGTTTCTAAAATAAGGAAACTGATGAAGCGTTTTGGAGGTATAGAATGGAACAACCTATTGAGGTAGGCTCCATCATGATTTATGAATTCAAGGACCTAGATATGCTTTGAAAGGTTGTGTACCTGGATGATACTTCAGAACAAGTATTTGTAGTGCTAGACCATGCAAGACTTGTCTACACATGGAGAGGTGAGTTAGTATTCCCTCCATCACGAACAAATGCAAACATGAGCCATCAGGGTGTTGGGACATCCCCAGTCCATGGCATCCAAAGATAGAAGAACAAAGAAAAACTAGAAGTAAGTTTCACTCATCCTATAGGGAGAGATAGACCAGCCAGAGACACTAATAGATTGGAAAGACAAAGGGAACCAAGAATACAAGGTGGTAGAGATGATTTTCCTCTAGCTAGAGCACATGAACACCCCAGGGTACTAAGACCCACTCAATTAGTAAAGTCAATGAAAAAATACTTTGATAGTATAGGAGATCCCTATGACCATGTTGCGAAATTTAACCGATGCAAGAGTTACCCTCACAGGCCAAACAGGTATCATTGTTTTTAGATGGCCTCCTAAGCTCTAAACTACGCTCCTACGTATACTTGAAAGAACCTATGACACTAGAGCAATGTGTAAGAATATGTATAGACATTGAGGACAACCTGGGAGATGAGTTGGAACTCTCAAAAGTCTATAAGGGCTCAGATTGTTCATCTCAATCATCCTCAAAACTCTCTAGCTTGATAGAAGACCTAGCAGAAAAAGTGGCCCAAAAACTAGGAGTTTCTAGTAAACAGATGCCTAGGTTAACAACAAACAAATGTTGTTACACCTATGGTGGTGATCATATGGCAAATGTGTGTCCCAATATGGCACAACCTCAAGCCAACCCTAGCAGCCAATATTGTACAATTGAGAGATGGTATACAAATCACACGGCCCAAGACTGCCCATACAACAAGCAAGTAGTACGACATAGCTACCCACACGCATACCCCCAACTAGGGAGATATCAAGGTCAATACAATGCTCAACCTCATTACTATAGGCCTCCTCAAAACTATCCTTATCAAGATCAATAGAGACCTCAACCCGTTTTAGCTCAGCAGCCACCCCCACTAGCGAATGTCATCCTAGTTAAATACGTTGTCGTAGAAGAGAACCTCAATACGGCTTTAGTGCCTTCTTCACCCCTGATCACTGATAATGATCTGAATTCTAATACTTTTGACTCAACCCATGTAGATATCCACTCACATATTACACAAAGTCACCAGAACATACAGAAACATATCAATAGGATATTCCTCCATTCGAACCAAGTTGGGAGCCCGACAATGTTAATGTCATGTATATGAAACCTAATTCGCGGACCTAGTCAAGACAGCAAAGACCACACTGCCCTAGAGGACCATGCTTTAGGTGCCACAGAGATCATTTCATTAAGGATTGTCCACATCCTCCGATAGCATGACAATCACAATACTATTACATACAAGGTTTTTGTGTCGAGTGTGGTAAAGAGCATGTCATCAGAGATTGTCCTAAGAACCCTGCTAATGCTTCAAAAGTGACCCCCATTAACATGATAGGTATTGTACATAACTCAGATGGATCCAACCCTACATACATGCCTATCTAGGCTATAACAAGAGCCTAGGCGGTCTTACAGAATCAACAACTTAATCCTGAAAAAGTAGCCGGAACTAGAAGTTGGAGAATCTAGTAATAAAAAGACAAAATCTTGGAAAGATTCCAAAGAGAGAATTAAGAGAAAGTGGAGTAAAAAGATAATTGAGTTAGAAGGAAGTCTCAAGGAATCGAGAGCTAAAATCCCAAAATTGACTTCACAAGAATCTAATCGAGAGAACCTAGCTCAGATTTCAGGATGAGTTCTAGTTGAACCCATGCCGAAACACCTAGACATGATGTTTCGTGCATATTAGGCTAGATTAAAAGAAGGACCCCAGGTAGCTGGAATGAGTAAGAACTACCCAAGAGCAGGCTTAGAAATTGAGAGAACTAAACTTTGCATGAAGATGGTAGAATTAGCACATGCTATGTTCGAAGCCTCTCAATATAGTAATTAGAACAACATGTCAAAACTAGAATTACACTTTCAAGGACTACTGGAGAGGTTAGAATACTTTATCTCTAAGAGAAATTCAAGAAGAGAAGTGGAGAAAAGAGCAAGAAACCCATCCTCCTATTCAAGAAATAGATGACTTGCAAGAACAATTTCCCCAAGACATCCCCTTTATTTATGATGATGTAGAGGAAGAACAACTGAGTGAACACACAGATTTTGAATCCAACTCTTTGCAAGAATTACCTCAGTTCACAGAACCTTGGAAAGCCGAGTCTATAAGCATGAGAGCACCCATGATACTAGTGAGGAATGAAGAATCAGTAATCCCTAGAAACACGAAAGTGATCAAGAACACCAAAGTACAGTGCCATCTCACTCTAGAGAAATTGTTGAAGGTTAAACTAGAATTGTGGAAGCACATAGCAAACCAATTCCCTGAAATCATGACCACATGCTCCCAGATAGGATCACACAAGAAGGTACCAGAGGTACTTGCGGAAAGAATGGGGGATGTGAGCAAGGGAGAGGAAGGTAACACTTATCTTCCAATAAACCCACAAGGGCTACACCACCAAAGCCATCTTAGATTCAGGAGTCGGAGTAGCCATCTCTACCACTACTTTATGGAAACGTTGGGTTAAGCCAACATTAAGACCCACAAGGATGAAGCTACAAATGGCTGATGGACATATAGAGAAGCCATTGGGCTTACTAGAAGGTATATCTCTCACCACTTGTGGTATGGAGTTTGAACATACTTTTGCCATTAGTGATTTTGGGAAAAATCATGCTTATGAGATGATTTTAGGACGACCATTCATGCGTGAATTGCAAATTGTACAACATTGGGGAACTAATTCTTTGTATTGCAACATTTAGGAGTGACTACTAAAGTCAATCTGAAAGACTATTCCCATCGAGATGTACCCCCAATACAATGGAACACCATCCATAAGACACAAAAAGAAATAGAGTTTGTACACTCATTGGAATCAGATCCCTCATGGTTGCACGAGGATACTCATCTATGGATGTGTAAGGTAGTCAAACAAGAGGAGGAATGGTTAGAATCTAGGACCTTAGGTTCAGAATGACAGCCATGAACCCTTCAAGACCCAGCTTATGCACCTATAATACTTCTAGACGAGGAATTTGAGCCTCACGATTGGGTAGAAATCTTAGTTACGATGGACATAGCCATGAATGAAGAACAATGGACCCCTCATTGTGATGAATATGGATAGGAAATTTCCATTTTTATGATTGAACCTATCAAGGAAGACTTTATCCTAGAAGAATGCATGGAAGAGACCCAAGAACTGAATGAGATTAGTGATGAAGATCTAGAATCTATCATCATGGAACCCTTCTATTCTACAGAAGAGGAATATTTTTATTTTGTAGGAGCCAAAACCCCTGAAGAAGAAAATGAAAGTCAAATGGAATGGCACGAGTCACTCATGAAAGATACAGAAAGTAAACAGAAGAAGAGAAAGAAATCACCAAAGAGAAAAGAAGAAGAAGAACCTCTCATGGAAGTGCCGGAGAACTTCAAGAAGTATGAAATAGAAGATAGAAAAATCATGGTATGAATGCCTAAAAGGAAAGCTGGCTTAGGAAAAGTATATGATAATCAAGAGAAAACCAAAAAAATCATAGTTACCATAGAAGGAGAAGAAGAAAAATATACATACATAGGGCATTTTGACTAGTAAAGAAGAAGAAGGTTAATTGTCCTATTGTGAGAATATAGAGATGTGTTCGCTTGGAGTTACAAAGACTTGAAAGGAGTAGACCCAGATATATGCTCCCATAGAATTCCTATGACTCTAGATGCAAAGCCTACGAAACAGAAACCATACACGTACAATTATAACTAGACTTCCAAGATTAAAGAAGAAATAGATGGTTTGATAGAAGCAGGATTCATTTACAAAATTGAGCATATAGAATGGGTATCCCCCATTGTGTTTGTGCCCAAGAAGAATGGGAAATTGCACGTATGTATGAACCTCAAAAAGTTAATGCCGCCATGATTAGAGACAGTTATTCTCTTCCTATCACGGAACACTTATTGGAAAGAGTTGCAGACAAGGAAGTGTATAGCTTTCTTGATGGTTTCTCAGGCTATAATCAGGTATCCATTACTTTAGAAGATCAACATAAGACGGCCTTTGCCACAGAATGGGGCATATTGCATTTCATGTGATGCCATTTGGGCTGACAAATCCACCCGCCACTTTCCAACAACTTATGTGTCATGTTTTTAAGGAATTTCTACAAAAGAAGTTGGAAGTTTATGTGGATGGCATATGTACTCATTCGAATATGAGGCATACTGATATCCTAGAACTAAGGCAAGTATTTGACAAATGTCGAGAATATCAGGTTTGTCTGAACCCAGAAAAGAGTATTTTCGTGGTGAGACAAGGCAAAATTCTAGGATACATTGTGTCAAAGAATGGAATTTCAACAGGTGAAGAAAAGGTGAAGGTAATTGCACACCTACCCCGACCAATTTAACGTAAAAGAGGTACAGACTTTCATGGGTCATTGTGGTTATTACAGACAATTTATACACATGTACGTTATCATAGCCAAGCCTTTGTACTCTTTTTTGACCAAGTTTGAATGGATAGGTGAATGTGAAAATTCATTCAATGAAATTAAATGACGCTTGTGCTCAGCACCTATATTAACAACCCCAGATTGGAGTAAGCCATTCCATGTACATGTGGGTGCATCCAACAATGCCATAGGATGTGTGTTGGCACAACCAACGAATGAAGGCAACATAGATCTTCCCATAGTTTACGTAAGTAGGCAGCTAAATGCAACAGAAAGAAAATACACCACTACGGAACGTGAAGGATTAGGAATGATCTACACAATAAAGAAATTCAGGCATTATTTGTTGGCAAATAAGTTCAAGTTCTTCATGGATCATCAAGTGTTAGTGTACCTAGTCAATAAGCCTTGTAATACCGGACGATTGATATGCTGGTTTCTATTACTGATGGATTACGACTTTGAAGTAGTAGTCTGGAAGGGAAAGACACACCTTAGATCTGATCACCTCTCAAGATTAACTTTGGGAGAAGCTCCTCAAGGAATAGCAGACAAACTACTCGATGCATATTTGTTCAATCTTGAAATAATACCAGAATGGGCTAAGCCTATGGTTCCTATTCTCACATTTGGACCCAAGAATCAAAGGATTCAGATCAAAGAAGGAGAAATCACCAAGTCACAAAGATATCAAATAATAGCAGGAAGTATATATAAATAGGATAACCAGAAGATTCTTGCTTGTTGTGTTGAAGAATCAGAATACGCAAATTGGTTGCAATTAGCACACGTAGGTGCATTAAAGCACCATCATTCAAAACATCGTACTTTGTAGACTCTGCATAGATTAGGATTATATTCACCTTCCATGGAAGCAGATGTCCATAAGTTGTGTAAATAATGTCCTCTCTATTGCGAAAGACCACTGGTAGAACATGCCACATTATATCATATGTCTCTCACACCAGAATGGAGTGAACCTTTAGTGACCTACTTGAGGACGAAAACATTCCCTCAAGGAATGACCTTAGCACGAAGATGCAGTCTAGTGCAAGAAGCTCAAGACTGTTCACTTATTGGCGATAACCTATACAAACGAGGAAGAGATGGATACCTACGACAGTGTGTTCATGATTTTCCAAGTGGGGCATAGATTTTGTAGGACCCATTAACCCCCTACAAAAGGTACTCATGCGGAATACATCATAGTCACAAAAGATTATCTTACCAAATGGGTAGAGGCCAAGGCCACACAAAAAAATGATGCACACACAACTGCAAAATTCTTATTTGAAAATGTCTTTACAAGATATGGATTGCCTAGTGAGCTAGTGAGCGATCGAGGAACTCACTTTCTAAACCAGGTCATTGAATATTTGTTATAGGATTTTATGGTGATTCACAAGAAATCCGTACCACATCATCCTTAGGCCAATGGTCAAGCTGAAAGCACTAACAAGATCCTTTGTACTATATTGACGAAACTCGTAAACAATAGACGTTTAGATTGGGACAAACAGTTCCACCATGCTGTTTGGGCATATCGAGTGGCCTACAAGACCGTACTCGATGCAACTCCCTTTCAAATGGTTATTGGTCAAAATGTTATGCTTCCTTTGGACTTTTTGATACCCACCCTTAAGGTTGCACAAGAACACTAGTGGACAGGCCATGAATTATCATCAAGGATAATGGACTTGGAATGATTAGGAGAAACCAGGCAGAAAGCGGTAGCATGCATATATGCAGCAAAGAAAAGATAGAAAGCCTATTTTGATGCACATGTGAAAGACAAAGGCTCAAAAGAAGGAGATTTATTCCTAGTATATATGCTGAAATAGCATGCACACAAATTAGAAAAACGAGGTTATGGACCTATGATCATTAACAGACTTTCGACAAGTGGAGGGGTACAATTAGCCACCCTAGAAGGAGAGATAATGTCTGATTACATTAGTGGTTGTAGAGTCAAGTTATATCAAGAACCTCCTATAGAGGATATGCTTAGAAGACTCACGTTGGCAAAGAAGCGTAAGGAGAAAGAAAAGATAATATGCATAGAAGCTCATGCAAAAGCTTAGAACGCATTAAGCGCATGAAGCTACGAAGACAAGGACTAGGGAGAGAACATTATAACCATCTAGAAACAACACATAGATCCCCCATGGCCATGTGTCAAACAAAGTCAATTACTCATCCTAGTATAGTGTATAGGAGACCATTTCTTACAGTCATGTTAAAACAAGGCAACACCTAGCAAGAACTTAGAGCTTTAATTGATTCAAGTGTTGCGAATAGTGTGATTAGATGGTCCCACTATAAGGAGAATAGAAATGTGGACACTTGAGGCATACCTCATAGGTCTCAGGGGCATGGAAACCCCTTGCATGGGTGAGGTGGACCTTCCTATCCTCATACACGAAGTGACCATGACAATGAAGCTCCTAGTGTGCCATGACGATGACCTGATAGAACCCCTAATCCTGGGCCAAGATTGGCTATACGATCACTCAATGGACCTAAATCTTAGACATGGCTTCCTATAGATTGGAACCTTAGACCAGCAACGAGTGATGTCTCTTGACTTCCCTAACAACACTACACCTGAGGGATGTAACCCCCGCCCCAACGAAATGATTGCGACCGAGGAACAAAAGATCTTTGGTCATATCCATCAGCTAAGCACGCTCCTTTCAAAGTCAACCCATGAGAGCTTGGCAATGGATAGTTGCCACACCGAAGATAGGTAGGAGATCTTTCCCGAGCCTTCCATTATGGGACAAATGGGGACCATGAGTGGTCAGGTGGGTTGCACCAATGGAAAGATGGGCAGAATAGCCTCCGGTGTCCCCTCCTCCACACTTATTGGGAACTGGCCTAGATCTGTGGTACAAAATGCCTCACTTCCTAATGGGCAAGTTTTGCAAGTATTGGACCTCCCTTCTTTTCCAAAGCAGAGTGTCAACCCGACCTCTCACCCTCAACCACGAAGGAGTCACCCACGACTGAGGAACCCAAACTGATGATCATACTAGACAACACAAAGCAGGCAGCAGTATCAGCATCACAAAGCAAGCATCATGAAACAAGTATGGGTTCCAAAAGGACAGAAAGCAACGATAGTTTTCAACAATGAAGATAGTGCTAAGAAGAAGTTAGGGTAGAAGTAGAGTCAGCATCCAACATCTCCTCGACCTTCTTCTACAAGTATGAACAGTTGATAGATTTGGATCGCCAAGAAGTACCTGACGAATCAACATAGAACCATGCAGATTTGGGTACCCAAGCATTGTATTATAGCTCAAAACGCAAGCCATGTAATATATAACTCTTTGAAATCTCTTCACCCCTCGAATCCACAAACACCCATATCACCTTTTGAACCTCAACAAAAGAGTACCACCCACTTAGCAGCCCTTAGGAAATGGATATCAAAATGTATCCAAACCCATTGTATAACATTACCCCCATCCCAAATGACCAACCCCCTTGTAATAATTCTTTCACAACTGAACTTTGTATAAACTCAACCGCACTAACACACAGTCACTTGTAATAACATCTCATCAAGCAATGTATGCACTATCTAAAGCATGTAGGTGTCTACAGACTTGAACTAGTTTTTGCAAAAATCATTCCATACACCACCTCACAACACTGGGCTACACAGGTTACACATCGGTTATGGAAAGGGATTGCAGTCTCACCTTATTGGGATACATGATTGATTTCCATACTAATGTGCTAATCTTTTGTAGCAAATCTCCTCCACATTCGCATGACTCATCATGTAGACAAAAGGACCCTCTGCAGCTAGCCCCAGTGCCCCTATGGTCGATTTTGGCAATTTACTGGCTGAACCATATCCTACGTTACAATCAGCAGAGCTTCAAGGCTTCCGAGGATCAATGCCCATTGATGACCCTCCTATGGGATACACCAAAAAAGTTCATAGTAATTCTCATTGGTTTCGAGGTTTAGCAGGACCCTTGGCGGATGCAAAGTTTATTTCTGATGCCATGTTGATTTTTGATAATATTAAGTGGGGCAAGTATCAATTTTTCTCTAGAGAATTTGAAGATCTCCAAAATTTAGAAGACTTAAAGCACATTTGGGCTAGAGTAGGTTTGACAGAATATTTCAGCGATCCATTGCCCAAACCTGATTTTTATAGGTGCTACTACTTGGTGACTACACTTCAGGCCTCCAAGAATAAGGACTTTCCCAGAACTTTCATTCTTCCATCTTTGGTAAATGACCCCCTTTACAAGAAGTTTTATTTTTCAAAAGATCTCATTCAAGCAGCAATTAAGATCCATGGGACTCACACGCTAACGGAGCATGAAAGGCTTATTCCAGAGCCCATGAAGTGTGGTGATGTTTTGAAATGGGCAGATATTTCGGCCATTGCACAAGAACTCTCTAAGCCGTTTACACATATGTATGCAACATTTTGCATTTCCTGCTCAGGATCGCTTCACTATCCCTTAGAAATGCATCTGGTTTGGATTTTATCTAGCATGCATTGGGCCCCAAACCATAGATCTGGCTAGTTGGATTATCGAGGTGAGTCAGCAATCCATAAAGAGGCCTTGCAATTATGGCATACATGTGAATGAACCTACGATAATATCCACAATGTCCCATAAATGCTTACATTTCTTTAACAGTCTTTGGTCTTGGAAAATCTAGAATTACTTTGATTTTGTCTTCATCAGTGGAAATTCCATTCTTAGAGACAATGTGTCCTAAGATTTTTCCATGTCGAACCATGAAGACACATTTTTTGGATTAAGGCATACTCTATACTAACGACATTTGGCAAATATTTTCCTTAGTTTTGGGATGTGCTTTGGTCTTATAGTTGAATAAGTACATAAATCATCCACAGATACCTCCATACTCTTTCTCAAGAATTCCTTGAACACATGGCACATTAGCCTTTGGAAACTGGTTGGGGTGTTGGTGAGACCAAATGACATAACCCTAAAAGCATAGACTCTCCATTCAGTTGCAAAGGTTGTCTTATGTTGGTCTTCAGGGGCAATGGCTACTTGATTATATCCTGAGAAGACATCAAGAAAGCTATAGACTTCCTTACGTGCAACCTTTCCAACAGATGATTTGTGATGGGTAATGGGTAACTATCACGTATGGTGGATTCATTTACCTTTTTAAGATTAATGTATACCCTTAATTTGCCATTCTTTTTCGGCACTACCACTAATGGCAATACCCATTCCGTGTGTTCAATTTCATAAATGAAGCCTGCTTCTAACAGTTTATCTATCTCCTCCTTAATTTTTGCCAAATAAACATCATTGTATGTGTATGGTCTTTGTTTGGAGGGGTTGGCTTCCAGTGTCATTGGGATTCTATGAGCACAAATAGAAGGATCTACACCTTTTAAATCCATATAAGTCCATGCAAAGACATCTCTATACTCTCTTATAACTTGAATTAAGTCTTGTTCTTCCTCACGCGAGACATCTTGTCCTATGAAAGTGCATCTCTCTTCTCCTTCTTTAATCACGACTACAATCTTTTTGGTCTGCTCTTTATTGTCGTATGCTATCCCCGGTTGTGCTTCTCATTTTGGCATTTGAATAGCAGTCTTTCTTTCTTCTACTTCATATTTCTTGAAATGCTCAGGTACCTCGAATTGATCTTGAGGTGTGCTATCTTCTCCTTCTTTCTCCGTGTTGGGTTCATCTATTAATGGTTGTAGCGCGTCTTGAGTTAAATCTAGACTAGTTTCAATCTCTTCCTTCCTTTTCCTTTCTTCCTCAATTGGTTCCAGTTCCATTTCTATGCTCTCGTAATCTTTATCCCATTCTTTTTCAATTACCTCTCCTTCATCCGCTTCTTGGAGAAGCCATGTATAGATTGACATCATATCCCTCCTCATCTATGCATTCATTCATAGTTATTACTTCTTCATTTATGCATACGTCAAGAGTGGCTAAAATCTCCATCCAACCATGGGGTTCAAATTCTTCATCTAAGAATATTTGAGGCATGTAGGTAGGATCTTCTACAGGTCTAGACACTCCTTGTCTTGGCTCCCATCTTTGTCTCCTTTCTTCCTCCCGTTTAGTATCCTTACACATCCATAGATGAGTATCTTTGTTCATCCAAGTTTGACTACTTGATCCTACACTATGGATGGATAAATTATCGTCTTCCTTGTGTATCAGGTTCCATTGCAGAGGAGGGACATCTTGATAAGTTTAAGTATGGATGTTTATCCTAGTTGTCGTTCCTCCATGCTGCAAGTACACTATGTCTTTTCCCCAGTCTTGCACTACCTTGAGCTATCTCATGAAAGGCCTTCCAAGTATCATCTCATAATTTCTAGCCTTTTCAAATTGACATATTGCTAAGGTGTGCTCGAATTCGAATCTGTAAATGGTAAATACTATGTTTTCCAATAATCCTAAGGGTTTCTCCGTATGTCCATCTTCCATTTGAATCTTCATTTTGGTAGGTCGTAAAGCTGGCTTTCCCCATTTCTCCCATATTTCTTTGGTATCAATTCCTACTCCAGCTCCCGAATCCAATATGGCTTTCGTGGTATATCCTCTATAAGTGATAGGGAGGCATGTGTTCCCTTCATCTCCCTCATTGAACTCTCCAACCTTGTCAACTGGGATTTTAACCGTGGCTACTTCATCTCCCATCTCGCTTTTGTTTGACTTTGTCTCTAACTGGCTGGTGATTTTCTCTCTTAATTGAGGCTTCACTTTCAAGAGTTCTTCCAGAGTCAGAGTACATGGTATTTTTACTTTTTTAAGGTGTTGTATTATGTTAGAGGTTTGGATTGATGGGTTCTGCTCCTTCCTCCTTACTGAGGCAATACGATATAATTCAGAGTTATGTTCATACTCTCCCATGAAATTTGGTAATGCATTCAAACTGTCTCCATCATCTTTGTTGTCATCAAGTTGATATGATCTTTCTGGGTTTAACTCACGAATTGACCATGCAAGCTCACCTATTGCTTCTAACTCCTCAAAAGGTGGTTCAATTCCTTCTACTTTCGTCCATCTATCTTCTTGGACTCTTGCCCATAAGTCTTTAGGCCATTCTGCATCTACTTCAGGGATTACAGATCCTTCTTCTTTACTTTCATAGCATTTTTCTTCATAGTTCTCGTCTTTCTTTCCTTCCTTAGGGTGACTAGGTGCTACACATTCTTGAAATTCTTTTTCGGAAATCCTTGTGCTAGGAAGTGGCTGAACAGGTTTTTATAAATTTTGCTGAGCCACTTCAATTAACTTCTTACATATTTCCAATCTCTCTTTCTCTAAATCACCTCTTGGGTATTCTCTTTCGTGTTGCTCGATGGGTGGACCTATGTAGCTCAGTGATGAGTAGCACCTCCTTTAATGTCAATCCGGGAAGACATGAGGATGGTATGAAGACCTCGAGCAAGTGAAGGCACAAATGTGTGAGTGAGAAGCACACTAACATGCACACACATACACACACACGCGCACACACGGCAAGAACAAAGAGAGTAAGACAATGGAATCACTTCTATTGCAACCAAGTTCTCATACAAGCTCAAAACTACAAGAAGCTAGCCCCAAAAATGAGCTCTCTAGCTCTATTTATAGTTTTTGACTAGCTTTGGCCTTGTCCAGACCTAGTGTCCGGCCTAGTTAAAAATTAGGTTCCAGGGCTTGTTTGAGGGCTCAAACAAGGTCTAAAAAATACGAAAATTGGTAGGCAACTACTTCTAAGGCTCCTCAAGCTCGAGGACTCCTCGGCTTGTACAAAATGGAGCTACAAAAAGGTGAAAATGGTATTTACAGGGGTTTTTAGTGATGAGAATCACTTTTAAATGGTGTAAGGGTTTTGAAAAAAAATAAAGGGTTGCCTTAGTGCTAGATCTGCTTGTATGCTCGTACTTGCCTCTTCTCGTATTCTGCCAACACTCTCCCCCCCCTAGTGTCTGTCGCCTCTGACAGACCTCTGCTCCACTATTTGATCTGCGGTTTGGTCAATATAGTCCTGGAGAATGTCAGCTGCCACATCATGTTCTTTGATTCGCAGCCCTCGGATCAGGTCTCTCTGAAGGGTATCCCAATTGACTGCACCCGGTATGTCCGGTTGTGGCGTTGTGTAGAGTTCTGAGTGCATCGTTTGTTCGCATGCAAAGAGGTGTAACAAATGGGTGGGCCTTGGCGCGAACACCTCTGAGTGTGCTTCCCAGAACCCTGTGGTGAACATATCATCGAAAGTTTGCTTATAGCAGGCAGGGAGATATCTGATGCGTGCGTGCCATGCATAAGCAACGCGTATGCTCGGGGTGGTGCTCATATCATATAGCAGGTCATAATTACCATTAACAAACCCGGGAATCGGAGGCTGAATATGGCATACATTGCGGAAAGTTTTGAGCACAACCTGCATCATATCGAATATCTTGAGCATCATCTGGGCAGCTACATCTGGCATGGGGTGGAGGCGTGGCATCCAATGTCTGATGGTTGCTATCATGTATGATACTGTGGGGGTGCCGGTTGGGGGTGCAATGGCGGGGTAATTGAGCCATTCTCTACAGTTTACATTGTTATGAACCTTGATGGCGAAGGCTTTCCATGATCTTCTTCTTTGTACTGGCCCATAACAAGGGTTATACTTCAAATGCATGGGAGCCCATGTTCTAAGCATTTCCGGGTATGTTTCAAGTAATGTTTGCCTCCAAGTAGGTTGGAATATCGCCCCTTTTCTGGCTGCCTCTGGTATATCTTCTGGTTCGAACTAGGTGGCGAAAGTAGGGCACTTGTTGGTGACTCTTTTGATCTCTGCATTGTAGTCGGCCAACAATACAAAATATGGTTTATATTGTAATTCTGAGCTCGTGATGAGTCGTCTAGGAGCAAGGTGCCTGAAATACTCAGATTGAAGTATGGTTTCCTCAATGGCCTTCATTGCTAGCATCTGAGTGGAGACACGTTCCTGATGAGTTTTCCCCATTTCTTCTACTTGTTTCATCCAGGCTGATGGGGGTTCCTCATAGGTGTCTTGCCCTTCCTCCGTGATTCGTCCTCCTGGAAGTGGTTGAGGCTCATAGTTCTCTTCAAATGCTTCCTCCACTGGAATAATAACTGCTTCTTCTTCTATGGGTTGCTCAGGTGGGGAAGGAGGTCGTTCATATTGTAACAACTTGATTTTCAACTCTGCAATCTGTTGCCGTAGCTCAAGTACCTCACTGTTCGTTGAAGGTTCAGGTTCTGGCGAAGTAGCGGCATCGACCGTCTCTTTAGGTGTGGGTGGGTGTGTTGTCGGTACTTTGGATCCTTGTAATTCCTTTATCTGATCTGCCAACTGATCATGGGCTTCCAAGAGGGTTGCAACCTTCTATAATCTGTTGAATATGCTCTGAGGGGACAGTTTGGAATTTTGCAGGGTCTATAGGTGCTCTCGGGGTGCTTTCCATGGCCGCTTCTAGGTTCTCTTGGTTTTGTTGTTGTAGCCTTCGGTTCTCTTCTTGAGCCGCTGCTAGATGACGACGTTGTAGGGTCATGTTGCGTTGAAGTCTCGCATTGCGGCCCATTTGTTCTCTGAGTTGTTCGTCCATAGCTTTGCCTGTCTCTGCATACTTAGCTTCAAGTTGTGTCTTCGATTGTTGGAGGTCAGTCACCTGGTGTTGTAGTGCTGTATTATCTAGTTCCAAGGCATCGACTCGTGCCTGGAGTTGAGCCGAGAGATTGTACAGCTGTGTGTTATTTTCTTCTAATAGCTTATACTCTTGCTTAAGCTGAGTGGCCGCTTCAACCATGGTGTCTAGTGCATTACTAAATGATGTGGATGCATGGGTAGAGGTGGAACATGCAAAGGGTCGGGAAATGGGGAAGGGAAAAGTGGATGATGTGCCTATGAGTGAAGTGAGATGTGATGATGGTGGAACAAATGTGGCGGTGGGTGCTCCTGTGGATGGTGAAATATCCATGGGATCGGATGTGATAGTGTGTGAAGTGTGAATTGTGAATACGGGAACGGTAGGTGGTGTGTTAGTGGTGGCAGTGAATGTGGGGGAGTGGGGTTGGGGAAGGGACTTTTTATTATAATTCTCAACTTGTTGGAGTATATTAACAAGGTTTGTCCAGAATGATGGTTGGGTGATTTGGGTTGATTCTGAGGGGTTTAACAGGGGTACAGTGGGTAGGGGTTGGGAGGGAGGAACTGTGTGGGTGAATGGAAAAGGTTGGGATAGGGTTTTGCTAGTGGCAAGTGGTTGTCCCAGGGCGGGGAGATAAGAGGGGTGACCTATTATGGTTTGATCGGTGACAGGATGACCTGTGTGGGGTTCAAAAATTTGGGCAGAAGTGATGGTTGTGGGTAAAGGGAAGGCTGTAGAAAAGGAGGTGTGTACATTGGTTTCACCATGGGTGGATATCGGTTGTTCGGAAAGACTCGTGGAAAAGGGATCTGAAGGCTGGCTGGGAGGTGATGGCGGAGGTGGTGAATGTGTATTTACATCTAGTTCGTCACTGGGACTAGGGCTAACCATCTGAACATCTTCTGTCATTGAAGTAGGCAATACGGTAGATACCTCCATTTGAATCATCTTTCCCTGCCGTGGCCTTGTATCTATCCTTCTTTGATCATAAGTAGGGTTCGCCTGATAGACCAATGTTCTCATGGCTTCCCCGATGCCACAGGTGTCCGCCAAAAGGTTCAACGATTCTACAAAATGTGGGTCGATGTTCTCCGATTGCAACATGTGGTTTACTAGGGCTCGATTCGCTTCTTCTGACATCTTGTGTCTCCTTTGCACCTGCTTGATTGTCCGGTATAGTCTTTTGAGTTGTGCGGTATAGGCAGGGGCTTCCTCTTCACTATCGTCTGGTTCATTTCTTTGTGCACCTTCCTGAACTTGTGTGTTTGGGTCATGAGGATGTTGTGCCACCTCTTCCCCATGTACTCTGCTTGTCTCGCCCCGTGGCTGTTCTCTTTGGACTGATGCTCCCGGATCAACATTGTCAGGGGAACCTTCACTGTCTGATAGGTGGACCGTCTGCAAGAATCTTTCAAAATCAAAGTTTGGATCCTCTGTGAAGGTGGCCATAGATGCAAACTCTGCATCGGTAGGTAGTGGAGGGGCGGATGGAGCGGGTTGTACCATATCCCCAGCTTGAACTCCTTGAAGATGGATCGTGAAAGGTGCGACTTGAGCTTCTGGTCTGGGGGAAGCTTCGGTCATGGCTTCGTGAGGGATCATTACCTGGGAGAGCGATCCACGCATTCGTTTTGCAGGCTGGCTCCCTGACTTCCGCCCTTTGAACAACTCCAGTTGTGCATATTTTAGGGCTCTGGCAACCGGCACATCATATGCAAGACATCGATAGATAATTCTTGTAAGCGCACAACAGCCATGTAAAGTAGGCTTCCTCACTCCCCGCTTGCCTGCCTCATACACTTGGTCCAAGATCCATACAGGCATCTTAATGGGCAAGCTTCCAGTCTCTGCTAGATATAACTCATACCATATTTTCTTGTGAGGTTGGGTGAAACGGTCCTGAGCTGGGGATGCGAAGTGTTGGAGGCACATCCGCAATGGTATGGCGATGTTGGGGGTGAGGGCGCACATTTCTTTTAGCTTCTTGATTCTGTTGCTTTTCATCGACTCAGGTATCAAGGGGTCGCGGTCAGAAGGTACATGCGTGCCATACATCTGAAGTGCTTCCCTGATTAAAGTAACATTCAATTCGAACTTCCTCATTTCCTCTAGATTTGACAAGGAGGGCACCCAGAATGTGCCTGAATGATCTTTATCACCTGTCGGCTTCAGTGTGGCAATTAGGTAGTAGCACCTGAGGAAATCGGGTTTAGGCAGAGCTGCACTAAAATAAGTTTGTAATCTTGCTTTCTGCCAGATATCTTGAAGTGGAGCTGCATTCTCTAAGGTTTCGAATTCTCTTGAAAAGAACTGGAAGGTCCACCACACTCCTCCACACTCCATCTTGGACTCCCATATATGATCTGCGTCTCCCAAGTCTCCTGGCATTTCATTGAACCAATGAGAGTGCCCTTTTACTCTTTCGGTTAGGCCATTTGGTGGATCTGGAATAGGAATTCTCCGCACATTCACGAACTCTTCAGGCCGAGCTGTTGGTGGGGCCTCCACCAGCATGGCATCCCAATTGATTTGAGCACCAGAGCCTGCCTGAGAGCTTGTGCCTGCTACTGCTGCCATGGGAATCGGGTGCTTATCTGCTAGAAGAAGAAAGGCACATTAGTGTTGCATAAGAAACAGGATGTAATGGTGTTCCCTTCACAATACTAACATGACAATCCCGAAGGTTAGTGGTCAGAGATGAAGTGCTTGTGATAGGTGGGAGTGGTGATTAGAGGTCAGTATCATCCTAGATGCCTACTTTGGTTATGCAGTGGACTCGGAATGCACCTATGTCAGAGTGGATGGATTTACAAAAATTGGGTCAGGGGGTTTGATACATGGTTTAGGTCTCCAGACTTTGATAGGGGATTCGTAGCTCTTAGAGCTAAAGACAGGCAACGGTTTATGATGGATTTGGGACCTTTTGGGTACCCATTTCCAACGTTCCTCGATGTGACTGCGTGTGGGTCAGAGTGGTATTTAGGTTGAGTTCCTATGTTGTTAGTCGAGAGGACTTGAGAGTGTGGAATTATGCCAGTAACTAGAGTTGGAACTATTTGGGCTCGTAAACAGGCCTTGGGCACCCATATGTGTCTAGCATTGGGGCTAGCCTTCCTTGACCGCTTAGGGACCCAAATAGATGTGGTGTGCCTAGGAGGTTTCCTAGGGTACTCCTTCACTTGTGTCCGTGATGGTGTGGCTGGTTTGTTGTCTCCTCGAGAGTCTGCTATTAGAGTTGTGGGTTTTCCATCCTTGCGTATCCAGATCTGCTTCGCGCCACGAGGTGCTCCGTGTTGCACGGGTTGGCGCTCCTGCTTCTTGATCAATGGCCTCCTTCGTGTTGTATAGTGTTTGGTCTTCATGTTTAGAATCTCCTTTGACCCCGTTGCGAACTCCTCATTGACTCCTGTACCTTTGGTAAGATTGACAAACCTCTGCACCATAGAAGTTTGGACAAGAAGAGCAACATTATCTTTATGTGGATTCCTGGAGGGACCAGAAGTTGGTGCCTGTTCTATTGGTTTGAGTGCTTGATTTTTTAATTCAATCGTGAGACGGCTTTGGCCTACCCAAGCCTGAAGAAGTCCACTTCTTAGGTTGAGGTTGACTGCGTGATCCTAGATCCAGTCTTGGCCCAGGACCAGAGGTTCGGTCAGATCCTCGTCTTCACACACTAGCACTTTTGCTGGCATGAGGACCTCTTGTATGTAGAGGGGAAGATCCACCTCTCCCATGCAAGGGCTTTCAACACCTCCTAATCCTATCAGATATGCTTCTAGGGGTTTTACCTCCAATTGCAGCTGCTGGCAATAAGAAAGCCGAACTGCACTTGTGGCTGCTCCTGAATCAATTAAAGCTCTCACGCTTGTTGTGATGTCTCTTTGTCCTATTTCTAGGGTCACAAAAGGTCGTCGATCCACTATCTTATGGGTACGTTCACCTGAAGCCTCACACATGGCCACGTGATAGCCTGGAGACTCTTGAGTGTCAATCATAGGCTGATCCCTCCCTTGTCTCCTCAACTTCATTCATCTGATGCGCTCTAAGGCCTCTACCTGTGCTTCTTCTCGAATTCGTTTTTCCTCCTCTTTACGTTGCTTAGCAGTATTGAGTCGACTTAGCATTTCCTCCGTGAGGGGTTCCTGATACAACTTGACTGTGCATCCGCTAATATAGTTTGGGAGAACATCACCCTCTAAAGTGGCTAGTTGTACTGCTCCACTCGTGGAGATCCTATTGATGATCATAGGTCCGTAGCCTCTCTTTTCTAGCTTCCTTGCGTGTTGTTTCAATGTGTAGACTAAAACTAGATCTCCTGCTTTCAAGCCCTTATCCTTCACATGGGCATCAAAGTATGCCTTCTGTCTCCTCTTAGCTGCATATATCCCTGCAGCTGCTCTCAGTCTTGTTTCTCCTAATCGTTCAAGGTCAAAAAGTCTAGAGGAGAGTTCATGACCCATCCATTCGTGCTCTTGTGCTACTTTTAATGTAGGTATTAAGAAGTCCAACGGTAGCACTGCGTTTTGGCCAAATACCATCTGAAAGGGGGTGGCTTGGAGTACCGTTTTGTAGGCGACTCGGTATGCCCAAACAGCATGGTGTAGCTGTTTGTCCCAATCAGAGCGTTTATTGTTCACTAATTTTGTCAATACATTGCATAGGATCTTATTGGTGCTTTCGGCTTGCCCATTGGCTTGAGGGTGATAGGGGGCAGACTTCTTATCCACTACCAAGAATTCTTGGAGCAGATTTTCAATAACTTCATTCAAGAAGTGAGTGCCTCTATCACTAACTAGCTCTATGGGTAGCCCGTATCTTGTGAATACATTCTCAAACAAGAATTTAGCAGTTGTCTGAGCGTCGTTCTTCGTTGTGGCTTTTACCTCTACCCACTTGGTTAGATAGTCTGTGGCAACGATGATATACTCAGCATGGGAACCCTTAGCTGGGGGATTGATAGGACCTACAAAGTCTATTCCCCACTTAGAGAATGCACGTCCGCCCATCATAGGCTTCAGTGGCATCTCATCTTGCGTATAGGATACTGGGTTCGCTGAAAAATCTCACACCTCTTCACATAGTTATGTGCATCCATGTGAAGGGTGGGCCACCAAAATCCTGCAAATAATATTGCCTTGATCACCCGATCTGGTCCAAAGTGTCCACCTGCTACACCTTGGTGAGCAGTTTCCAAAATCTTTAGATATTCACTCTCATGAACACAAAGTCTCAGGTAACCATCCTTACCACGCTTGTAGAGATTATCACCAATGAGTGAGTAATCTAGGGCTTCTTGTTCTAACCACTTCCAAATTAAACAAGTAAGCATCAAGAAGGTCATCTGACACTCCTTGTGGGGCTTCTCCTGATGTGAGCCTTGAGAGATGATCTGCTCTTAGGTGAGTTCTGCCTTTTCTCACTACTACCTCAAAGTCATACTCCATTAGTAAGAGAAACCATCTTACTAATCTGCCTGTATTACATGGCTTGTTTACCAGGTACAGTAGAGCTTGGTGATCAGTAAAAAATTTGAACTTATTTGCAAGCAAATAATGTCTAAACTTTTTAACTGCATATACCATGCCTAATCCTTCTCTCTCAGTAGTGGTGTAATTTCGTTCAGCTGCATTCAATTGTCTACTAGCATAGGCAATTGGGAGATCCATATTACCTTCACCAGTAGGTTGTGCGAGTACACATCCAATAGCGTAATTGGATGCATCCACATGAACATGGAATGGCCTGTTCCAATCTGGTGTGGTCAAGATTAGTGCTGAACATAATCTTCGTTTAAGCTCCTGGAAGGAATTCTCACATTCATCAGTCCACTCAAAGTTAGTCAGAAGTCCGTACATGGGCTTTGCAATGACAGCATACATGTGAATGAACCGGCGGTAGTAACCACAATGTCCCATGAAAGCCTGTACTTCCTTGACGTTCTTTGGCCTAGGTAGCTCTGCTATGGCTCTCACTTTCTCTTCATCAGTGGATATGCCATTCTTTGACACTATGTGTCCTAGAATCTTGCCTTGCCTGACCATAAAAACGCACTTTTCTGGGTTCAGGCAGACTTGATATTCTCTACATTTGTCAAAGATCTGTCTGAGTTCGGGTATATGGGTCTGTCTAATGTTGGAATGAGCGCAAAGATCATCAACATAGACTTCCAAATTCTTCCTCAAGAACTCTTTAAACACGTGACACATTAATCTTTGAAAGGTAGCCGATGCATTGGTAAGCCCGAGTGGCATTACCCGAAAGGCAAATATGCCCCACTCCGTGGCAAAAGCCGTCTTATGTTGATCCTCTGGAGCAATGGCTACTTGATTGTAGCCCGAAAACCCATCTAGGAAGCTGTACACTTCCTTGCCTACTACCCTTTCTAATAGATGCTCAGTGATAGGAAGCGGATAACTGTCTCTAATCATGGCGGCATTAACTTTTTTAAGGTTAATACACACACGCAGCTTTCCATTTTTCTTGGGCACCACTACAATGAGGGATACCCACTCAGTGTGCTCAATTTCATAGATGAATCCGGCTTCAACCAATCGATCTATCTCCTCTTTGATCTTAGCAGCATAGTTATCATTGTATGTGTAGGGCTTCTGTTTCGAGGGTCTGGCGTCTGAGGTCATGGGGATTGTATGTGAACATATATCAGGGTCTACCCCTTTCAAGTCCTTATAACTCCAAGCAAATACATCTCGGTATTCTCTTAGCAAGGCTATCAGCTCTTGTTCTTCCTCTTCTGTCAGGTCATGACCTATGTATGTGCATCTTTCTTCTCCTTCCTTGATGGCGACAACTATTTTCTTGGTAGTTTCCTTGCTATCATAGGCTTCTCCTGCTTGTGCCTCACGTGTAGGCATTCTTATCATGACCCTCCTATCGTCTATCTCATATTTTTTAAAGTTTTCAGGGACCTCAAACAAGGATTCTTCTGCCTCCAGAGTGACTTCCTTCTTCTTTCTTTTCTTTCCTCCGCTTTTAGAAGCTACTTGTGTGGCTAACCTCACCTCATTTGTAAGCTCTCCGTGCCTCTGGGGTTGAAATTCTACTTCATAGAAGTATTCTTCATCTGATGCAAAAGGTGGGTCCATGATGATTGACTCTAGATCGGAGTCACTCGCATCCTCAAATGCATCAAGGATAGGTTCGCATTCTTCTAAAACTGCATCTCCCATGATTGGCTCTATTGAAAAGACTGAAATGTCATAGCCATCCTCATCACAATGAGGTGTCCACTGCTCTTCATTGATGGCTACATCCATTGTTGCTAGGATTTCTGCCCAGCCATGGGGCTCAAATTCCTCATCAAGAAAGACTACAGGTGCATAGGCTGGGTCTTGAATTGATCTATGGTTTTCTTTTGCACCTACCTCTCTGGCTTTCTCTCTCTTCTCTTCTTCTACTGCTACCTTACACATCCATAAGTGGGTGTCTTCATGCATCCACGAGGATCCGGATTCTATGGAATGCACAGACTCAGTCTCATCTTTGGCTCTATGGATGGGATTCCATTGAATAGGCGGTACGTCTCTATGAGAGTAATCCTTAAGATTGACTTTGGTTGTAACACCTAGATGTTGCAAATACAAGGAATTGCTTCCCCAATCCTGGACTACTTGCAATTGCCGCATAAATGGCCTTCCCAAAATCATCTCGTAGGCTTGGTTTTTGCTAAAGCCACATATAGCAAAAGTATGCTCAAACTCAACCCCACATGTAGTGAGAGTTATTCCTTCTAGAAATTCTAAGGGCCTTTCAGTATGACCATCAGCCATCTGCAATTTCATTCTCGTTGGTCGGAGTGCTGGCTTGCCCCATCGCTTCCATAGGGAAGTTGTAGCAATTGCAACTCCTGCACCTGAGTCCAAAATTGCCTTGGTGGTGTACTCCTGGTAGGTAATGGGAAGATAGGTGTTCCCTTCTTCACCTTCACACATATCTCCTATCTTATCCAAGGGTATCTCTGGCACTGTCCTATGTGATCCTACCTGGGAATGAGGTTTCACTATCGCTGGTACTTGTTTGGCGACATGTTTCCATAATTCAGGTCTAACCTTGAGTAGCTCTTCTAACTTGAGATTGCACTGCACTTTAGTGTTTTTCACTACCTCTGTGTTCCTAGGTAAGACTGAGTCCTCATTTTTTACCATGACTGTAGGTGCTCTCATACAGGCGGACTTTGCTTCCCATGGGCCTGTGAAATGGGGTAGTTCTTGTAAAGAATTAGACTCGAAGTCTAATCTTTCTTGAGATTGGGCACTCTCCTGCTCTCCATAAATGGAAGGAAGGTCTTGTGGGAATTGATCGTGTGTCATCCACCAGCTCAATGGGAGGAGGAACTTCACTCTCTTTAGCCCATTTCTCTTCTTGAATCTCTCGCAAGAATTCTGGTGTGTATTGATTCATAGAAGAAGAGGTGTCTGGCTCCGTAGAGTTAGGCACGTAGGCCTCAAGCACATAGGCTTTCTGGGTAGGAAGACCTGCTCTTTCACTAGCCTTGTCATGGTGTTGAGGGGCGAGTCCCTTTTGTGATTGTGCCATTAGATTCTCTATTCTTTCTAGGGAGGAGGGGTTGTCTGGTTCAGTGGAATTGGGCACATAAGCTTTCGGTGGGGGATGGGTCATGTTTTTGCTTGCTTTATCTCTTTCTTGATTTTTTTCTTCCTTGGCAGATCTTGCAATTATTCCCTCTCACTTCTCTAGAAGTCCATCCAAGTGTAATTGTGTCTTGGCTGAGCGCGAGTAATTGAAAAGGCGATTGGCTTCAAACATAGTCTGAGCCAATGCGACCATTTTCGCGCAAAGCTTGGTTCTTTCTATCTCTAGGTCAGCTGTAGGGTAGCACTTGTCATGATCCGTTACATTTGGCCCTTCTTGGATTCTGGCCTGATATGCTTTAAGCATCATGTCTATGTCTTCAGGAGTGGGATCAGCTAATACTGATCCTACTCGGGGTGGTGGGTGGGTTACGTGGGGTGTATTAGAGGGTGGAGGGATGGAGGGTGATGGGGATGGTAGCGGTGGGAATGTGTGAGAGTGCGGTTGAGATGTGATCTCTATGATTTTTGCTTTGGTTTCTCTCAAGCTTTCTTCAAGTTCGCTCATCTTTTTTGCCCATTGCCTTTTCATTCTTTCACGACTATCCTTCCAGGCTCTAGTCCTCTTTTTGGTTATGCTCTCTGTTTCACTCACCTCGGGGCTCTTTTCCTGACCAACACCTTGGTTTTGTTGTAGTGCTTGGGCTCTTGTGATCACTTGCACAGGTGCAGTGGAAGTCACACTCCCTGTGGAGTCTACAACTAACCCAACAACATTGATAGGAGTGAATTTAGGCATGTTATTAGGGTTCTTTGGGCAATCTCGTAGGAGATGCTCTTTCCCGCAGTCTTGACAGAAACCTTGAATGGTTACTGGTTGAGGTTGTGTAGGGGCAGGCAGTGGACAATCACGTATAGGGTGATCTCCCTGACATCTGACGCATGGTCCTCTAGGAAATAGGGGTCGTACCTGCCTAGGTTGAGGTCTAGAGTTGGGGTTTGTGTACATGACATTGGCATACTCAGGCTCCCCACTATTTTCACTTGGGTCCTCATAATAGTATGACTCGTTATGCTCGGGTGACTGCATGTAGTAAGCCTGTGGGCTATCAATATGTGTGGAGTCAAAACTATGGTCACTTGGATCACTGTCTGATAGCAATGGGGTGACTGAGACTATGGCTCTGTTCAGATTTTCTTCAGCAGATGCATATTTCACTGGGATCACATTGGTTGGAGCAGGGGGCTGCTGCACTAGGACTGGTTGAGGTCTCTGCTGCCCTTGATAAGGTGGCTGATAAGTTTGCTGTGGCCTGTTGTATTGTTGTGGTGGGTACTGATTCTGGTATCTACCCTGTTGTGGATATGGCTGAGGGTAATTTTTCCTAACAGTTTGTTTGTTATATGGGCAGTCTTGTGCAGTGTGGTTGGTGTACCTGCGCTCTATGGTGCAGTACTGGCTACTAGGATTCGCCTGGGGTTGGGCCATAATGGGACATACATTTGCCATATGGTCACCGCCACAAGTGTAACACCGCTTAACTGGGGCAAATCTCGGAATTTGTTTGCTAGAGACACCTAGTTTTTGAGCTACCTTCTCTGCAAGTTCCTCAATGGATGTGGATTGACCAGATGTGAGGCTACTAGAGCTATCAGAATCCTTATAGATTTTTGATAGTTCTAATTCCTCACCTAGATTGTCCTCAATGTCTATGCACATGCGCACGCACTCTTCTATCGTTTTGGGGTCCTTCAGATACACATATGACCTGAGCTTGGTGCTCAACAATCCATCTAAGAACAAGGCCACTTGTTTGGCTGGTGTGGGTAACTCCAGCATCGGGCATCTCTCCAGGTACTGCCTAAATCTTCTTCCAGCTAGTCTGACCGTCTCTTGAGGTGTTTGTTTGAAACTATGAATTAGTGAGGAAGTGTTGTGCCTGATTCCACTCTTAGAAAACTCAATGATAAATGCCTCTAAGAGCTGGTCTATGTTTCTGAAATGCCTCTCGTTCAGTGGTTGAAACCACGTAAGGGCAGTGTTCCTAAGGGTTAGACCAAAAGCATTATACTGTGTGAATAGGTCCTCTACCTGTTCAACTTTCAATACTTGCCGAAATTCTGCCACATGGTCATAAGGGTCTCCAGTGCCATCGAAGTAATTCTTCATGGACTTCACTAGTTGAGTTGGTCGCAGGGTCCTAGTGTGTTCTCTCGGCCTTGGCAAAGGAAAATCGTCAGCATTCCTTTGATTCCATGGGGTTCTATGTCTCTCAGGTTCCACTCTATTCCTTTCTGTTCCCGTTCTTTCTCTTCCCAGGGAGTTGGCAAAACTTACCTCAGGTTTGTCTCTACTTCTATCTCTTTGAGCTCCATGAGCTTGGGAGGTCCCAGCTCCTTGGTGACCAAAGGACACATTAGACCTTGGTTGGGAAAAAACAAATTCACCCTTCCATGTGTAGGCATGTCTGCCATGCTCAGTGACCATGAAGATTCTCTCTGATGCATTGTCTAGGTAGGTTACTTGGCCTGGGCTATCAGGGTCTTTAAACTCATAGATTGTGAGGGCACCTACTTCATGAGGCAAGGTAGGCTTATACCTCCAAAAGGCCTCATCGGTTTCTCGGTTTAAAAGCAAATCTATGCTTTTATTATCCTGTGGAATCAATTCTGGAGTCATGATTCTGGTCAAGACAGATTTACCGCGGGGAGTTCTCGGCTCTTTCTCTAAATTTCCTTGCTCTATATCACCCGTGTCGGTCTCTGCAATCACATTGCCAAACTCGTCTGTTCTATCAGGAAGAGTGGTGACTACATAAATAGTCCCCTCTTTATCCAGGTATGCTCCATTCTCGAACTTGAATACCGGGTGTTCTAGTCCATGGGGTTGATCAGGGTTCTTAATCTGGACCACAGATCTTCTTAGTCCGTCTTCGTAGATGCGAGCACCTAGACGATTCGTCCTGATGTATTCCAATTGAGTCTTGTAAGGTCCCTCTGGCTTTTCTAGATAAGCCACCCTTGAACTACCTACTGGTCTCTCCATGTGATAGGACATCTCAGAATCACTTGTTTCTGATCTGGGAGTGTATGGGTAATCACTCAACTGCTGGGCCCAAGACCTGGCAGTGTGATTGACACTAGCTTCAGAAGATCTGAGGCTTTGTCTGTCTCGGCCTAAGTGTCTGCCTGATCTAAGGTTCATATGCCTGATTTATCTACCCCCTTGGACCCAAGCACACTCTCGTTGCAGGTTAATTTGCACCAATCACTTTGTTCTTTTGAGTTGAATATTATGTTTATGGTCTTGTCTGAAATTGCGTCGTTAGGAGTACTTAAGTGAATTTTGCACTTGATAAGTGATCGACTCCAGTTTACCTTTTGTCCCTTAGGGTTTTCGCACTTAAGACCTACTTAATTCTTGCACTTGGTTGATTAATTCTCTTGGACTTGATTCGTGCCTAACGTTGCCCTAATTAATTACCACACCTAAGTCGTACTTAGCCTAGGCTAGGAATTGACAAAGGAGGGTTGAGAGATCTTCCAACCTCAATTAGCTTGTTGACCAGACTGCTACACAAGCCCAGGAAGCCTTCTCCCAAGCTTGGTACTCACCCTTGCTAGCTTGCTTTGGATTGCCTTGAGTGCACACAATGTTCCTGCAAAAGCTCACCAGTCAGTATAGCTCTATTACCACAAGTACTTGAAAGACACACATCAATATTTGCAGTCCCCCCTGGAGTAACTCACTATACCCCCTAAATCTTAGGACCACCTAGTCTCACCTAAAGGCCAACTTGAAAATACATGTTCTAAAACTCCACGTATGATTCTACAAAAAACCAGTCGAGGTCCACGTAGGATTTTCAACAAGCTTTCCAACGAGACCAAAATCTCATTAATCGGAGTTCGTATGGTGAAGTTATGACCATTCAGGCACTTAGGGGTCCAAACAGGCTCTCAGGGTTCAGGAAATTCCTCCTTGGTTTCTAGGTCTTTTGCCCACTCCTAAGGCCCTTATATCCTCCCAATGTGTCCAAGATTAAGCCCAAACATACCTTAATTCAGTCAATTAAATTACTCTAAATTTTCATGCGTTAAGCCCATGTATCGCGATAGGTCGGGTCCAAGTGTCGCGATACTCCCAAGTGTCGCGATAGGTCGTGAGGTGTCGCGATAGGTCGTGAGGTGTCGCGATACTCCCAAGTGTCGCGATAGGTCGTGAGGTGTCGCGATAGGTCATGAGGTGTCGCGATACTCCCAAGTGTCGCGATAGGTCGTGATGTGTCGCGATAGCTCGTGAGGTGTCGCGATAGGTCGTGAGGTATCGCGATACTCCCAAGTGTCACGATAGGTCGTGAGGTGTCGCGATAGGTCGTGAGGTGTCGCGATAGCTCATGAGGTGTCGCGATACTCCCAAGTGTCACGATAGGTCGTGAGGTGTCGCGATAGGTCGTGAGGTGTCGCGATAGGTCGTGAGGTGTCGCGATACTCCCAAGTGTCACGATAGCTCGTGAGGTGTCGCGATAGGTCGTGAGGTGTCGCGATACTCCCAAGTGTCGCGATAGCTCGTGAGGTGTCGCGATAGGTCGTGAGTGTTGCGATACCTCGAGGTGTCGCGATAGCTCGGGATATGGTGAATTTTTCTGTTCTGTCTAGTGATCCTGGGAGCTCTAGGCCTGCGCAGTGTCGTGGTGCACTCAGAATCGTGGTTGGGTGAAGTTTTCGGAGTGTCGCGATAGCTCGAGCTCAACGCCTCGGGGACTGTGCAGACAGATTCCGTACCTGCTGAGCTTGCTGGAGATGATGATGGAGCTGCAACTTGCAAGAAACATGCAAAAACACACAAAACAAGAACACACACGCTCGCTCTCTCTCAAACTCGCACACAACAAATGAGGGGAATGACAAGGAAGAGGGAATATGTAGTGGAGAAGGAGGTGGAGGTGGAGATGGAGAAGGAGGTGAAGATGGAGATGGAGATGGAGAAAAATCAGAAATTTACCGACTACTTACCATTCCAACGCGTCCTCTCTACGTCTTACCATCACACGCTCATCCTCAAAGCTCGAATCCCCGGCAACGGCGCCAAAATTTGGTGTAGCTCAGTGATGAGTAGCACCTCCTTTAATGTCAATCTGGGAAGACATGAGGATGGTATGAAGACCTCGAGCAAGTGAAGGCACAAATGTGTGAGTGAGAAGCACACTAACATGCACACACATACACACACACGCGCACACACGGCAAGAACAAAGAGAGTAAGACAATGGAATCACTTCTATTGCAACCAAGTTCTCATACAAGCTCAAAACTACAAGAAGCTAGCCCCAAAAATGAGCTCTCTAGCTCTATTTATAGTTTTTGACTAGCTTTGGCCTTGTCTAGACCTAGTGTCCGGCCTAGTTAAAAATTAGGTTCCAGGGCTTGTTTGAGGGCTCAAACGAGGTCTAAAAAATACGAAAATTGGTAGGCAACTATTTCTAAGGCTCCTCAAGCTCGAGGACTCCTCGGCTTGTACAAAATGGAGCTACAAAAAGGTGAAAATGGTATTTACAGGGGTTTTTAGTGATGAGAATCACTTTTAAATGGTGTAAGGGTTTTGAAAAAAAATAAAGGGTTGCCTTAGTGCTAGATCTGCTTGTATGCTCGTACTTGCCTCTTCTCGTATACTGCCAACAACCTACCTTTATTCGTGCTTGATATGCTTTAATCCACATGGCTAAATCTTCTCGCATTGGATCCGCTAACACTGATCTGGCCACTTGTCTTTGATGTTTCTCTATTTCCTTATTTTTTTTTCCTTTAGGCTCCTATTTTTCATCTTGGCTTTGCTCTAACTTTTTTTACAATCTCTTGTGTTTTGTCTTTTCTCTACGATTCTTCCATCTTTGGGTTCGTTTAGACTTAGCACTTTTCTCAGACTCTTCTGAATTTGCAACTACTTGTGGTGTTGGGGGGTTCAATTCTTTGTCTTGGTTATCATTATCTTTGGATTTATCGTGGGTCTCTCTTGATTTTTCCCTAGTTATTGCTTTCAATGGCACCATGTATTACTTATCACTCTCTGATGAATCTACCACTTCTCTTACATTTATTTGTGTAGTGCGGTTGGTTTTATTTGGGTTCTTAGGACAATCTCTAAAAAGATGTTCTCTACCACAATCATTGCAGTAGCCTCCCCAAACTCTCTAAGGTGGTGGTGGGTTAGGCAATGTACACTCTCTGATAAAGTGATCTCCTTGTTGGAACAAGCCAATCACAAATTGGTGATTATAGAGATCTTGAAGAATGCTTATGGTCAGAATGAAGTGAAGGAAGACACTTGAGAAATTGAAGGATATTTCAGAGTGATGTCTTGTACACATATGTACATATAAGTGAAGAATCTTGTAAACTGAGTATAGCAAAACCCTTAGGATGATAAGGAGCAATGTCATAGACGCGGGATGAGTCTAAAGTCATGTATATATAAGTTAATGATGACAAGAAATGTGTGTGAGAGTCATTTGTAGATGACAAATGTCTTAGAGATGTGTAGAGAGTTTTTTCCCAGAAAATAGCGACGGGTTTTTCTCTGAGTGCTCTCTCTCTGATCATGTGGATCAGAATTCCTTTTGTACACATCTAATTGAGAAGCTAATGAATCTATGTCTAGAGTTTCATGATCTAATTCCTCTCCTACTGTGAGAATGATCAATAGGAACATTCATATGTAGAATGTGAAAACTGAAGTCTGAGAGTAGCGCACTTTTCCATCTCAGTGTTTTGCTTAGATCTGAGTGTATACTGTAAAGTTTTTGATGAGTGAGCACTTAAAATTTAAGTTAGGAGATAAGGAAGCTATGGCTAAAAGCATTTAGCAAAACGGGTTTTGTATTGGGAGAAATCAACTTAAGAAGTTGACCATGTTGAAGGCGCTACTTCTGGAAGACAGTTATGACATATCTTTGATCTTAAGGATCAAATTACACTTTTGGTGATTAGTTTTGAGAACTAATGACTAGTATGATTGCGCAAAGGTATTGCGAATACTTGTGCATCATTTACTTGAAGAAATTTGGAGTTTTGTGCAGGTAAAGAAGTTGATTTCTGAAGCAGACTTTCTGGAGTAAACATTTCTTCACTCAGAGAAGTATTGATGAAAGTTTTGGTAAAGAAGTACAATGTTTGTGTAAAGTTTGATTTATAACTGACATAGAAGTGTTCTTAAGTCAGTATAGATCAAACCTTTGGAGATTAAGAGGTCTCCAACAGTGGTATCAGAGCTGAAGGTGAAATACAAGAGAAGAAAAGACAATTAAAGTTTCGATTGGTGCAGATATTGGAGTTTTTCCAAATCAAAGGAGGACAAGGACAAGTTATTGAAGATAACCTGCAGAAGTTCAAAGCACGAGTTCGAAAGAATCAAGAAGGACAAAGTTCATATCAAAGGTACACTTTATCCCCATAAATCATAGTAATTGCAGATACAGAAGGTCAAGGATGGGAGAAAGCTTGCAGATTGATAAGCTAGATAGGGAGAACTATCCAGCTTGGTCCATGAGGATGGAGGCACACCTCATGAGTAAAGATCTGATGGCACTCATTACAGGAGATGAAGAAAAGCCTGAATTTGCAGATCCTAGTATTCCAACTAGGGAAGAGCTTGCAAATTTGAAGACTTGGATGAGAAAGGATGCTCAAGCAAGGAGTATTATTTACATGGCTGTAAATGATTATCTGCTACCTCATATTAGAGGATTGGAAAGTGCTACAGATGTTTGGAATGCCTTGGAAGAGCATTTCCAAAATACAACTAAATCAAGGAAGTCCTCACTATGGGCTGAGTTCACAACCTTCAAGAAGAAGAGCTCACAATCAATTTATGATTATGTGGCAAGGATGAAGGATATTGCAGATAGCTTGGGAGCAGTGGATGTAGACATTGAAGAGGAAAAGTTGGTAAGACAAATACTTACAGGTCTGAGAGGAGATGAGAAGTGGAAGCCTTTCATATTGTCCATAGAGTTGTCACTTGATCACTTTACTCCTGATCTTAATCAATTGCTAGGACACATGCTAACTTTTGAGCAGGACATTAAAGGAGACAATGATAGAAGTACAAGTCAAGCTATGTACTCCAAGGAAAAGAAAAAGAATGGCAAGGGAAAGCAATCGACTGATGATGAAGGGAATTCAAATCAAGCTAACTTCACAAAAGGAAAGATGAATTTCAAAGGTAAAGGAAGAGGAGGTAAGAACAAAGATAATGCTAAAGCTTGTTGGATTTGTGGCAGAACTAATCATTTGGCAAATGATTGTTGGTATAACAATCAAAATGGTGGAAGCAAGAATCAGAATTATAATCAAAGAGGTAGAGGAGGCAGAAACCAAAGAGGCAACTTCAGAGGAAGAGGTGGTAGGACATCATATGGTAGAGGAGGTGGAAGAAACTTCCAATCTCAGTCCTACAACAACAATTATTATAATTATGCATCAGATCAGAAGGATGATATGACTCTTATCTTGAATGCAACTCATGAATCAATGGGAGAAGATCAAAGAGTGTTTTATATTGACTCAGGATGTAGTAACCATCTGAGTGGGAATCTATCCTTGATGACTGATATGGAAGCAAAGGTGAATGGACATACAGTTCAACAGGTGACAATACCAAGCACAAAGTGGAGAGCATTGGATCAGTGAAGACAAAGAGTGGAAGTACACTTTTGAGCAAGGTACTTTATGTTCCTACTATTCCTAAAAATTTGATAAGTGTAGGGCAAATTGTGGAGAAAGGATATGAGGTAAGATTCACAAATGATGGTGTTTATGTACAAGATCCAAATCAGGGATATAGAAACATAATTGCAAGGAAAAAGGAAGGAAGATTGTTCACTCTCAAAGTTCAAGGTAATGCGGGACATGCATTGTTTACTTATGGAAGTCAAAAGGTATCTGAATTAGACCTATGGCATGAAAGGCTAGGTCATTTCAATGAGAGAGCTATAAAGGAAATGTCAAAGAATCAGGTGGTGCTTGGTTTGCCAAATATTGAAGGGCAACATATGGTGTACAAGTGTGAAGCTTGTCAATTAGGTAAAGCACATAAAGGTTCTTACAACAAATCAGGGTACAAGCATTCAAATATGCTTGAATTGGTTCATACAGATGTATGGGGTCCCTCAAGGGACTATAGCATAAATGGATCCAGATATTATGTATTGTTTGTTGATGATGCAACCAGGTGGATTACTTTATATGTAATCAAGGATAAATCAGAAGTTTTCAAGACATTCAAACATTTTCATGCTTATGCAGAAAGGATTACAGGGCAAAAGCTTAAGAGGTTAAGGTCAGATGGAGGGGGAGAGTATTTCTCTAAAGAGTTTGATGATTATTTGTGGAATGCAGGTATAAAAAGAGAAGTAACTTGCAGGTACTCTCCTCAACAGAATGGAGTAGCAGAAAGGAGAAATAGGACTCTTGTAGAATTTGCAAGAGCCATGATGAAGGAAAAGAATTGTCCAAATTACTTATGGGCAGAAGTCATTAACACTGCAACATACCTTGTGAATAGGTTACCTTGTAAAGGTTTGGATGGAGGAACCCCTTATGAAGCATGGTGGGGTAAGAAACCTACTCTTGATCATTGTAAAGTATTTGGATGTGTTGCATATGCTTATGTTCCTTCACAATTAAGACATAAGCTAGAACCAAAAGCAGAGAAGTATGTGTTTATTGGATATGATGATAGACAGATGGGGTACAGGTTGTGGAGTCCATCCACAAAGCAATTTCTTGTTACCAAAGATGTGACATTTGATGAGCAAAATACATGGTATACAGGATCAACAAATGATTATGCAGGTGTGGAAGAGATACAAAGGAAAGGAAAGGAAAAAGTAAAAGTGTATGAAGAAAGTATTGATGAAGTTGACTCTAGAAGTAGATTGCAGGATCATGTAGAAGAAGGGCCAAGATTTGATCTAGAATCAAATGAGGCTGAAACTTCGAGAAGTGCAGAGATCAGAAGATCCACAAGGGAAAGGAAAGAACCTATAAGGTATAGTTATGATACATCTTTTCTAACAACAAAAGATTATGCTTACATTGTGAAGACAGAAGAAGATCCAACCACTTATGAAGAAGCCAAAGGTAAACAGAATTGGGAGAAGGCAATGCAGGAAGAGTATGATGCTCTACTTGAAAATGAAACTTGGGAATTAGTACCAAGACCAAAGAATCAGAAAGTCATTGGATGTAAGTGGGTATATAAAACAAAAAGGTTTGCAGATGGTAAGGTGTCTAGATACAAGGCTAGACTTGTGGTCAAAGGTTTCGCCCAAACTTATGGGGTAGATTATGATGAAACCTTTAGTCCTCTTGCTACGATGTCTACAATTAGAACATTAATTGCTATTGCTGCTTGTAAGGGATGGAAATTATCACAATTGGATATGAAAAATGCATTTCTAAATGGATACATTGCAGATGAAGTATACATGGAGCAACTAGAAGGTTTTATGGATTCAGTTGGATCAGATTATGTGTGTAAGCTTAAGAGAGCTTTGTATGGGTTGAAGCAGGCTCCAAGAGCTTGGAATTACAGACTTGTCAAGTTCTTGAATGAATGTGGATTTCAAGCATCAAAGGCAGATAGTAGCTTGCTAGTGAAGGCAAGTGAAAATGGGTACATTTACATGTGTATTTATGTTGATGATATTATTGTTACAGGAACAGATGCTCAAGGAATCAATGAACTCAAAAGGCAAATAGAGAAAGAGTTTAAGATAAGTGATTTGGGAAACTTATCTTATTTTCTAGGAATGCAGATTGTGTATACTCAACATGGAGTATATGTTTCACAAGAGAGATATTTGAAGAATCTTCTAGTCAAGTTTAACATGGAAGATTGCAAGACTTCAACTACACCATTGGAGGTAAATCATAAATTAAGCAGGTATGGAGGTGAAGAATTCAATGATATGAAGAAATATCAGAGTTTGGTAGGTAGTTTAATCTATGCTACCTTGACAAGACCAGATTTATCATATGCAGTAGGTGTGTTGTCACAATTTATGCATTGTCCAAAGAAGACTCATTGGATTGCAGCCCAAAGGGTACTCAGATATATCAAAGGAACCCTAAGTGAAGGTTTGTATTATGGTTTCACTTCTGACACAAGAATCAAAGTGTTTAGTGATGCAGATTGGGCAGGTGACTCAGATGATAGAAGGTCTACTCATGGGTATCTTTGTTTTGTTGGAGATAAACTAGTTTCTTGGTGTTCAAAGAAGCAACATACAGTTGCTTTATCATCCACAGAAGCTGAGTATAAGGGAATGGTAGAAGCTGCAAAAGAAGTGATATGGTTGAAGACTTTGATGAAGAGTTTTGAGACTGATCATAGTACTCCAATTATTTTTGGAGATAATATGAGTTCTTTGTATTTGGCAGCTAACCCTGTTTTTCATGCCAAGACTAAGCACATAGAGATTCAGTATCATTTCTTGAGGGAAAAGGTACTTGATAAAGAGATTGAAGTGATGTACACTTCAACAAAAGAACAAGTGGCAAATATGATGACAAAGAGCTTGGATGGACCTAAGCTACAGAGATTCAAAGAGATGGCAGGATTGAAGAAGAATGGAATAATCACAATTAGTGATTGAGGGGGAGCTGTTGGAACAAGCCAATCACAAATTGGTGATTATAGAGATCTTGAAGAATGCTTATGGTCAGAATGAAGTGAAGGAAGACACTTGAGAAATTGAAGGATATTTCAGAGTGATGTCTTGTACACATATGTACATATAAGTGAAGAATCTTGTAAACTGAGTATAGCAAAACCCTTAGGATGATAAGGAGCAATGTCATAGACGTGGGATGAGTCTAAAGTCATGTATATATAAGTTAATGATGACAAGAAATGTGTGTGAGAGTCATTTGTAGATGACAAATGTCTTAGAGATGTGTAGAGAGTTTTTTTCCCAGAAAATAGCGACGGGTTTTTCTCTGAGTGCTCTCTGTCTGATCATGTGGATCAGAATTCCTTTTGTACACATCTAATTGAGAAGCTAATGAAGCTATGTCTAGAGTTTCATGATCTAATTCCTCTCCTACTGTGAGAATGATCAATAGGAACATTCATATGTAGAATGTGAAAACTGAAGTCTGAGAGTAGCGCACTTTTTCGTCTCAGTGTTTTGCTTAGATCTGAGTGTATACTGTAAAGTTTTTGATGAGTGAGCACTTAAAATTTAAGTTAGGAGATAAGGAAGCTATGGCTAAAAGCATTTAGCAAAATGGGTTTTGTATTGGGAGAAATCAACTTAAGAAGTTGACCATGTCGAAGGCGCTACTTCTGGAAGACAGTTATGACATATCTTTGATCTTAAGGATCAAATTAAACTTTTGGTGATTAGTTTTGAGAACTAATGACTAGTATGATTGCGCAAAGGTATTGCAAATACTTGTGCATCATTTACTTGAAGAAATTTGGAGTTTTGTGCAGGTAAAGAAGTTGATTTCTGAAGCAGACTTTCTGGAGTAAACATTTCTTCACTCAGAGAAGTGTTGATGAAAGTTTTGGTAAAGAAGTACAATGTTTGTGTAAAGTTTGATTTATAACTGACATAGAAGTGTTCTTAAGTCAGTATAGATCAAACCTTTGGAGATTAAGAGGTCTCCAACACTCCTCCGCATCTATAGCATGGTCCTCTAGGAGCAAGTGGTCTATTCATTTGCCATGGTGGTACTGATGCTCTAGGAGCAGTGTGCATTAATGACACAGTCTTGATCATATCCGTAGGGGCTATCATAACCATCAGATCCATATGTATATGATTCATAAGATAGTCCATACTCAGCCATAGTATTTTCATACGTGGAATAACTTCCTTGATTAAGGTCATATAATTGATTATAAGTCTCAATGCTAGTCAATGGGGTGGCTGGTACTATTGCTCTTTCAGGATTCTCTTCAATTTGCACGATTTTCACTGGGACAACATTTTGAGGGTGAGGTGGTTGTTGTCCTAACACTGGTTGAGGTTGATTATATCCTTGATATGCATATGGTCGTGGTGTTGATGCTTGCTGATGGTATGGGGGTATATATAGGCTTCTCCTCCTTGATCCCTTGGGGGGTATCCGTAAGGCTTAAATGGTGGTTGTGTAGGTCTTGGTTGTCGATTGTAAGGACAATTCTCCGTATTGTGATTTGTGTATCTTTGCTCTATGCTACACTAATGAGTAGGGCCCTGGGGAAGTGTTGACAATACTCTCGATGAAGCCCTCCGTTTTTTCTGGAGCTCTGCATGCACATCCAAGATTGAACGTACACGGAGTTCCTGAGGATTCTCTGTCGCCCAGCCGCGTGGTGTCTTATTTTAATCCCTCTCTAGTAACCATAATGAGTGTGACTCATGGTCCCTCACATGAGTGCCACTTGGCACTCAAGTGAGTACTCTACTTTAAAAGACTAAGAGGTGGTTCACACCTCTTACTAAGGACCATGAGCAATGCTCCATGTTACATTTCCTTCCCCTTAACTCCATTTTTGTCCTCAAAAATGGTATTGGAAGGTCTGACAAAAAGAGAGAAATAATAGGACACCACTCCCACTATATCCCCATGTATAACAATACATGGTCATGTCTTCGTGTTGTTTCCCCATATCCTTCCCCTTAAGACGGCTCTGGGGAAGGTAATCTAAAGTTGGGCAACCGTCTCTGAAGAGTGCTACCCCACTCCCATGTGGCACTATCTTCTGAACTATCTTTCCACTTTACTAGACACTCTTTATATAAGTGACTTCTTGTCCATTTCTCTCGAGTGTGTAGTATGCTCTCGGGCTCATGTGGAATAGATTGAACAGAAATAGGCTCTACTACCTCACTATCTCGAATGAGGTTGTCAGATTCACCCAGCCTTTTATTAAGCTGGCTAATATGAAAAACTGGATGGATTTTACTATTCTCCGGAAGTTGGAGCTGGTAAGCCATCTTTCCTATTCTCTTAAGTATTTGGAAAGGTCCACAATACCTAGGAGATAGTCTTGGACATGGTCCCGTCTTCATGGTTTCAGATATAGATGGAACTCTAAGATTGACCTACTCTCCTACCTCAAAGTTGATCTCTCTCCTTTGAGGGTCAGCATAGGCTCTAGCTCTATCTTGAGCTCTCCTAATGCTGTCCTTAGCAAGCCTAAGCATATCATTCATCTCTTCCAAGAAATCTTTTGTGGCTTGAACCTTTTCATTCTGCAAGCCTACTGCATAAGGAGCTCTTGGCTGAAACCCATACATAAGCACAAATGGACTATGCCCAATGGAAGAGTGCTTGGCACTATTATATGCAAACTCTACTATAGGTAAATACTCTTCCCAGTTAGTTTGCCTTTCATTCACATATGCACGAAGCATATCTTCCAAGATTTGGTTAACCCTCTCTGTTTGTCCATCCGATTGTGGATGCTCGACCATACTCATGCTAAGTTTCATATCCAACCTTTTGAAGACTGCTCTCCAAAAGTGGCTAGTAAACTTCCTATCCCGATCAGAAAGTATGTCCAAAGGAAGACCATATAACCGGTATAGGCTCTCTACAAAGAGTCTAGCCAAGTCTGGTGTCTTCACTGTAGTATGTGTCGGAATAAACCTAGTCATTTTGGTTAACCTATCCACAATTACCCATACCGAGTCGCGCCCTCTCTCTGTCTTTGGTAATCCGACTATAAAGTCCATGGAGATACTCTCCCACTTACCATTAGGAATATCCAACGGGTGGAGTAGTACTCCAATCCTCAATCTCTCACCTTTGTTGACCTGGAATTTACTACACTTAAGCACATACTCTAGGACGTCCTTATGAAGTCCAGGCCAATAAACTACCTCTTAACAAGATCATAAGTCTTGTTAACTCCTAGGTGTCCTGCACTAGGTGTGTCATGACACTCATACAAAATATGATGTCTCATCTCAAGATCTCTAGGGACACACACCTTACCTTTATATAACAGATATCCATCATGGACACTGTAGTTCTTCCACTTGAATCCTTCTTGAGAACACGTCAATACTCCATCCTCACTCGAAACCCGTATATCATGATCCCCATTCTCTATGGCTTCCCAAATCTCGGAATATGTAGGATCAAGCCTATATTTCCCTTTAATGGACTCAAGTAGCTCACTAGTGATCTGAGTAAAACTCATTCTATTGAGCATAGGCATGCGGCTAAGTGAATCAGCCACTACATTAAACTTTTCCTTCCTATACCTAAGCTCATAATCAAACTCTCTGAAGGGTCTCTACCCATCGGGCCTTACGACCTTTAAGGTCTGTTTGATTAGAGAGCCACTTAATGCTCTCTTGATCAAACACTATCGTAACTTTGGCACCATATAAATAATGATGCCACTTCTTCAAAGCATGGAAAATTGCATACAACTCCTTCTCATAGACGGAGTAATTCTTCTGAGCTGGTTCTAATTTCTTACTCTCAAAAGCTACTGATCCACCATCCTATACTAAAACCGCCCCTATCGCAAAGTCACTCGTGTCAGTCTCAACCACAAATGGTTTGTTGGGATCTGCTATATGCAAAAGTGGAGCTGTATCAATTGCTACTTTCAACTTTTCCATACTTTGCTTCTGTTCGTCTCCCCAATGAAAGGCTTTCCCTTTCCCTTTAAGTTGTTGCGTCATCTGGACAACAATTTTGGCATAGTTCTTGATGAATCTTCGATAGAAACCTGATAAACCTAGGAAGATCTATAGCTCTTCCAAGTTCCTTGGATGTGGCCATTCCATAATAGCCCTTACTTTTTCAGGATCCATCTAGATTACATCCTAGGAGACTATATGCCCAAGGTATCTAACCTCTATCTTGAAAAATTCACACTTTGACTCCTTAGCAAAGAGTGAATTTTCCCTTAGCACTTGAAATACCTTCCTCAAGTGTTCCAAGTGCTCCTCTTCTGATGCACTATAGATCAGAATGTCATCCAAAAAGTCTACTACAAAGTGTCGTAGATAAGGTCGTAAAACACTATTCATGAGCTTCATGAAAGTGGCAGGAGCATTGGTGAGACCAAAAGGCATCACCAAAAACTCATAGTGCCCATATCTAGTCCTTAATGCAGTCTTAGGAACATCCTTTGTCCTAATCCTGATCTGATGATATCCTAATCTAAGGTCAAGTTTGGTAAAATACCTAGCTTGATGTAACTGATCAAATAGATCTTCCAATCTAGGCATAGGAAACCTATTTTTGATAGTTACCTTGTTAAGTGCTCTATAGTCTATACATAATCTCATAGAGCCATCTTTCTTTTTAACTAGGAGCATTGTCGATGCCCAAGCTGAGTTACTAGGTTTAATGAAGCCCTTATCTAAATAATCCTGTAATTGCCTCTCAACCTCCTCATGTTGAGAAACACTAAGCCTATAAGGTGGCCTGCAAATAGGGTTAGTTTTAGTAACAACCTCAATGGCATGGTCAATGTCCCCTCTCTCAGGTGGTAGCCCTCTAGGTAAGTTAATGGGAAAAACATCTCTATACTCAAACATAAGATCCTTAAAAATTTTAACCACACACTCTTGCAAAAAGAATAGTAGAAAGTCTTGTCCATATTTACATTCCTAGCATGAAAATATACATGAGATGAGTTGTCTATACAATGCTCCATATCACAGTTATACAATAAAAACTTCTCCTGTATATGCTGAGAATAACAAAGACTATACAACTCTAGTGATGAAATGAGAGGTGCACTAGGTACATCTCTCTCTCCCTGAATACAAAATTTACTTCCATTCTTTTCAAATTCAAGTGTGTTATTTTGATAGCTGCATTTAAGTGTGTCTCCCAACCCCCATAGCCACTCTCTTCCTAACACAAGGTCTGTCCTCTCCATATTCATAATTTAGAAGTCCATATAATCTGTATAGTCTTGCATCTTTACTTCCAAATTGGATACCATCATATCCCTCTTATCTTGCCCTTGCATCATAAATACAATTTATTTATGTGCATTAGGCTGTTGGGGAATCTTTAATTTCTTGACCAAAGCATAGTTTATAAAATTATGAGTGGCAGAGTCATCTATCATGACCCGCACCCTGGTCTCATACACAGTACCATGCAATTTAACTAGATCATGTGGTCCAAACTGTCGTGACCACAATGACTGAGTCAAACAACATGTGTGCTCTATATCCTCGTGCATCACCTCCACTCCCTTGCAGCTAGAGCTGCCATGAATAGGAAGGGTCTGCACTAGGTGGACCGCCTTTTTGCCCTTTTCGGGGGCCGTACTAGACTCTAGTCCCTTCTTCTTTTCTTCCCCCTTCTTGAGTGGACAGTTCCACTATGAATGGCTAGGAGACAAACACCTAAAACATAGGTTCTCTCTTTTGGACCTCTCAAACTGATCTGTGGATAACCTAGGCCCTTGTGATATTTGTTTTTTAACAAAAACTTTGTTTTTTAACAAAAACTTTGTTTTTTCCAAAAGGCAACTTCTTCTTGAATTTAGTCGTACTAAGAGGCTTGAGGGGCTGATCCGTCTCCATAGGAGTATATTGAGGACGGTTATGGTCCTCATAGATATGTGCATACTTGATCGCCTCCTCAAATGTCTTAGGCGCATTCCTTCTGACTTCCCTCTTTATGGCTTTATCTAAGCCCCTAACAAACCCTCTAGTCTTCTAGAAATCATCTAAGCCCTTAAGTTTCAAAATGATCTCTCTATAGTGGGATAGGTAGACCGTAAGAGGTCTACCTCTCTATGTAATCCTATCCCACTCATCC